>JARHVA010002071.1:1975000-2100000 GCA_037957365.1 Torreya grandis
ATGGATAAATGATAATGTAGAGATTCATTCATACATTTGACAAATTAAATGTATGCATTATGGTTATTTCTATGTTTAGCATGTTTTATGAATACTAATAAGAAGTAATCTATATGAATCTATTTGTTATATTCATGTTAACTAAATAGCATATTACCAGTATTGAGTAAGTAGTGAGATCAACTTTACAAGATTACTAGCATCATAAATGTTAGATGAAGGTAATTCGATCAAGTGGTGTGTTTGAAATTGACTAATCCTAGAGATCAATGGCAATTAAAAACTTTGCCCAAAGTAATGTTAGTTTGATCCAAAAATCAAGGGTTTTGGTTGAAAAATATTTCAAGAACACAAAAATAACACAATTATTATAATAATGTTATCTCTGAGAAGAGATGTTTTATTGCTCACAAGATTGCAGAGACAAATATATGCTTATCTCTAGGAAGAGATGTTTGTTCCCCTTCTCAAGCTACATCTTTATTTATACATATTTTGAAGGTAGGGGGAGGATGTGTAAGGTTACCAATATCAAGGGATATGAAGTGGTTTGACTTCATGATTTACAATAACATAGAATTCAAAAAATTACTATTTTTAAAAACATTTTATTTTTAGATGGAACTATTAAAATTGAAATTTTGGGCACTTTCATTGGTTTTTTAGGGGTCAAAAACCATAAATAATAGCTCATACCATCTCATTGTGTTCTTCTCATTCTTATCTTTCCAATGGTTTGAATGGGGAGTCAAATGGAGCTATGGTTCAAAAGTTATGGCTCTCGGAAGTTCTGCCATCAATTGGGATAGAACCATCACTCGAATTATCACCTAAAATGTTGCCCAGATCATAGTTAGACATTATCATTTCATATGTATGATTTACGTGTTTGTTTTATATCATTTTAGAACATAATTATTTATGGTACATTGCATGTTCTTAGAAATCATACAACACACGGTTACTAGCTTATCTCTTTGGATTCTCACACCATTACTATCTACTCATCCATGAAGGGGGGCATTCCATGATAGGGTATTGTGTAGGAGATCAATGGTCCATGGTTGGTATGGAAAAATGCCTGGATGATGCTCTCCTTCCCCACAACAATACTTATTTAGAGATGACACCTGAATTGCCATAGATACTAGAGTTTGGGGAATTTATGCTCCATGAAGCCATTTATCTTGTATCTTGTACATTGTATTATATTTATGATTTTTAAAACATTATTCCTAATGAGTTTAATTATTGTACATTGACAATAGTGGTTGTATGGTTGTACCAACTGTGGATGGATATCTATAATTATTTTCTATATTCAGTTATAATGTGTTTCATATGATAATAGTGATCAATGATAGATAGATGTCACATGCTTGTTTTATAGTTGGCATACATAGAGTGGTTTTATCTAGATCCACTAATTATACTCTTGTGATGTAATCTAAAAAATTGATACATTATTTTAAATTTTAAAAAATGTATTTCTAGGTAGATTCCAGTGTGGATGTTACATTGGAATTAATTTTAATATTAATTAAGACTATTTATAATCATTAATACATCATTTACATTTTTATATGTTTTATTATTGGACTATGAACATGTAATACTAATGCCCTTTTTGTTGGATTGGGTGTAAATATAACATTACTGAGATAGGGTGGTCTTGGAAGTTTGTTTTACACTGGAAAAGGTGGTGTATATAGGTAAAAATAAAACCATGATGCTATTTTACATCACAATTTTTGTTTTAGTTGTATGATCCAAGTTGGCTACTACATTCTTACTTCCATCTCTAATCGATGGTTGGGGTGGGTAGGGATACCCACTAATGGATGGACTTAGTAGGTGCATGGACTGGGTCTTGGCATACAGAGGAATTATCATGAAATGAACTAGTTGGACATGGAAGTTATGAAGACTTGAGTTGATATTATAATTGTAACATTGCATAGTTAGATTTTATTCAATCTAGTTATGTGATTTAAATGTTTTATTTTATCTCATCCTTGGAAAATAGCAATACAATTATTTTTTATAAAGTAAGATGTTATGAATTGTAACATTGCATAGTTAGACTTTTATTCAATCTAGTTATGTGATATAAATGTTTTATTTTAGCTCATCCTTGGAAAATAGCAATACAATTATTTTGTACTAAAGTAAGATTGGTTATGAATTATGATTGTTGTGATATATATATATATATATATATATATATATATATATATATATATATAAAATACTAATTTACTAGTGAGATTGGTTTTATATATTTATAATACTAATTCAACAAGAAGGGCATTAGTAGTACCTCTTCATAGTCTAGTAATAAAACATATATGAATGTAAACATTGTATTAATGATTATAAATACTTTTAAATAATATTTTATATATATTTGTATGACTAATTTAAAGTGAGATTAATATTGGTAATTGTAGTGAGATTAAAGTTGGTAATTATAGTGAGACTGGTTTTATATATTTATAAAACTAATTTAACAAGAAGGGCATTAAGAGTACCTATTCATAGTCCAGTAATAAAACATATATAAATGTAAACATTGTATTAATGATTATAAATAGTTTTAAATTGGCAATTTTGTAATTTGGTGATTACAATGAACTGTGAGATTAGAAATTTGGTAATTTGATAATTACAGTGAAATGTGAGATTGTTTCTATATATTTATAATAATAATTCATAGTGAGAATTAAAATTGGTATTTTACACTCAGGAAGGTGAACAGACTATGGAGAAACAAGTTAACAACTACCCACTCCTAGTCCCACATTTTTGCTAAAACTTTAAGCTGTTTTAAAAAAATTGGCCAATTCATTTCGCTAAAACTTGTAGTTGTAACTTATCTATTATATATTAAAATATATATAGTTTTATTAGACCAACCTCACTTTAATCTCACTTTAAATATATATTGTTTCATTTTTATTTTTATTTATAAGACTAAGACTTTCAAAATATTTAATTTAATACTATTTTACTTTATTTTTGACATTTTAGAGACTTTTAGAATATTTAAATATTATTTAAACCTATTTATAATCATTAATACAAAATTTACATTTATATATGTTTTATTACTAGACTATGAACAAGTATTGGTAATTCCCTTCTTATTGGATTGGGTGTAGATGAAATAGTAATGAGCTAGGTTAGTCTTGGAAGTTTGTTGTGCACTGGCAAAGGTGGTGTATACAATTAAAAACAAAATCATGATGCTATTTTGCATCATGATTTTGGTTTTAGTTATATCCTCAAAGTTGGCTATTGCATTCCTACTTCCATCCCCAATTGATGGTTGGGGTGGGTAGGGATACCCACTAATGGATGGGCTCAGTAGGTGTATTGTCTGGGTATTGGCATACAGAAGAATTAATGTGAAATGAACCAATTGGATATTAAATTTATAAATATTCAAGTTGATATTGTAAGTGTAACATTGCATAGTTAGATTTTATTCAACCTAGTTTTATGATTTAAATGTTTTCTTTTAGTTCATCCTTGGAAAATAGAACTACATTTGATTTGTATGAAGTAAGATGGTATGAATTATGATTATTTTACCTTTTTATGTGATTGCTTTAATATCATGGAATAAATTATAAAGATTGCATTTCCAAAATTTTATTAAGTATTTTATTTTTTTGTGTTTAATTGTTCCCTAACAAATTGAAATCAAAGCTTCTATAATTCATACTTTTAATGACACGCATATTAAATTTAATATTTTCAATTAAATGGAAACTTAATTTACTCTTTTCAATCAAATGGAAACTAAATTTACACTTTTTAATTGAAGGGTAACTATTTTCTACAACTTTTCATCACTGAAGGGCTAGATGCATAAATACCATTTAACTTGAAATTAAGGCCAACTTTCAAATTTGGCCACTGATGAGGATCAATAATAATGTCATTAGGGAAAATGAGGTATGATGAGGGATAATGAAGGTCGATGAGAGAGGGATGAGGGACAATGATGAATGATGAGGGAGTGATTATGATGATGCATGATAATTTATGTTCTTGAACCCTCTTCTCCATATGGTTTTGTGAGTGGAGATAGTGAGATGGTTGATTTTGACATGAGTCTAATAAAATAGGGATTAAAATCATTCCCATCCACCCCAAATAGTAGTGGTTTTTATTATGGTAGTGGTAGTTTCCCATGTCAGTTTGGAAGGCTAAAAAATGACTCTACTCTATATGAGTCTAAGATAAATAAGTTAGAGTGATGCATGTGTAAGATTGGAAATTAAGCATGCATGGATTAACCCATCTATTTGACATATGTTTTAGATTAAAAGGTATATTTTTATGATGAATTTTGAATGTTTTTTAATTTTCTTCTATCGTGAATGGAGTGTACTAGGGTATTGGGTTTACAAATTATGGGGTTTAAGGATTAGGGTTTAGGATTTAGGATTTTAGGTTTGTAGGTTGAATTTTTATGTTTTTTGGGTTTAGGAAACTTATGGTTTAGGTTTTAAGGGTTTAGGGTTTAATACTAAAGATTAATTATTTTTTAGGGTTTAGGGTTTAGGATTAAGGTAATTTCCCCTCTTGCAATTTTTGTTTCCCCTTCACCTCCCATTCCACCCGCTTTAGGGTAACCAGCTCCCTTATTCTCAAAAGCACCCCTTGTTTATCAAAGAAAGCTCAGGACCCCTCCAACCTCTCCCAAGTATGAGAAAAAATAAGTACCTAAAACTAGTCTATTTTTTAAAGGGTGTCCTTTTTGTGAGGAATTTGAGCAATAAGGGAAAGAATCTAGAGGTACTAAAATCTTGAGAGAATCATAAGAAGAGGTGGAGTAAAATTCTTAGGTTGATGTTAGTAATATAAAACATAGAGCAATATTAATGAAATAAATATGGAAATAAAATATAGAAAAACATAATACAAGAGAGACAAGTTTAATGTGGTTCACCCGATATGGGCTACGTCCATACATAAACAACCAATTCTTCTCTTGTGTAGTCCAACAAATGAAGGGATAAAGCTTCAATAAATCCACTATAATCTCATCTTCACTCACACATAGTGCACCATCATGATTAAAATTCCCTCATATCAAAGTAGGGTTACATATTAGGGCAAAAATACACACATAATTTCTACTATCATATGTGACTTAATAGTGAAGAGTCCATATTTACAAAACAATTACAATATTTTACAATGCATTTTTCACAAAATTTTCACCACCCCCTTGAATCCCCATGGAGACCATAGTGGGGGAACAAGCCCCCTAACACCCCCCATTGGGAACTAAGAATTCTAATAAGATTAGGCTCCACCATCCAACAGTTGAGACAATTGAATTAGAAGAGTTAGAATAAATAAAACCAAAATAGGTTGAATCTGTAAGCTTAGAGCTATTATAAGAAGAGGATAAGGCATTAGACTCTGATGTAGTCTCAAGACTAGTAATACCTACTCAGGTAAACATTCATTTTTATGTTTAGGTCACTAGTCCCATGATTTTATGTTCCTCCTTTGCACTTTCCACACAAGGTACCATAATTTCAACCTCTACACATGAACTTATTGGTCATCCCTTTCAAGGCCACCTTCCCTTTCACGGTCATCCCCTCAACTAGTAGTTTCATTTCCATAGGCCACTCCAATTCATTCCTCCACTATGACCATTTAAATAAATTTAGGATAAACAACATACATGGTGGAGACTAAACCATAAAGTAATGATGTAAGCATTAGCAGTTATGCTCAGACCCCTCTCCACTTTCTTATTCAAGTAAGTTCCTCAACACTACCCCTAGGTACCACTCCACCTTCTACATCTGAATATAATATTCAACAAATTGAAGAATGGGATCTTAAGGTTCCCAAATGGGTAAAAGTGTCTCAAACTAGGCAAAAAGATAGACAAGGCCTTGTTATCACAAAATTGCCAACAATGAACACCTATTTTGATAATAAAGTGACACCATAAAAAGGATGAGGAAGAGGAAAGTAACATACCAAAAATGGGATGGAATGATATTATAGCACAAACCCTAAACCCCTAAACCCTTAAACCTAAACATTAACTCCTAAAACCTAAACATTGCACCCTTAAAACCTAAACCCTTAAACCTTAAACCCTTAAAACATAAACACTAAAATATAAACCCTAAAACCTTAGAACCCAAACCATTAAACCCTAAACCCTAAATCTATAAAACATAAAAATACTAACCCCTAACCCTAAACCCTAACCTAATGCCAATGTCTAAGTCTAAATATTAAATCTTAAACCTTTAAACCCTAAATTCTAAAAATTAAAACCCAAAATTGTAAACCCTAACCCATATTCATCATCCTTTATTGCCTCTCATCATCCCTAATCACTACTTCATCAACACTCATCATCCATAATCACTACCTCATCAATACTCATCATCCCTAATAATCCTTAAGCATCCCTAGTCACTCCCTCAATGGCCCTCATTATCCCTAATCATACCCTCATTGACCCTCATCATTCTTAATCATCCCTAATCACTCCCTCATCCTCCCTTATTTCCCCTCATCATCCCTAATTACTCCCTCATCCTCCCTAATCACTCCCTCAATGGCTCTTATTTTACTAATCACACCCTCATTGAACCTCATCATCCATAATCATATATAAGCATTCCCTCATTAAAACTCATATTTCCTTATTGTCCCTAGTCCCTCCCTCATCATCCCTAATCACTCCTTCATAATCCCTAATGATCTCTAATAATCCCTAATCAATCCCTTAATGGTTCTCATTATCCTTAATCACACCTCATCGAACCTCATCATTCTTAATCACCCCTAATCACTCTCTTATTATCTATTATTATCACTCATCATCCCTAATCACTTTCTCATTATCACTCATCATCCATAATCATTCCCTTATCAACCCTCATCATCTATAATCACTCCTTCATTGGTGTCCATCATCCATCATCATCCCTAATTAGTTCCTCATCATTACTCATTGTACCTTATCATGTTGTCATCAATTATCATCATCCATCATCATCCCTAATCACTAAACCCTAAACCACTCTATCATTTTGAGTCATTATTTGCATGCACATTGATTAGACATATACTTGGAATCCATTAAGAGATTTGTGATATGATCTGACAACATCCAAAACATTCATAGTCAGTCTAGATGAATCAAAAAATAAGTTTTAGAGAAAACTTTTGAAGAAAATCATTGCAGTGGAAGCGAAGACAAATTTCACCTTCCATCATAAATCCCACATAAAGGAAAAGAGTTAAACGTAAGGAAAAAAACATGCTAGATCAAATTCAATGGCATAAATGTTAATAATGTATACTTAGATTCCCCAACATTCTTTGAGAATAAATCATAAACATGAGAAGATCCAAAATGTTCTAGCCCTTTCATTCAATGTTTGTAACCCAATAGAAAGCAAATAACCCAACCATAGGCACTATGGCTAGAATCAGGATTTCACCTCTTCTTCATCAAAAGATGAATACTAATGAGGAACTAACATAAAAACTACACTCATCAACATCTATAGAGTAGAGGTGAAAAGGGGGTGAGATCCAATAGTTTCGAAGGTCAAATCTAAGAACCATTGGGAAAAGCCAAAACAAATCAATTTTGTTACTATGTGGGTAAGTTGGGAACATGGTATCAATGACACTTATATTGGCTCGAGGCCAAAGTTTAGACTGACTCAAAAGACTTGAACATCAACCTAAAACTCTTCATATAGTAATAAGAAATTCAAACTAATAAATAATAATACACAAATCTAAGGAAAAAATAAATTTCAAGCCAACAATTAATATCACATTAAAGAGGAAACATAGTTTCCTTCATATATTTACTATTTATTTCTAAACTTGAGTATATGGAGCACTCCAACATTGATTTTTGATCAAGGTGTAATTACAAAGTTTCTTTTATTTTAACTTATTTTCCCACATAAGCATTCAAATAACATCCTCCCCCTATAGTAGTTATAAGTTAAAATCCATGTCATGATTCTCATAAGGATCCCATAATAATCACACTAATTTTTTAAAATGCACAATTAATAATGCAACTCGAGCTTCCAATGCAACTTGAACTGGAAATGAAACTCGAGCACACAATGTAACTCAAGTTGGTAATCCAGTTCAAGCTCCCAATGCAACTCAGGCATAGTTAAGATCAAGATATGGTTTGGGTATATAGGTAGGGCATACTAAAGATCAAGATATGGCTCGAGTATTCAATCTAGTAAGGCCTACTCAAGTAGGTAAAGTAGGTAAGACATACTCAATTAGCTAAAATAGGGGGCATCCTCAATGGTATAGATATATTACATATGTAACATGATTTGAAATTTTATTTCTCATTTTATCTTCCAATCTTAAAATTTTGAAAAAGAAGTATTGGCTAGAATGGATTTTGAAAAACTAACTTCTAAATGGTAACTTCTACAACTCTGGAATTGATTTCAAAAGATGTAGAGTGAACCTAATTTCTTATATTTAGTAAAATAAATTTAAAGTATAGTTTACAATATAAACTCATACTTATTACATTTATTTTACTAAATATATACTCACACAAGGAACTAGTAAAAAAATAAAAAAACATCCTACCAGAGGGCATATGCCCTTTGTAATGCATAGGGCATACACCTTTTCCTTTCATTTTTTTTAAATATTTGCATTTTATTATAAAAAAATGTCTAACAAAGGGCATATGCCCTTTGAAAAGGGCCTATAAAAATGTCTTACAAAGGGTTTAAGCCCTTTGCAAAGACATGTTTCAGATGGCAAAGGGAATAATATGTCTTTAAAAACGCATACACCCTTTCAACATTTCAATCTTTGACTTTTATGCTTTCCCTCAAAAATTATTTTGGGTATAAGATTGGGGAGATCCAAACCTAGTCTGAAACCAACCATGGAGTAACCCACATAGTTTTTAGGAAATTTAAGAGCCTTTCTCATCTTTGTCAACACATCTGAGTAGGCAAATTTAATTATTTTACAAAAAAAGGTTTGTAGATAGGAAAGTCTAGTTTTTGAATATATATAAACTTTAAATTATTTTTTCAATTATTAATTAATTTATACACAACATATCTCATTATGGACTATATAAATATCATTACAAAACCTTTATAACTTAATGACCATTAATCAAAAGAGTATAAAACTTATACTTGACCAATCTACACATCATTAGCTATGCTTTAAAAAAATGATTTTCATGAAGGTAAGGTCAAAAAGTTGTGTTTGTACACTTACAACTCAAATTTTCTAGTTGTTTTGACTTGTAAAATAGTTTAAAATTTATATATATTAATTAAAAAATATCTTGATAGATCCTCAACATTTCATCTATCCATATACAAAATTTCATATAATAATTAATTTTTTTACTCAAAAAAAGTGTCCATACACACACAGTCTCCTTATTTTTTCATTAAAAAATGTCAAGCCATTGTCATAAATGCATGAATTTCACATATTTTTATCATCTGGGTATTAAAAAAATTATATATTTAGAAACTACATTCATAATTCCACAATATATATTCTTACATTATTATCAAATTCATTTTCTAAGTTTTTATAAAACTCTCTCCAAGTTTAACTATTATTATTTTCATTAAAAAAAGTGTCGCTTTAAGCCCCCATTATCCTGCATACCTTGATGATTTTCTATATATGTAGCAATATACTTCTATGAAATTATTTAAATATATTATGTGATATTTTTTTTTACTTTCATGATATTTATCATGCATCTATTGGGGCATACTACTATTGTGTGTGTGCATCATTACATTATCTAGCCCTCCTAGGGGCACATTGTGACATTAGGGGCATGTTATTTGTCCCTATATTTATTATCCATTGGAGGTATTTTACCCTTACCTATCTCCTCTAACTTAATATTGTATATATATTATGCATATAGATTCTTCATTAAGATATAAATTCTTTCCCCATCAGTTGGCTACATTGGGGCAACCATTTGTTCTATGTTATTTCATCTTCACATAACAATGCACATACCTATTGATCCTTACCCAATGTATATATTTTATGTAGTTTCACTTGGACATATTATTTGTCTATCCATATTGCTATTTATATTTACATAATGATAATTTACAAAGGTTAAATACATGTTTTTTTGTTTAATTTATCAAGAATTTTAATGAGCTTCAACTATATTATGTAATAACACATGGTGCATTTAACTCTTTCAAGTTGGTGAGTGGTTTTATAAACATGTTTTATAATCACTCACCTCAAAATTGGGTAATATATATAGGTATCTAAAATATTTTTCAAAAATTCAGTGTAATTGAGCAAATTTTTGAGAAAAGATTGAGAAAAAATGAGCAGAAATGAGAAAATGATTGAGTGATATGAGCAAAATTGAATGAAATTAACTGAAAAATAAGGTGCCAAAAATGCCCAGATGGCATGTATCTTCATTTTTTGATAAATAAGAGGAATTAAGTTGTCAAGTCTTACACTAAAATTTATAATCATAAAAGTGTTAATCGAGCATGACTAGATGTTGTTTAAGTTTTACCAAATACGACAACATGATTTACATACCATTAGATTTATCCATTCCTATACACATATTTTTATTTTGAATTTTCTATTTCCTTTTTCATATTCATTGTGACATGATATGATACTTGCTACTCATTATAAATTGGCTATCATTTATAGGGTTTTGAGATTTTCTAAGAGATGACGATGCATGTGGGTGTAGTCCCTCTCGAGTATCAATTAATTTATCCATCATTTCTTAGGTAATTTAAGGTATGTGTTTCAATTTATTATTTTTCTTTCGATGATGCATGTATGCATTCACATCACATACACACATCAAAGTATAGTCATTATGTAGACACCTAATTTTAGTACATTACCCTTTTCCATTGTGTTTTTTCCATATTTTATCACACTTGGTCCACTTGTGTATATTTGGCTAGTTTTAGATACATTATACCTCACACTAAACTCTCTCTAGCTTTTGATATCTCTAGATGACTTCAACATTCTATTATTTTTTTTCTTTCAAATTTTAGGTCTTAATCATCCATTTTATAAATAGTTTGTCTTTATTCTTAGCATCTATTTATTTTACGCCAAATTAACCCATCGAATCTATCTTGTGTGAATTTGATGATGTGTTGAATTTATCCTCTATGTTTTTTTGGGTCCTTCCAACCTTGGCCTAATTTTGTGCATCATAAATTTAGTGTATTTTAATCTTCCATGGTCAGCCTTTACATGTCTTGTCCTAGAGAGCCCTATATAAAAAAATTATGTAATAGTCATTTCAAATCATAAAAGTATAAAATAAACAATGAATCCTTCCATCATTCAATTTTCAGCCACATTGATAAAAACAAATTACTACACTTGCCATGAAGTTTTCACCTTGATAGTTAAACCATATTAAAGCCTTGTGAAATGATCAACTTGTATCAAAAAAGGGTTTAGTCAATGTTCATGTAGTTGCATCACACTTAACTAGGGAAAGGAGGTAAAGCCCTCACTCAAAATTCCACTCACATACACAAGATAACTACATTGACTCTAATTTCAAGTGTGTAGGATATGTAGCTACAACTCCTAAAGGAGTATCATGAATCAAATAACATTACACACTCTTATCTTGTTGATATTGTCAAGGGTTACATAAAAGAGTGAAAATAATAAAATTCAACACAATATTCTTAACATTTATGTATTGTGATCTCACAACAATGTATGGCATCTGACAATACACCTACACAAAAAAATATAGAATTAGAAATAATGCATAGTAAATACTCAGTGGCTAAGGATGGATTCAGTGGCAATAGGCGATATGGATTTGATGCCCTGCTAAATTTACCTAGTGCACATTAGGTGAAGCACCAAATTTGTCCTTTTATATTTTAACAATCATAATTGGTATAGAGTTGTTGTCACTTATACATCCATGTTTTAGTCTCTGAATTATAATACAACAACCAAATGTGTTTGACTCCATCCTCCTTTTTAATTTCATTTCTATTGTCTCTCTTAATCAATTATTTGTTTTGTTGGTTCTTATTTTTAATGCATTAGCTAGATTGGTTGCATTTTTGGATTGTTATATCATATGTTTAGCCTATGTCATTTATTTATCATTATATTAGTGGTAAATCACCCAAGATCCACTAAAATATAAAATATTATGTACACACCTAATTTTGGTACAAGAATTATTATTGGAAGGTTTTTACTGTTGGTTTTTTGCATATGGTCTACTAGTTCGAATTAGGGTACTATTAGTTATTTTCCATGTCTTCTTGTTCTTCTCATTATTCTCTGTGCAATCCCATGCCCTTATATTCCTTCTATTTTCAAATATTAGAAACCACATCTACATTTGAGGTGATAAAAAAATGTTGTATTGTCTACATGATTATTTTTATTGTTGAAGTTTAGTACAAATAGGAGTGTCTATGATGATGGGATTCAAGGCCCAACATTAATAGGGTACTTCACTTTTAATCCTAATTAGTCTAGGACATATAATTGAGAGGTGGTTTGGTTGGTTTGACTCTAGGACATATCATTCTTTTTTTTAGATATGATTAGATGATATATTGTGTTTACGACTTCATATGTTTCTAACTATTGTTATTAATTTTTAGATGACTCATGCATGTGTAAGAAAAGAAATAATGTTTTTGTAGGATTCACATGTATATTTATGGAGTTTTTATTCATGAGTTTCAGAGGCACAAAATATTGTATTTGTGCCATGTTTGTTTTACTTTGATGTGTATGCATATACATGAATGTGCACACACACATCAATGTGCAACAAAATATAGGCACTTAAAAATTCTCCCTAGGAATTTATTAGTCATTAAATTATGTAATTCTAAGTTAATTTTGTATTTTGTAAATATTGGTCCAAATTAGGCATTATTGACACATTTTTGGTATGTTATCATGTCCCTCCTCTTTTCTCTCTTTCATGTTTCATGGTCATGTGGTAGTCTTACCAAAACCATGCATTCCAAATTTAAAACACCAGATGCCTTATATGATATTTGGTTAAGAATAGGAGAAGTATTCCAAATATCCAAATCCATCCACATTTCACACTCCTAGAAAAATTCACCAATTAGGTCTTTACAATGAGATTATGGGTTTGAGTCCCACATACTCCACACCTCCATCATAGAGCTCAGCACAAAATCTAAAATAAAACTTACATGGTAAGCATAGTCACAGTTCCACTCTTGGTGTATCATTGTGTGCTCATAATTTATGATTGAACTAAGTTAAAATCAATCAATGGAAATGGGAATATACACATAAATTATCTACCTTATTATCTAAATGACTATGTACTCTATCTACATCTGCAGAGAGTGATGGTGCAGGGTAGGGGTTAAATTTGGCATTCACCCCTACTCATCAAGAAATTTTTTGTGATGGTTTTAATATTAATGTCACCTTGCACATCATGTTCATTTCTCATTTTTTTGCTTTCATAATTTGGTTGGTTAAAATAATTAAGAAAGGAATAGATGTTTTTTTCTAAATGAACATTGGGCATAAATGACTACCTTAGACCAATATAAACCAGGCATAAAGTTCACTATAATATGTTTTCATCTGCCCCATACTCAAAAGTCTTGAACAAAAAAAAATAGTACCTAAACCTATGAGCAAATTTTAGACCTAGTGGATGTGAAAATAGAAGTGGCACCTACTTGGCCACTTTCAAACCTGGGTTTATATCTATTTGAGCTAATTTAATTTAACTTGGGCTTATATGGGTCTAAGCTAATTTAATTAATTTTATCATCAAATTTGGGCCACTTTCAAACCTAGGTTTATATCTATCTGAGCTAATTTAATTTAACTTGGGCTTATATGGGTCTAAGCTAATTTAATTACTTTTATCATCAAATTTGATATTGGCAAATTGAAAACATGTGATTAAATGGGCACCTATCCATACAATTGATTGCTACTAATCACTGCCCACTGCTTAGTCACCATTGCTTAATAACCATTTTACAACCATTTAACCTTATACAAATTTAGATATTATTTACATGTTAGACCTAGCTTCAACACGATTTCTATGGAAACCAAATTATTTGTGCTACCACCATGAATTGTCAACTTGAAACACTTCATGATTATATGAACCCACTATACTAAAAACAATTGAATCCCTCCCCCTACCCATAATATAGATTTGTCTATTGGTGAAAATAATGGTGTGTATAAGTTACATAAAATATGTGTTGCACTAGTGGTGTGTCACAAATAAAAAATGAGCTACAAAGCCTACAATGATGACATGCACTTTAAGAACTACTCACTTAAATTACTATTTAGTATTATTTATAACAAAATAAAAAATATTATCAATAATTACTCTAGCTTAGATGTAAAAACACATTCATATCCACCCAACTTAGATCAAAACAAAAAATGTAATTCAACTATGTAATGGGAATTATGATGACCTATCAAATTTATAGTTATAAAAAGAGCTTGAAATTTTCCATCTATAATATTAGGTCAATAAAATTACAATGTCTACAAACTACTCTATCCAGTTCCAGGGGAAGGAGAAAACACATACCATCTTTAGTTGTAAGTGGATAGTCTAAGGTGCTAAGATTTATAAACCAATCCCATTTAACACTTTTCCTCAAAAGAATTTCAAGTGCATGGAGGGTGTTAGAAACCATGGTACAACCTCTGTAGGTAATTAAGTTAGCCTTAGTAATCATGTGGACATTCCCCACCTTTGCAAAAATGGGATCTACTTCACATAAGATGCAAGATCAACCCTCTCTTTAGGTGGTGCCTCAAGGTCCAAATGCACCCATACTGGTTCAGTGGATGGTATAATGCCTACAATTTCCTCTTTAGTTTCCCCCATCCCCCTTTGAGCCTAAAATCAAATAATCCAGCCTTGGAGGAGGAAGAAGAGTTGATACTATTACTGGAATGAGTATCTTAGACTCCACAAAAATAATCGTTATGGCCTCATTTCCCACTCCATTAAAAAGTGATAGCACTGGGTATACACCATTTTTTGAAGCTAAGATTAGGGTTCTAAAAAGCACTAGAAATAGGGACACTATGGCTAGGGGGAAGACCCATTTTCTGTCCATACTGGCCAATATGAAATGCATTTGCATCTGATTCTTCATTCTCTCCCAAAAAATACAAAACACCCAATTCCCAATTGTGGGCCTTCTCTCTACCATTATGTTTTGTTTAATGAATATCAAACCCTAGCATGTAGCCCTTATTTTTAGAGGGTGCCATGGAAAAATAATGATCATGAAATCAAGCCCAAATAGATTCCCATACTTAATGAGAGCATCACAGTATTTTTGGGAGAACCCTAGATAAATGATCTAACTCCTTGAAGTTTAAAACCCCTACATTGTCTTACTACCATTTCACCACACAAACAAAGCAACCAACCAAACTTTATCATTTTCCACTAGAGCATCCATTGGCAATATAAGTATAGGGATGTTAATCCTCCTATACGCATTTTTGTATCTTGCATTAATTCTAATTTCTAACAATATATTAAACTACTCACCTTCTTTTCTTTATTCCACTCGTACACCTACATGTTTCAAAGTCTCAGGTTGTCTTGGTTGTGAGCCTATGACATGATAGAAATTAACTTGCAAACTCAAAGTTACCCCATAGGTATATACTAATATTTTTATATTTAATATTTTGAAATGGTTGTTTTTTATTTGGAACATCATATTGACAGGTTGTATGATTTTGTGTCCATCATTTAATATAGTTTAAAATATAATTTGACTATATTTAAGGTTAAAAAACTAAAAAACATTTAAATCACTATCAAATTTAACAATTGGTATAGGGTTTAGGAATATGAACTAAAAAATAGTGTTGTAGTTTTTTGTGAAATTCATTTGGCATTAATGGATTTTCCCATAAGGAATTGACAGGGTATGACAAATTTATTTGATATCCCCTTACCACCATCCCCCACCGACCTTCTTCCCAATAACATTTATACATTTAGTGAATTCCATTCACACTTGCGCCATTTTTGTCTCAATCTTTCCCTCATTCCACAAACTACTTTGAAACCCTTAAACTAAATTACGACAATTTTAATTATAATTACATTGAAAATGTTGTACACATGTAATATTTTTAATCTTGCTAAATCACATCCAACTATAATGTCAATACGCCTTCCCTTGAAAAAAAACACTCATAATTATTGCTCAAAAAAATAAGATCTTTAAATTATCATACCAAAATTTTATACCTTTTAAAAATAGTGCAATAAATATAATTGCAATCCCTTAAAAAAGACTCTACTTACACTAAAACATAAAGATAAAGAGTATATATACACAATTTTTAACGGAAAATAGTATCAATTTTTAAAAATATATGTCGAACTTAGAGAGGTCCTAGATTGACCTAAACAACGACAAGACTTGCCGCAAAAACCGATATAGGGTGGGCCCAGACCACCCGCGAGCACGCTCAGGGCCGATGTTTTTGGCCGGTATAGGAAGTGTTATCATATGTGAAGAAGGCAAGGCACCTTAGATTTCCTCTACAGATCTAAAAATGCCTTCAGACATGTGTACAGTTTTTATCGGTGGACATATTTACTGTTGAGTAACAAACTTCTACGTGCCACCCCACACACCGGCAAACCGTACCGTGGACACAAAACGCAACTGGTACAATATTCTACTAAAAAGTGTGCTTGTCAGGCACAAAATCCCACAACATTCAATGACGTAAACAGCCACTGGTCTTAGAAGCACGCAGATATTTAAGTTGCACGGTGCCTTTCTTCTGTCCCGGCCGGAAGGACAACGCCGACCAGCGATCCAGGGCGCAGGCCCATCATTATCCACGCAATATTCTACCACAGATCCGCATTTTTCCACGTCACCACCACCGTCGCCGTTTCGTATTAGTTAGCTAAATCAGAAAAGGAAACTATGGGGAACTCTATTAACATCATGCACCTACGTTGATATTACACATAAATTTCAAATATTTCAAGAATACAAAAACATTCAAGATATTCAAAAATAAAAAATAGACCTTGAGCATGACATGATTTGAGATTACACTATTTACATATGTTATTTATCGCATGTTTTGTAAATGGCATATTCTCTTCATACACACATGAGTGCAATGCATGACATACAAGTTACACACAGACATATAGGTGTTGGAATTTTCTATATCAAGTGGCCATGTTGATACTAGGGGCATCTTATTCCACATGTTTCATTGTTACAAGTTATATCTTTCTATGACCTCTCAACTATAATGATATACCTAGATTACTTAAACATGCCTTACTAGTTACTCGTATCTTACACAATGCCACACGAATATACTATTATACTATGATGTAACATTGATGCATATGGATGATGTAGACTAGTTTACTAGTTATATGCTCCATTGATACTATTAATCTCTTGCATGATAGGCTACGTTGTACTCAACCATTGTGCGGGTGTTATGTTGTAGAGCCTATTTCCACATTACAATATATTTCAAATATTGTACATTAAAATGTACTATACACTCTTTATGTATTTCTTAGATCTCCTTAATGGGGAGCCATTATGGGTTGACTTGGCCCATGGTTTTGGTACACATTGTTTTGTAAAACCGCAATATATTACCTATTGATGTATTATAGATGGACATACAGTAGGTAACACATCAGATGAAGATCTGGTTAGAGAAGGAAGAACATAGTGTGTGAGAGTTTATTGAACATAGCTCCAAATGATATGTGTGCATTGTAATTATGAGAAGCCTAATATGAGAGTGGATTATACTCTTGTGGCTTGTAATAAAATTTGAGTAAGTGTTTCTTAGTGGATGTAGCCCACATTGGGTGAACCACATTAAATCTTATCTTCTTATCATGCATTTGATTTTGTGTTATTTATGTATCTCTCTTCATAAATATTTTTATTATGATTCTATAAAATTGTTCTATGCTAATTTCTGATTTATTCCTAACAACTGGTATCAGAGCTTCAGGTTGTATTTGTTGAAGTGTTGAATTGCAAGAAGGGTTATTAGTTTAAGTGGGAGATGTGGTTGATAATAATAGATCAAAAATTGAAAAGTTCGACAGAAAGAACTTTGGTCTATGGAAGATGCAGATGGAGGATTACCTCTATCATAAGGACCACCATGCTCTACTGAGAAGAAAAGTAAAGCAACCAATGAGTATGACAAATGAGGCTTGGCAGCTGCTTGATAGAAAAATAATTGGGGCCATCTGGTTATGCCTTGCATCTTCGATCACATTCAATATATCACAAGAAAAGACCACGAAAGGTCTCATGAATACAGTAGGGACGTTATATGAGAAACCCTCTACTTATAATAAAATATTTTTAATAAAAAGGTTATTTAAAATGAAGATGTTTGAAAAAAGTTTAGTTGCTAATCGTTTGAATGAATTTAATATGGTTGTGAGTATGTTGAACTCTGTAAAAATTGAATATGATGATGAAGTCAAGATCTACTTATTTTGTGTTCCTTACCAAAGAGTTGAAACAACCTGGTAATGGTTGTGAGCAACTTGGTCGCTAAAAATGTCAAGTTGAAGATTAAGGATGTCATAGGAGTAATCTTTAATGAGAAAATGCAATGGAAAAGCTCTGGGAAAGCTTATACTTTAGGTGATGCTTTGGTGGTGGAGAGTAGAGGGAGATAAAATTTTAGAGAAAAAGGAAAACATAGAAAGTCAAATGGTCAAGGAAGGTCAAAATCAAAGAGCATGATGGCATACTGGCACTGTGGAAAGCTTGGGTATGCAAAGAAAGATTGTTGGTCTTTTTAGAACAAGAATAAAAATTAGGAAGACATTAAGGAGGTGAATGTGGCAATAGGTAATATTTGCCAAGATGCATTAATTCTCTCCATAGATAATATTACCGAGTCTTGGGTTTTAGATTCAAGGGCTTCTTTTCATGTTACACTATATAGGCATTATTTTATTGATTATGTTCAAGGGGATTTTGGACATGTTTATGTTGGTGATGATGAGCCTTAAAACATAGTATGAAAAGGAAGTATTCAGGTCAAGATGTAGAATGTGAACACTTGGCTACTAAAGGATGTCAAACATGTGCCCAAGTTGAGATAAAATTTGGAATTTGTGGGGCAAATAAGATGTGAAGGTTTTATGGTGACATTTACAATAGATTCTTGGAAGGTGACCAAGGGTGCTCTTGTGGTAGCAAGAGGTAAGAAGGTTGGTACCTTTTATTTATCAAGTAGTGTTTATTATTGTAATTTAGTTGTTACAGATGCATATGTAACTTTGTAGCACAATAGGCTCAGTCACATGAGCCAAAAGGGCATGCAAATTTTGAAAGATCAGTTGCCTAGATTAAAAGGGTCTGATTTAGATTTTTGTGAAGATTGTTTGTACAAAAAATAGAAAAGGGTTAAGTTTCTCAAGGTTGGACCTACAAGGAAGGAGAATAAGTTGGAGATGGTTCATTTAGATGTATGTGGGCCAACTCAGTTATCTTTTATTGGTGGTTCATCTTATTATGTCACTTTTATTGATGATACAACTAGGAAATTTGGGTGTATGGCATTAGGAGAAAATTCAATGTGTTTGATATATTTAAAAGATGGAAAGCCTTGGTTGAGAATGAAATAGGTCCCAAGTTAAAATGTTTCAGGTCAGATAATGGTGGAGAATATTACAGTAATGAATTTTTTGATTATTGTTCTAAGAATGAAATTCATAGATAGAGGATAGTTCCAAGAACTCCACAATAGAATAAAGTCTCATAAATAATGAATAGGACTATCATGGAGTGTTCTAGGAGCATGAGGTTTCATACAGGACTACCCCTTAAGTTTTGGGTAGAAGTGGTAAACATGACTGTATATCTTATCAATATAGGACCTTCATCTACCTTGGATGGAGGCATACCTGAGGAAACTTGGTCTATTAAGAAGGTTGATTATTCCTTTCTTAGATTGTTTGGTTGTGAATATTTAATTCATATTGATAAAGATGATAAGACCAAGTTAGAGGCTAAGTCTGAAAAATGCACCTTTATTGGTTATGGTGAGGATGACTTTGGTTTTAGAATTTTGAGTCATAAGGACAAGAAAATCTTTTGGTCTAGGGATGTTGTCTTTAATGAAAAAGTCATGTATAAATAATAGTTACATTATCAGAAAGAGGATTCCATAAAAGAGTACACAGTGTTGGAGGACATTGTAGATGATAAAGTGTCTAAATAACTAGTTCAGGTACCTACTCCATAAGAACCCCAAAATACTATGGTGAAAAGGTCTTCTAGGGTAAGAAAGGTGTTAGGATTGTGGAGCTAAAAGCTTCACTGATGCAGACATGGAGGAGGTTGCAGAATGAGTTGCTGAAGTGTCAGAAGTGTTTGGCGTTGGTCTGGCCAACCGGCGTCGGCAGGGTAAGACAGGAAGGCAACCGACGTCGGTCATATATCGGCCGGCGTCGGCGACCCCAGGCAGACAGGGACCGACGTCGGTCGCCTGTGTGGTTCGACTGTGAGCTGATTATGGGCAGTTAGCTAACGAACCAAGTGTTTGCATGAAGAGATCTAATTTTAGACTCATAGCTGCGGATCTAATTATGGTAATTAGATGTCTAATCATTTTTTGGATGAGATCTATATAATAGACTCATGGTTGTATTGGAAAAGCGTGCTAGGGAGTAAGAGAGCATAATTATAAGCTCCTTTTGTGTGTGAGGTAGAGCTATGGTGTGTTCCTCCTAGTGCCACAGTACCAGGAGCGTTGGTGCTGGATTGGAGAGCCAGCTGGGTTCTTCAAGAGTGTAGGATCTTGGTCACAGTTGCATGGCCTATATAGGAGATCTACATGGTAAGTAAGATCGTTGATCTGCAGGTGTATGTGTGTGCAAGGTCGAGGTTCACAGGTGAGCAGAACCATTGTTTGATTTGCAGGTGTGCAAGGTCATATAGACAACAACACTACAGGGAGCAGTATCAGGCAGGATCTACTTGGAGTACAGGTGTGTACTCGGATAGAGCAAAGAGGAAGGCAAGGGAGTTCCTTCCATAAGTATGGTCTGTTGAATTGCAGGTTGTTGCAGATTCATGGGAGATCTACTTGAAGTACCTTGAGTACTTGTGGAGCACGTGGAGTGCTTGTGGAGTGCGTGGAGCACTTGTGGTGTGCGTGGAGCACGGGAGGTGAACACCAACTCTGTATTTGAGTTGGGTGTTGAGACCTGTGAGAGGGAGAGCTTTGGGGAGAAGAATTACTGTTCACTTGAGGTGTGGGAAACCTCTGTAAGGTGGTGGAGAAGAAGTGGCATCTTCTTTATTGTATTCTTTTCTGTATAAAGTGTTAATACAATTTGTGTATTGTCTCTCATATCTTGTGTTATTCTGAATTCTAGTTACTTGGTGAAGTTAATTTCCGCATATTAAGTTGCTTGGTTTAGTAATCAAATTGTGTGCTTCCGGTTTATCCTCCTCCCAACAAGTGGTATCAGAGCCTTGGTTGTAGGTTCTTGAGCTTGATAGCAACAATTGGTATCAGAGCTAAGGTTGGAGGAAGCAGGTTTTGTGTTTGGTTACAGGTCACTCTCAGGGGTTTCTGATCGAGTGGGAGTAGAGCAACAGCAGATCAAAGTAAGCTAAGAATGGAGGAGTTGAAAAGCACAGATGGTCACTCACGGTCCTATGGAAAGAAAGAGCAGGTAAAAGATTATTGCTGGTTGGTAGCAGATCAGCATGAAGAAACTGAAGAAGCAGATGTTGCAGGTGTTATTGCACAGGATGTTCTTGGAGGTTTCTTGGATAAAGTTGAATCTTGGATAAAAGATTCAGTTGCCTCTTTCCATGCAGTTCCAGGTAGAGGAGCTGGTGAGCCTTGCCAAAGAATTGGCAAAGGGGAAGTGAAGCTGAAATTGCAGGCGGCCAACACACAGGTGTTGATGAAGGTCATGCAGGTCCCAGGTTTGGAGATATGGCTAATTTCTTCAGAAAGATTGGGTGATGAGAGATGCACAAGAACTCTCACAGCGGATGCACTTGAATTAGCTGGTGGTAAGAAAACAGGAATCCTTTATCTACTTGTTTATATTACTGATTCTTCTTTTGTTGCAGAGACGTGGCTTCGTAGGCTTGGTCACATGAGCAGGAAGGAGATTGTTCTTAAGCGGAAGACAGATATATTTGATAGGCTTAAGAACTGGAAAGCCTTGGTGTTTATGGAGGAGATGGCGGACAGAACCCAGTATGTGGCTGGATACTTCTGAGCAGGGCAGTTTGGACATGGGTTTTGATTCAAAGAAGCTCGCGGGTAAAAAGTCATCACTCACAGGTGAACACAGATACCGATGTCGGTCAGGAGGAACCGGCGTCAAACAGACAGGTACCGATGTCGGTCATGTGCAGACCGAAGCCGGCGATGTCGGGCAGGGTAAGACCGATGTCGATCATGGGACCGACGTCGGCAGTATGTAAGACCGATGTCGGTCAGAGGACCGACGTCGGAGCAGGGACACCAGCGCAGGCAGGTTGGTAGTCAGGTACAGACGCATGGAACCGATGTCGGTCGGATGCAGACTGTGGAGTGGCCGAGGTCGGTCACTGTAACGAATTTTGGGTGGACAGCACGCTGTCAAGGAGTCTCAAACACCCATACGGAGGACTGAAGGCGTAAGTAGGCCCTCAAATTCGTTGTTCCTCTTCTTTATACATGTTGCTGATTGTAGAGCAGGAAGGATCCAGGAAACAGGTGTGAGCTTGGCATGGATGAGGATGTGATTCCTTGGAGGAGAACCAGACAAGTGTGTTTTGGTAGGGTTGCCAGCAGGTATGAAAGCACAGAGGAACGGATACCTTAGTAGAAGAATAAAGAGAACGGATACGTGAGACGGAAGATCAGGTATATGGTCTTGAGGAGCTGCAGGACAGTGGTACCAGGTTTGACAGGTGGAGGACGAAGCATGGCTTCAGTCAGTGTCAGGTAACTACTGTGGTTTGTCTTACTAGGGGGATGATGAGTCATGACATCATTCTGTTGCTGTATGTGGATGGTATATTTGCTAGCTAGCAGGTTTGTACATACAGGGTTTTGCTGAGCTAAGGGTAAGATTAGTTCAGTGGCATGTCGGGAGGAGTTTGGAGCAGCGAAATTCTTTGACATGAGAGGCATGGAGATCACAGGTTGATTTTGTCTCGAGTGGGAGCTGATGTGAATCAGGTGTTGGCGAGGTTCAGGATGCAGAACCGGAGCACACTAAGGGCTGGATAGGTACAGTGTCCGAAATCACATGAGGTCTGGTATAGACCTGAGTATTCCCATGCAGTGGGAGCTTCAGAGAGTTAGGAGCCAATTCGGGGAAGTGGATTCTCAAGTTTTCTGAGAGGGACCGGCAGCAGGTGTTGCTATGCAGGGTCAGGACTTCACTACAGGTGTTGTAGGTTCGAATGTGGCAGGGTACTCGGATGACAGGTGGTACACCACGGGATGTGTGGTGGGTTGTCTTTGGGAGCTTGAAGAGGGATAAAAACCAGGAAACAGATTAGACGGAGTATAGGTACAGGTACAGTGCAGCTGTTTATCTCCAAGTGGGAGATTGTTGGGATTGTGGAGCTAAAAGCTTCACTGATGCAGACATGGAGGAGGTTGCAGAATGAGTTGCTGAAGTGTCAGAAGTGTTTGGCGTTTTGGCCAACCAGCGTCGGCAGGGTAAGACAGGAAGGCAACCGACGTCGGTCATATATCGGCCGGCGTCGGTGACCCCAGGCGGACAGGGACCGACGTCGGTCGCCTGTGTGGTTCGACTGCGAGTTGATTACGGGCAGTTAGCTAACGAACCAAGTGTTTGCATGAAGAGATCTAATTTTAGACTCATAGCTGCGGATCTAATTATGGTAATTAGATGTCTAATCATTTTTTGGATGAGATCTATATAATAGACTCATGGTTGTATTGAAAAAGCGTGCTAGGGAGTAAGAGAGCATAATTATAAGCTCCTTCTGTGTGTGAGGTAGAGCTATGGTGCGTTCCTCCTAGTGCCACAGTACCAGGAGCGTTGGTGCTGGATTGGATAGCCAGCTGGGTTCTTCAAGAGTGTAGGATCTTGGTCACAGTTGCATGGCCTATATAGGAGATCTACATGGTAAGTAAGATCGTTGATCTGCAGGTGTATGTGTGTGCAAGGTCGAGGTTCACAGGTGAGCAGAACCATTGTTTGATTTGCAGGTGTGCAAGGTCATATAGACAGCAACACTACAGGGAGCAGTATCAGGCAGGATCTACTTGGAGTACAGGTGTGTACTCGGATAGAGCAAAGAGGAAGGCAAGGGAGTTCCTTCCATAAGTATGGTCTGTTGAATTGCAGGTTGTTGCAGATTCATGGGAGATCTACTTGAAGTACCTTGAGTACTTGTGGAGCACGTGGAGTGCTTGTGGAGTGCGTGGAGCACTTGTGGTGTGCGTGGAGCACGGGAGGTGAACACCAACTCTGTATTTGAGTTGGGTGTTGAGACCTGTGAGAGGGAGAGCTTTGGGGAGAAGAATTACTGTTCACTTGAGGTGTGGGAAACCTCTGTAAGGTGGTGGAGAAGAAGTGGCATCTTCTTTATTGTATTCTTTTCTGTATAAAGTGTTAATACAATTTGTGTATTGTCTCTCATATCTTGTGTTATTCTGAATTCTAGTTACTTGGTGAATCTGGTTAATTTCCGCATATTAAGTTGCTTGGTTTAGTAATCAAATTGTGTGCTTCCGGTTTATCCTCCTCCCAACAAAAGGGACCTAAACATTTTTCTCCATGTCTTAATTATTTATTACTCACTGAAAATGGAGATCTATATTTCTTTGAAGAGGCAATGCAATTAGATGTCATGAAGAAGTGGGAATAAGCAATGGATGAGGATCATCAGTCTCTCATGGAAAATCAAACTTGACATTTGGTAAACCCACCTGAAGGTAAGAGTGCACTACAGAACAAGTGGGTATACATAATTAAAGGTGATGATGAAGGCAAGAAAAGATACAAACCCTAATTGGTGGTAAAAGGGTTTGCATAGAAGAAGGGAATTGATTTTGATGAGATTTTTTCTCTAGTAGTGAAGATGACTTATATTATGAATGTTCTTGGGATAGTGATAGTGGAAGACTTGTACTTAGAGTAACTAGATGTGAAGACTACATTATTTCATGGTGATTTGGAGGAGGATTTATATATAAAGCAACCATATGGATGAGGTCACAAGGAAGAAGAACATAGTGTACAAATTGAAGAAGAGCTTATATGGCTTGAAATGAACTCCATAAAAGTGGTATAAGAAATTTGACAGTTTTATGATGGAGCAGGAATACTCTAGGTATCATTAAGACCACTACATATATTTAAATAAGTTTGATGATGGTTTTTACATTATCTTATGTCTTTATGTGGATGACATGTTAGTTTTAGGTAAGAACATGTAGGAAATAAAAGTACTCAAGGAACAACTTAGTAATTCCTTTGCTATTAAGGATTTGGGGGTAGAAAAACAAATCCTTGGTATGAGAATAAATCGAGATAGGAAAGAGTGAAATATGAATTTATCTCAAGAAGAGTACATTAAAAAGGTCTTGGATAGGTTTAATATGTAGGATGATAAATCGGTTGGAACTCTTTTGGTAGGCCATTTCAAGTTATTAAAAGAGCAAGGTCCCAAGATAGAGGAGGAGAGAATCCAGATGTCAAATGTACCTTAATTCATCAATATTGGGTAGCTTGATGTATGCCATGGTGTGTAATAGGCTAGATATTTCCCATGCAATGGGAGCAACAAGTAGGTACATGAGTGATCCAGATAGATAACACTGGAAGACAAAAAAGTGGATCCTTCAGTACTTAAGAGGGACTATGGAAATAATTTTAAGCTATGGTGGATTGGACACCACTTTTTATGGTTATATAGATTAGAACATGGTTGGATATTTAGATAGGCAAAGGAGCACTACAAGATATGTATTTATTGTAGGTGACACAATGGTGAGCTAGATTTCACAACTATATAAACTTGTGGCTTTTTCAACCATAGAGTTCGAGTATGTTGCTGCCACAAAGGAAAGTAAAGAGATGATTTGGTTATAGTATTTGTTTGAAGATTTGGGGCATAAGTAGGAGGAAGAGAAGTTATATAGTGATAGTCAGAGTGATATACATTCATATTAAAATTTGATTTCCACTCTAAGATGAAGCATGTACAATTGAGGTACCATTTTATCAAGACAACTTTGGAGGAAGAGAAGTTAAAGATGGAGAAGATTCATACCAGTCAGAATCCTATAGACTTGATGACCAAGGTGGTCACAAGGGATAAACTGAAGCTATGTTTATCTTTGGTTAGCCTTCAAAGATGAGAGTGAAGGGTTGATAACCCTACTAAGAGGAAATTAGTCTCCAAGTGAGAGATTGTTATGCTGTGGAGTCTATTTTCACATTACAATGTATTTCAAATATTGTACATTAAAATGTATTATATACTATTTAAGTATTTTATAGACTTCCTTAATGGGGAACCATTATGGGTTGACTTGGTCCATGGTTTTGGAATCCATTATTTTGTTAAACTATGATGTATTACCTATTGATGTATTATAGATGTAAATATAGTAGGTAATACATTGGATGAAGATCTAGTTTGAGAAGGAAGAACAGAGTGTGTGAATTCAGGTGCAAATTCAAGAGAGTTTGTTGAGCACAACTCCAAATGATATTTGTGCATTGTAATTGTGAGAAGATTGATCTGAGAGTGGATTGTACTCTTGTGGCTTGTAATAAAATTTGAGCAAGTATTTTTGGTGGATATATCCCACATTGGGTGAACCATGTTAAATCTTGTCTTTTTGTTATGCTTTTAACTTCTGTTATTTAATATCTCTGCTCATAGATCTTATTATTGTAATTATGTGAGATTGTTATACATTAATTTTTTATTTATTCTTAACAGCGGGGCCCTTTTACTTTGTTTGTGCATCTTTATGTACCTTGCATGTGGCCTTTGGCCTTGTTTGATGTGATATCTTTGATGCCCCTTATTTGCAACATATTTATGTCCCCTACGTGTGGTTTTTGGCCTTGTGTGTTATGACATATTTATATCTCTTCTATATGTCTCTTGGCCTTTGTGTGACACTAAAACCTGAGCTTATTGTGCTTGTTGAGCTTTTTGACATTCAATGGTGTCATTATCTATATCATACACTTTAAATAAATAGTGTTATTCTAATATCCTTCTGCCGTGTGTTTCATTAATACATATATCTAGACATGAAACTTATATGCCCTACACAACATACGTTATATACATGCCTAGATTGACATATACATTACTATGATGACATACTCTCTACGTATTCACATGATTATACATGATGCTATATTTATACATGAAATGATACAGTTAACTCTTATTTTGAAATGAGTGACTTCCAAGACTCATCCTTCATCTCAAAAGGGGACATTATAGTGAGATTTATATAGATACATTAGCCTCCAAGAATAAAAAATCAACCCAAACTATAGATTTTAGAGATTCAAAATGGTTCAAACATCAAAGAGTTTATTTACATGATAGATATTGGCATATCAGTATAAATTATGGGGGCATATGCCATGCATATGTGCTCACTTTAAATATATTTGAATACAGATTCATACATAGTTGGGTGCATATGGATGGGCATATATACACAATTTATATGAATATGAACTACAAGTTTTCACATATATATATACATTTGGGATACATGTTCTTATATTTAAAATATAAATGCATAACATTATATATCATTTAGCAAAAATTCATGGGGCATGATTTTGGTTCATACACATATACACACTTTCATAATCATGAGGCATGACACTAGTTCATGCAAAACAACATAGTTATAGTTGATTGGAAAGTAGTTGTCATTCCACTTCACACTTATAAGATTTGTGATCATGATGGGGGTATTAAAATTATTCATTCTCTTTCAATCATGTATTTTATTTTATATTGAGCGAAACTATACAATAAAATATACTTTCATGATGGGCACATAAACATTGTTTATTCTCTTTTGGTCATGCAATTTTTTTACACGGAGCAAACTTGAGCTAAACTCTACAATTTAATCTATAAGCCATTTTTAGTGACTGTCTAGGACATTACAATGAGATCATGGGTTTGAGTCTCACATACTCCATAAATCCATTATAGAGCTTCATGTAGAAGCTAAAAGAAAACTTACATGGTAAGCATAGTCATGGTTCCACTTTAGATGTATCATTTTTTATCAAAATTTATCATTAAATATATGGTTATAATGAATTGATGAAAATGGTAATATACACACACAATATCTACTTAATTCTCTAAATGACTATGTACCATATATACATCGAAAGAGAGTGATGGTGAAGGTTTTGGGAATATGAATTAAAAATTAGTGTTGGAGATAGATGTGAAATTAGTTGGATGTCGATAAATTTATCCATGTGGAGTTGACAGGTTTTGACAACTTTCTTTTCTCTTTTTCCTTTTAAAAAAAATCAACTAACATTTATGTATTTGTAGCTTTCATTCACAGTTTTGCCACTTTTTGTTACCTCTTAATTTTTTACTCTCTTTATAGAAACTTGAGTACATACTCAAACACACTTGGGTTTATATGTATGGGAATACATGCATATAATTTATATGAACACAAATTACAAGTTCTCTCTCTCTCTCTCTCTCTCTCTCTCTCTCTCTCTCTCTCTCTCTCTCTCTCTCTCTCTCACACACACACACACACACACACACACACACACACACACACACACACACACACACACACACACGAGATACAGGGTCTCAAATTCAACATATAGGTACATAACATTCTATATCAATTAGCATAGATCCATGGGGCATGATATTGTTTCATACACATATACACACTTTCATATTCATGGGTCATTATACTAGTTCATGTGCACATACACAATAACATAGTTATAATTGAATGGAAAATGGTTGTCATTTTACTTCAGAGTTATCAAATATGCAGTCATGATGAGGGCATGAAAATTGTTCATTCTTTTCATGCATTTTATTCTACATTGAGTGAAATTATAACATTAAATCTATATTGATGATGAGGGTATGAACATTTTTTTCCCCTTTCAATCACACATTTTGTTTACATGGAGTGAATTTGATCGAAACTATACAATTGAATTTATAATCCATATGTAGTTGTTGAATAGGTTGTTACAATGAGATGACAGGTTTGGGTCCTACATACTCCATGCCTCCATTATAGATCTTATCATAAAAGCTAAAATAAAACTTACATGATAAGTGTAGTCATGGTTCCACTCTTAACGTATCCTTATGTGCTCAAATTTTATCATTAAATCTAGTTATAATTAATCAATGGAAATGGGAACACACGCACAAAGTATCTGCCTAATTATCTAAATGATTGTGTACTATATACATCCAAATAGAGTTACGAGGGGGGTTTTGGAATATGAATTAAAAATTAGTGTTGGAGATAGCTATGAAATTAGTGGACATCAATAAATTTCCCAATGCAGAGTTAATAGGTTTTAGCATCTTTTTTTTATTTCCCTTATATTTTTAACTAACATTTATGCATTTAATGCATTCCATTCATAGTTATGCCACTTTTTTTTACTTCTTAATTTTCCCCTCTTTCACCCTTGTGGATGACATTCCACAAACTACTTTGGAACCCCTTCCTAAATTAAGATAATTATGGTTATAATCTTCTTCACTTTATAATTTATTTAGTTTTTGTCTATATCCATCTGTACTATATAATATAGTATTTTACAAAATATTAATATTAAAAAATAATTGGGTACAAAAAAAATCAACTAAACTACTATTAGGGGTACAACAATGGTTTTTTCCAAAGTGGGTCCCTGGTGATGGCACTGACCTTTTGGACATTATAAACTTCCCAACACACTTCAAATAAGGAGTATATTTTTACACTTTTGTTTTTAAAAAATTTTAATGAAATAATATTTAATTATCTCGATAAGGATTTCTTTACAATGAAAAAGTTTGAATAAGTATTGTAACCATAGTATAAATAAATTTTTCATAACATGCCATATTTAATAGACAACCATTGCATCATGTATATTTTTTCACATATATAATTATTATTACACTTCATTATTTTAACAACATATCAAACACAATAGGAGCACCCATGTGGCATACAATCAATGGAACACTATCATGGAAATTCAAAGAAAGGATATGTAAAATCCATTTTAACTTTATATTTGTGGTTAAGGTATGGTCTGTGTGTCTTCATTAGTTCAAAGAGTTTCAAAACCTCTTTGTAAAATCTATTTGATGCACATTTCCTTGAGATATTTTGTCAAATAGTTTGTGTAGGTTGTGCATTATGTGCCCACAATTTTGCAAACATGTATATCAAAGCATTTCAAGCTACAACATCTCTCAAAACATAATACAGGTGTTTTGTTTGATGGATGTCCTTACTTTGTTGCAAATTCCATTTCGGTGTAATCTTGAAAGTTGTTGAAAAGATTTAGGAGTATGGATTTAATTTTGACAATAATATCTACTTCAATATCTCTAATGGCATTTTTGACAAACTCACATTCTTATGTTTAAATTTATATATTAGCATTCCTTGAGATCAAGTTTCTTGGAGGCCTTTTCATGTTTATAGTGCACATGCTTAGGTAGTAGTTGTGACATTTAACACTAGCTCATGTAAATTATTTGATGACACTAATTAATAGCTAGACTAAGCAGAATTGATGAAGGAACACATGTTATCTTTGAATGATCATCATAAAATTGTACCACTCGTATGATAGACTATGAATTTTAAAGAAAAAAATTTACCTACTATCATAAGATGTCATCAACCTCATGTTTTCTACTTTCACATGCTATGGTTGATTCATCTCTACCCTTGCCCACAACATGAGACTTTTTGTGTAATTAAAACTACACCTGTAAAAAATATATAAGCATGAAAATTAAGGATTGTATAATTTAAAACATTAAATTAAGATACCATCATTTTAGTTGTACTTGAATTTTAGATATATACACACTTTAATGAAAGCTTTCCTAATTGTCAAACCATACCACAATTAATCAATATTTTTTCTTAATAATGTACTCTCTTTTACTTGTGATTGCATTACACACTTTCAACCATTTTATTTTCATCTCCTCTGCTTCATTCCCATGTGCAAGTGTTTCCCTGTTTGATCTCCATCCCTATTAGTGTGTCCATTGCATCTAGACCATTCAATTATTCAATGACCCTATGTTGCATCTAGATCATCCAAAAAAAAATCCTCCTTTTCCTCATGACCATGCTTTTTTTAAATCTTGACCAAAAAATATCCATAAACTAATCTCATAGAAATCCCTAGAAGTCACCTAAGAGTCATTCGATCCACCCATGCTTTACCACCAAACTAACTATAGATAAAAGTATATTCTTGCATGAAATTACCTTCATCCTCTCGTAGATCTCTTACGTGTAGGTTGTGGCTGAATTCCACCTTATAGACAGGTTCTTTAGTGCATTATTCCAGGAAGCTTTTGAACTTGTTGCCCAAGCATGAATTTGTGGGAGTATAGGGAAGACTATAAAATGAATAATGTCACAAGTTCATAGCCTTGGGGTGAACCCTGTCAACCACATAGCTAACACCCACCATTGTGAAGATCCAATTGTTGCAAGGAATTTATCATATCCCCCATCACCTTGGGAGAGTGATGGGGAAATTATGATGAGGCATCATTTGATAGAGCCTTCAAACTCACAAGATTGGACCATGTGATGGAGGGATTGTAATGAAGGGGTAACACAAGGCAAATAAAGCATTACCAACAACATAAGCTTCAAATAAATTTAAAGGTTTCTAAGTGAAGGCATTGTCATTGTTGTTAGGAGATGAGGGGTTCCAATCATGTAATTCAAAGATAAATAATTTTCATGCCCTCGTGCCCAGATGGTGTGGAATATATTTAATTTTCATCTTGATCTTCAGTGTCACATATTTGAATGTTCATAAGGAAAAAAATACTGCTTATAAATGTTGAAGGCTCCTAGGTCAGTCATTAAGTTAGTAAAAATGATTCTCAACCTTGACACATTGTGTGTAGATTTAAAACTCAGTTTCTATTTAATATCCAAAACCCTACAAAAATTATCACGATTTAATTATATTCTCATCATCGTTAAAATCACCATTACTAAATATAAGCTATCATAATACATTGCAAGAGAAAATAAGGTTCTCTATATAATTTTTTTATAAAATGTAAATTTTTTAAGTAATATAAATGAAACATTCTATAAATCCCTATCGAGATAACCATAGAACATGAAAGGACCATTATTGATTGTATCACAATTTGATTGAATTCCATTTATTCATAATAAAAGGGAGCCCACATTTTTATTTGATTTTTTTTAAATTATCAATTTATTTATTTATTTTAGACCATTCTTGTATGTTTTTACATTGTTTTATATGTAAACTTTAATGAACTATTAAAACAAAATTATTTTATAAAAATTAAAGCAAATATTCATTATTTTTAAAATATTTTGAAAGTGTAAATATTTTGGATGCAAAAATGGGAGAGAATGTCCATTGACCAATATTAAACTTTTAAATTATGAATGACTATATCTTATCTTTTTAGAAATAAGGGCCATGTAGCAGCTAGTCCCTGCTTTTATATTGATTTTTTTTGTGTTAGAGTTTGTATATAAATTTACAATGTAATCTTAGCACAATAGTGAATACTTTTACAGTTTGAACTTGAAAAAATAAACCGAACATTGTCTAGCTTATCTGTACAATTTGAATTTGAGTAACAATTGTTCTTTTGGAGAGGTTTTATGAGTACACAAAAAGTACAATTTAATAATTTGAATGTAGTGAATTGTAGAAATATATTACATATAATATAAATTTATTATTTTAAATATATTTTCTAATAAAGATATCAATTATCACTATAATGCTTGAACGGTATTTCATGTGAACATCAATTTAGACAAAATGGTTATTATTAACAACATGATAGGTTCATAACATTTAGTTTATCTACAATTGTACATTGACCATATAATAAAAGAACTTAAAAAAATTTCAAGCAAATTAGGGCTCACAAAGTCAATGTAGACAACTATCTTAACATAAACAATAAAAATCGTCAACCATGAAAAAAAATCTATGCAATTTATTTTTATTACCCCATCAACATATGTGAAAACATATATTTTGTAGAGAGAATTCTAAATATTATATACAAAGGAAAGTATCTTTTATTATATTATTTATTTTTTAGTATATCACTATAGATATATATGACTAACTTTAATACAAATAACCAAATCTAAATAATAAAACAAATCCCATGTATATTATAACGCAGGATGACATCTAACTTCCTCGATGTCTTCACCAATTCATCCTAATTTAAATACATTAAATATGATATATTAAAAAAAAAAAAATAGCCTTCACATAAATTTTAAAAAAAACCTCTCATATATCAAATTGGTATCTCACCATTTACCTTCTATTATCAAAAGAGGCGATCTTGGATTAGGCCTAGCGTCTACCAAAAACTATCAAAAGAAGTGACCTTGAAGTGGACCTAATATCTCTCAGGAAATTATTAGAAAGAGAGAAACCATAAATTGGACCTGGATAACAATACCTGCTGTTACTATAAACATATACGACTATGCTCACACATGTACACAAAGGCATAAATGACTATAATGAGTGGGCGCTCTTTCATAAACTTCTGCCAATTCTGCCGTCACATGACAACTTTCAATAAATTAAAAAGCAAACTGTATTCATTTCCGTGACTCATATTCTCTCCATTAAAATCTTAACGTGTCTAATGTATCTGTTATTGGGCTGAACCTGAGTTAATGTTAATCCGCGGGTAGAGTTTAAAACAGCGCCTTTTAACTATGGTGTTGTGTTTGGATGTGGGCCCGGTGGCGGGGATGGTTAGTGTGTGGGTTTAAAGAATTAGTTTCATCTCTGTTCATCTCAATAAAAATCATTGGACATAGTTATAATATTTCAATTGGAATCAGAGATACTTTTGGTTTTATATATATTTAAAAGTTTATTTTTATTAAAATGTTATATCTCATTCATATATATATTGTTATAATATAAATTTAGATTTTTAAAAATTAATTGTTAAAAAAATACATTTTGCAGTAAAAATGAAGGTACCTTTCACATAAAACCAATGTAATTTGAAATATATTTTTTAAAATTTAATTGTATTTTTTATATTAATTAAAATAAATAATTATATATTATCACACGAGATTAAATTATAGGTGAATTGAAGAATAAAACAATATATTTTAGTTGATTGTGTACAAATTAATATAAAAAATAGAAACAATGTTAAATATATAATTATATAACTGTCTACAGCTTCAACATATCAATAAAATAGTTTTTTCTTTTATGTTTGGATTTGAATGGTGGTATAATAATTAAAACACGTGTATTAACATATTAGTGATCTGTATTCAAATCCTACTAATAATTAAGTGACCCACAACAAAAAAAACACATATTAACAAATTAATATGATAGATGTATGAAGACTAAAACCCCATTTATATTTCAAATCAGAGATGGCCCACCAACCCCACAATTATCATTAATAAAAAAACAAGATAGTTTTTTTTTTAATACATCAACCATAGTCAAAAATGAAACAAAATCCATGGTCACAACAAATCCATGTGACATAATAGTACAATGAATACACTCCCCTGAACTATTTCGAGTCTCCAATGACATGCGGCTGCACAGTATCGTGCCTAAAAGTCTCCTCATCTTATGTCGCACTTTGGAATGTTTTGGCTAGGATTTAGCCATGTCAATGAATTTAGTTACAGACTTTGCAATTTTCTCCAGCCTTTGTCCTTGGTCCCTGAAACGAGACACAAATTAAAATTTTATATAACAAAAAATAACATAAATGTAATGGGAAGGGTGATCTCTTTTAAAGTTTTGTTACTTCACCTTTTAAAGAATCAAGTGTAGACTTGGAATTTAAATGTAACTATGCCTATAAAGTACGGTCTACGAACTTTTTAAAATAAATTTATACATCCTACTAAAAAAATCCCTAGTCATATACCATGTAATCACTAAAAACAAGTTACAAAATGTTATTTCTTAGAGTGCCTTAACTCGCTGGGGCATCCGTAATTTCAGTTGGCATGTCCAGAGATCCCTCTAAATCAGTAAACATCTAACGCTCATAGCTGAGCTAACATTTATTAACAACATTTTAAGGTAAATAACAACAATTAGATAAACAACAATGGTTAAGTCAAATATTAGTTGAAAAATAAATGTTAATATTCATTGAACGTTGACTTATTATTTATGTGTCTTTTCCCTATTCGAAGACTACTAGTTACCATTTGTCATTACACTATTCTTTTTCAGCCAGTGCAGGGTCCCGTTCGCCATTACCCAATTCTAAAAGTGTGTACTATAAGAGCATCCCTAGGGAGGCATTTTAATATACATGTTGGTTAAGTGCGATGAATTTCAATGTCTGCATTGTTAAATCCCCAACCCTTGAGCATAATATCGATTTAATAACTCAAAAGGGCACAACAATTTAGTTTTTGTAATACATTTGGGTTTGTTTTATGTTGATTGTATTGTTCACTGCTTAAAAGAATTAATTATTACTTAGGACATAATCATTCATTCAATGCATAATTTATTGAATAGTTTGTATAATTAGGATATAATACATATAGTTCAGTGAACACATATGAATTCAATGCATAATAATTGTTAGATATGTTACATATAAAGGAATTTGAACTCTATACCTTTGTATTCTAGTTTTATACTTTAAATAAATATTTAGTTTAGAATTTTGACCCCTAGACTATTCACTAGCCATGTATGTACACTCAGATTATGAAACATGTTGGTTATACTTCAATACAATGTATATTGAAACACTGCATTGATTTTATAATTGACTGTACTAGTATAATACCCTATGTATTAATTATGTATTCTAATACTTACTAATTCCCTATTGATTTTATACTTGATTGTATTGGTATAATGCCCTATTCTAGGAGGTAGAGTATATGAGTGTGAGTTCTATTTGAAGTAGTATCTAACAATGAATGAATTGTGTTCAATGAATTACATGTAGCATATGTCAATTACACAAACCATTCAATAAATTATGTGTTGAATGAATGATTACACCCTAACTAATCATCCATTCCTTCAAGTAGGTAACAATATAGTAAGCATAAAACAAATTATGCCTTAACTAATCATTAATTCCTTCAACTAGTCAACATAATACTTATTAATTCCCTATTGATTTTATACTTGAGTATACTTGTATACTACACTATTAGAATGCTCTATGTACTAATCTTATTCTAGGAGGCAAAGTATAAGAGTGTGAGTTCTATTTCAAGTAGTAATTGGCATGGATTTCTCTAAGATTATTATAAAGTATAATTTATATTTCACATTCACTATAATCACTATGCTAATGCATGCAAGGCATTGAAATAAACTTTTAGTTTTATGCACGGTTCCTTTGTTTTGGTGTGTAAATAGTTTGCATGATAGTTGTCTCTTTTTAACATAGTTAAGTTAAGATGAAATTGATTGGCATGTGAAAGTTATCCTTAGTTGTTCAATGATAATTGTGCTAATGTGAAGGATGGGCATGTATAACCATTTATTGTGGGCTTGCAAAATAATTATTGTGTTCATTTTTGTTGATAGCTCAATTAAGTTAATAATAGAAGGATCATTGAAAACCATTGATTATATTATTGATTGATTTAACCCTTGACGGAATGCTTATTTGAGAATGATTTTAGGATCTTACCTTATTCTGTACTTAAACGTGCATCTATCTTTTATGACTGAGCTCATGCTGAGGGTGGTTATAACTATTCCCTTAAATGGTGATATGAATGGATGATTCTAATGTTTAATTTCTTGTTGGTAATGGAAAGAGTGAACATAGGTGGTGGATATCTTAGTACTATGTTTCTCTCAATGTTATGTTTATCTTAACTTCATACTAAGTATAAGTTTTTCTTGTGAGCTTGGAAAATAATTATTGTGTCTGTTTATGTTGATATCTCTATCAACTTAATAATAGAATGATCATAGAAACTCATTAATCGTATTCATGACCGCTTGAACATGGTATTCTGATTATTTTGGAATGATTTTAGGATCTTACCCTATTTTGTCTTTAAACTTGCATCTATCTTTTATGACTTAGCTCATGCCAAGGGTGGTTATAACTATTCCCTTAAATGGTGATATGAATGGATGTTTATAATGTTTAATTTCATGTTGCTAATGGAAAGAGTGACATAGGTGGTGGATAACTTAGTACTCTATTTGTCTCAATGCTATGTTTATCTTAACTTAGTACTCAGTATAAGTGTTTCTTGTGAGCTTGAAAAATAATTATTGTATTAATTTTTTGTTGATAACTCTATCAAGTTAATAATAAAAATATCATGGAAACCTGTTGACTGTATTCATGACTACTTGAACCTAATGGTATGCTTCTTTGACAATTATTTTAGGATCTTACCCTATTTGTCTTTAAACCTGCATCATCTTCTATGACTTAGCTCACACTGAGGGTGGTTATAATTATTCCCTTGAATGGTGATATGAATGGATGTTTCTAATGTTAAATTTTTTGTTACTAATGGAAAGAGTGACATAGGTGGTGGATAACTTAGTACTATGTTTATTTAAATGTTATGTTTTTCTTAACTTAATATTCGGTATATGTGTTTATTGTGAGCTTGAAAAACACTTATCATATTTTTTTTTTGTTGATAACTCAATCAAATTAATAATAGAAAGATCATGGAAACCCATTGATTGTATTGTTGATTGCTTGAAGTAATGATATTTTAGGGGTAGAGTTGGAGTTTAGTGAGAATAGTGTTTAGATATGATAATAAAGATGCATGAGGTGTGAGGTGTTTGATGGTACACCCTATGGGTTGTTATCAGTAAATTAATTTATTTAATTTTGGTAAGAATTTATGGAGAGAATTCTTTCATTACCCTAGTATTAATTAGCATTTGAATATTTTCATTACTAGCCTTATATGCAATCTATTATTTCAATGTATGGTAAAGATGCACATTGTCAGTGTTTGATTTGTTCACACTTTTTTAAGGATAACCTTGACAAAGTGTTGAGGTTAGGGTGTGACAACTTATTTTCATTAACATAAGATGATTATATGAATGATTAAGATGCTTATGTTTGTTAAATGTTTTCATTTTTTGCATAGGATTATGGAGAGCATATGTTTCTTGCATATAATTGTTTGATATGAACCATCAGTCTATATAATGGTCTACTATATTCCATCTTATTATAATTTGTATAATTCCCTACATGGGTATGTGCACAGATTTGGGGAACAATTTTGTGGACATAACCCTTAACACGTACACATTATAAGATAACGCATACACACTATAACAATAATGCATACACGTTATTTTAAGTTATAGAAATGCGTACACATTATATGAATGTGTATGCATTCCTATAACTTAAAATAATGTGTAAGTATTCTTCAAAATATAAAATAAAAAAACCCTCATCCTCCTTCATTATTTCCTACCTCACATTCACGTTTTGGTGCTTCCCATTCACGTTTTAGTCTGCAAGATCATGTTTTGCCCTCAAGCTCTCATTTTGACCTGCAAATCATCATTTTTCCTTCCATTAACTAGATCGACAATGCCACCACAAAGAAGAGGTATGTTTTTAATAGATTAAATCAATTTTTTTTATTTTTGTTGAATTTTTTGTGAATGTGAATTGCATTTAGTCTTTTTTCTCCAACAAGTCAGCGTGATCCACCTAACCTTCTGCCCAACCCTTCTAACACTCCACCTAAAAACACTAAAACATATTAAAAGATTTGAAACTAACATATTCAAGTGCCGATTTTGGCCAAATTATCCCTAAATGGGGCAATGGATATTATGGAGCAACTAACTTTGATCAGATCATTTTGAGTCAAAATGCCAATTTTGCAACTTAGGTGCTTTGGATTGCTCTTTTCTATCAAAATTCTTGCACAAGACATGTGCCTTTGTTATTTTGTGTTGGAAACATCCTCAATGGGATAACATATAGACTACATCTAACATCGACTTTCAATTCTAATCCAGTCAAATTTTGAGCCAATAACAAGACATTCTGACTAATTTAATTAATTTGTGCACAAAGAGCCAATGTTTTCACTGAAATGATTAATCATGCTTAAAGCTAATTAATTTAAATCATAATCCCAATTAAGAATTCCATGGAACTTTTTGAATAATTTATTTTTTGAAATGAATATTGAATATCTGCATCATCAGGTGACATCATTTCTTGGGAATACATCCTTAGGCCATAAATACATAAAATATCAAGTTTAACCTCTCCCATGCCTCATTAAGACCCTTCTATGCCTATTCATTGCCCCTATATCCCAAATATTGATGATCCTATTTATGAATTTTAATTGCATAATTGAATTAATCCTTAGCCACACATCTCCACCTTGAGATCGATGGTTTAGGTTAATTCTGTCCATTTTGCAAAGATCTATAAATAGGAGGCCTTGCCTATTGAATTTTAAGCTCTCATATGACAAAGTTATAATTTTTAATTGATTCCAAAGCTTCATGAAAATTAGTGTTATAATGCCTAAATATTGAACTAATTTAAGCCAAGCTAAAGCCAAACATGGTGCCAAGGAGAGATGGAGGTACCCACACTTCATTGATGCAAACTTCATGAGCACAAAGTTGAGCAAGCCACTTCAAAAAGATATTTAGAGCATCCAAAAAAGGTGAAAGAAGGTTTCTATTGTATATTAGTTGTGCTTTCCATTCTAGTCTTGTTAACTGAGCTCCCTTTAGTAACTAGGCATAGAGATGTTATGTTAGTGTGTTTATTTCATTTTGAAACTAACACGATACTAAGCATCCTCTCTTGAGTCAAATTCCTAGTTCACACTACCAATCTATCCTAATTGAAATACATTAAATATAATATAAAATAAATAAAAGTATAGTCTTCACATAATTTTTTTGAAAAAAATCTCATATATCAAATAAGTATCTCGCCATTTACCTTCAATCTTCAAATACTTTATAAAAAAATAAAATAAATTAATATTTTTTTGGAAAAAATGTTATCAATTCTTAATGCCCTTTATTGGAGGATGAATATTTCAAATAAACTAAAAGGGATAAGAATTTCAAATGAATAAAATCCAAGGTGTAACTATTATCATGCCATAATGGACAAATCTTTATTATTTTTTCCCATGTAATGACAATCCATATAAATTTTATATCTAGAAATTTGCCCATGAATAATTTGATAGAATTTGAGATAGATTGACTATTATGTTGTCTTCTTATAGCAATAAATTCTACTGATATAGTTATTAACATTGTCTTTAAAGCCTTGTATATATGATGAGGGATTCTTCAAGTGAATGTAGTTGATGAAGTACATAGGAGTGTGTATTTTACCTATTCTTTTGAACATATTATTTCAATTTAAATTTGTAGGTTATCAAAAACTTATTTAGTATTTTTCAAAAAGTTGTTAGAAAGAAGTGATATTGGGTTGGGTTTAGTGTTTCTCAAAGTTTTTATATATGAATAAAAATTATTTTTACTAGAGTGTGCCCAATTGAGACGTCAGTGGGCCTTCTCTCTTTGTAATACATATACAATTTTTAAATTTGATGCACAAGTCAAGATTTTTTAAACTTAAACCTAGTTCAACTTACTATATGGCTTTAGCTCAATTACACACAATGAAAAACAAGGATAAATATGTGATAAGATGTTAAAAATCTATCTAGAAGTACAAAAAACTTTCACTGAACCTAGACAATAATGAACCCTACTACAAAGCTTGATACAAGCAGATCCTAGATGCCCTCAAACATGTTCAAAACCCATTTTTACAGACCATATATGTGCTACTTCAAAAATATATCAGAAAGAAGTGAACCTAGACTGAGCCTAATGTCTCTTTATAAAACTATAGAAAAAGACAAACTTGAACTGAACCTAGTATTTTAGTATTTTTTTACTTTTTTTTCAATGTGGTCTAATTATCTACTAAAAGCAAAGTAAACATAGGCTTTTAAAGATTATCTAGAGATGGAAATCGGTTGCACACCATTGATCAAGCTTGTGGTAACTCCTCTTTGGCTAGGGAGGAATGACCTTTAAATCACACTAACTCACAAAAAAATGGATTAATAGAAAGATGAATGGGCTACCTAGTAAGAAACCAGTCCCAAGAAGCGATATGCTTCATTAAGTGGATGTCATCCCACATTTAACATTCAAGTTTATAAATAAACATGAAATTACAAATATATATATATATATATATATATATATATATATATATATATATATATATATATATATATATATATATATATATATATATATATATATATATATATATATAGGATGAAAATAGACAACATCAAAGATATCTAATCTATAACAAGATTAATGTGATCAAAGTAATCATCCCAAAATTTTGTAGCTATACCGACATCCTCTTGAATTACAACTAATTGTTCATTAATGATTTCTTGATTAGGTGTGAAAACTACAATAAAAAGACCTAATTCGAATGTAATGTCACTTTGATCATTGAATAAAGGTTGTTAGACAATGGGGAGATCAAAATTGCTAACAATATCATGTGTTAATCTAGGCAGAGTCATCTACATGTAAAATAAAGATTTTTAGAAAATAGAATGTAGATTTTAACAAGTTATGAGGATTTTGAATCTTATGAAAATAGACATCAAGGCTATTTTAACAGTTTAGCAGGGATCGATGGTGATCATGTAGGATCGACATCGATTCAGATGGATTGATGTTGATTCTGAGTAAAATGTTAAACTATGAAAACATAGGATAATAATGAATTAAAATATTGATAAAATGATGAAAACCAAATATAAACAATGACATAGAGGTGCAAAAGACTATAAAGTTTAAATATGAGTAAATTAACATGCAATACTAACCTTAGATGGATGAAAACACACAAATAAAGAATGCTACAAAATTAGGCTTGGAAACCTTCAAAATATTTTTGTGATCTCATGAACAGAGGTTATACAAGGTAGTATAATGTTGATAAGGTATGTATGTAGGTTCTAGGATAATTCCAACATAGTTTCAAAGTTTAAAAATGTCATCCTGAGCCATGGAGGCTCGTTGTATATTTATGGATCAATGTCATTCCAGGAAGATCGATGTCGATCTCAGAGAATTGACATTAATTTTCTCAAAATGGATGAAGTTAATCTTTAGGCCATTCAAAAGGGTTGCTTACGAAGGTAAAAAATTGTTTTAAAGTTGTTGGATTGTTTTAACCATGAGATGGGTTTGTTTGGAGGTTGGATGGGTTTTATTTTTTATTTGTTTTTATGAATTTGTGGTTAAGGATGATAAATAGGATTAATTAATATTTGAATATAGTAATATCTTAATTAAATCATATGGTAAAGGTAAATGGGTGAGGTGAGTGTAATTATTTCAAATAATTATGAATGGGGGCCATTATGTTAGAGATGAAAGGATAACATGACGACGCACTACATTAATACACAAAGGTGTATAAAAATAGCATATATATTTTCCCCTTTTTATGGAGTGGTATGCAATAGCGTTCCATGAGATAAAAAATATAAGGTGCCTAATGTCCCAAGTTTATTGTGAGGAGGTATTCCCCCTTAAATCAGGTGCTGAGAAGTGAGATGGAATGGATGATGGGTTTGAAAAAGATGGAAGGTAAAAACAAATTTGGGTGAGTAGAAATGGACAAGTAGAAGATAAAAAAAGGCCAATTAGAAGTGTAGATGGTTCAAGGAAGTTCCAAGGTTACACTTAATGAGATAAAATGTTATGCAGGCAGTAATGCCCCAAAGACCTAATTGAGTAACAAAATGCCATAACTAAAACATGTGGGCTTAAGTAAAGGCTAACAAGATAATAAAGGATAGGAATGGCAAACCATAACATCTGGTGTGCATATGGTGTAGGTGTTACCTATAGGTGAATGTTCTTGAGATAAAATATACCCTCAAGATCTTATAATGGCAAGATACCAAAAAAAAAGGTACGCCTTAAGGAGATTGGGGAATTGATAAAGGTAAAAAATCTTCAAATCTAAAGGGTAATATGACATAAAAATGGGATAGATGTAGCAAAGGAAATAAGATAGGGATTTGGAGCTAAATTGGGAGCATGTAAAATGGTCCACAAGTGCAAAAATCTAAACAATCCATGGCAATCGACATCAATCTAGAATAGTCGATGTTGATTTATCGTAATCAACATCGATCATTGAAATTATTATAAATAGGCATCTGATATGGCATAAGGCTCATTTATCTATCGATTGAATAAGAATTTAGGAGAAAAACTTGAAAATTTTCCACCTTTCAAGCATATGTGAGAGACGATGGAGGCAAATGGGAGCGGATGACGATGACGACAACTCCACTATGAGTTTGGCATAATGCATTTGTGGAAAAATTTGATGTCTTTATTTTTGATGAAGATATTTTTTTTTGGAGGGAGGGTAGGTTAAAAATGTTTGGTCCAAGAGGGAATTTTTTAGGGGAGGGAATCGATGATGATCCTATAAGATCGACATGTTTCATGTGGATTGACCGTGATCCATATGGATAGATATTGATTTGTTTAAATCATCATTAATACTTAGAGGATTGATAGAAATCCACAATGAAGGTTTGATAACAAAAAAATTAGGATTTTGATTGACCAAAAAGATGTTTTTGACAGTCATGAGAGCTACTAACGATGAGGGAGAGGGTCCCTCCACTGTTAGAGCAGTTGCAAAATTTTATGAGTGATGAAGACTGGGCCCATTTGGAGGCTATAGTATTTGAAGGGATTCACCATTATCATCATGTCCATTAGGACATTGGTATGATATTGGTTTTGATATAGCGGTGGGATTATACCACCAACACTTTTTTTATCGATCGATGAGATGACTATTATGATAGAGGACATCCATCAGTTTTTACAAATACCTATTTTGGGAGCCCCTATGTATACTATTTATGAGGCTAGGTGAGTGATGGAATTGGCATGACTATATGGTGAGGATGTATTGGATATTAGACTCTTTTCTGGTGGATTCTTATTCCAGCCATTGTATGACCAAGACCCTGGACAGAGACTAGTGCTTACGATGATGATGTTGGCATTGATCTACTATGTGCTACCTAATTTTATGAGAAGGAGACTACCATGGAGTTTCACTGGTATTATAGTAGACATGGTTAAGTTTAATTCTATTTTTCGTTGGGCACCCACACTATTCGGGTAGATATATAGGGAGTTATGGGGTTGGTGGAATGAGCACCGATCAGAGCTTGATATCACATTTGTATTCATTATTGGGCATATTAGCACATTCATGTGATTCACCCCATATGGACCCCATGGATCAGATTTAGAGACATGGACTGTAGCATAAGCTTCCTTTGGTGTAATGAAGACCTAATCATTCCTTCTATAGATAGGGTAGTGCATAATCTAGCACACTATAGATAGGTTTTTATCAGCTTATAGATAGGGGATGTTATTTGGAGACCTTATGTATGCTTCCCAATGTGGCTTGGTATAGATGTGGAGATAAGCGATATTTCCCAAGAGATATGGGTACATGGATGATAGCTTGAGCACATCGACCTATTCTATTTTGCAAGGGTTTGTCATCAGTTTGGGTTATTACAGGATATTCCATTAGCCCTGTGCTTGTATAGACAGGCTAATACAGAGCTAGACTAGCCTGCCCCTAATACTATAATGGTTTTGTTGGGGCCATAGGAAGATCCTACGGCTATTGACCTATATGACATTGGCTATATTGATGATTATGCAACTTGGTTTGTAGTTGAGATACTGAGGAGATAAGAGAGAGTAGTGAGACCTCAGCAAGAGATAGTCATTGAGGAGGTGAAGGAGGAGGGTGAAGATAGAGGAGAGGCTGAGTAAGATGCTCTTGATGCACACATGGAGGAGATACCATTATAGGATGCCCCTACACATGATTTTATATATATATATATATATATGTATATGTGTATATATATGTGTGTGTATATATATGTATGTATATATATATATATATATATGTATATATCTATGTATATATATATGTATATATATGTATATATATATATGTATATATATATATATGTGTGTATATATATGTGTGTGTGTGTGTGTGTGTGTGTATATTGTTATAGTTGTCACTGAGACAGACACACTGAGAGTCAAGTGTACTAGTTTAAGGATAGAGCTACAAGAGGCACAGATACCCATGATACTTTATAAGATCAGATTGCCACATTATAGTGTGATCTTGATAGCTTGAGAGGTCAGCATGAGTAGGTTGTATAGGAGCGAGATAGGTACCTAGCATAGGTAGAGAGAATGAGATCTACTTTGGTAGAGAAACCATCCCTAGATATTGTAGGATCTAGTACTACTCCTACAGATATGGTACCACTATAGAGGTATAGAGATTTACTTGCTGAGATGACCTATTATGAGAGGATAGTATAGAGATGGCTACCAAATGTTCCTCAATTTACTTCATATGCGACTAGCCATAACAAATCACGGAGGACCCCTGAGGGGACTACTAGTATAGGGAGTGTAGCGAGCCAAGGAGGGGATGATGGGGGAGATGATAGCATTCACCTTAGTAGGATTGATTTTACTGAGTAGATTGTATTGTATGGGTCGAGAGGTCCACCTCATTCATGTTATGACATTTGTATAGACACTTGATGTATACATATTCATACATTTCTTAGGTGTATGGGTGGATTGTGTATGTTTGTTTATAGATTTACTGATACCTATGGCTATGTAGTGCTCTTATGGATTATTAATGTGATGGACTATAGATTAGATGTTATGTATTTTAATTCTGATCATTGCTATTACATATATTATGGATGCTTTATGGATTATAGATTATGGATTTTACATGTTATTTTGATTTCAAATGTTATATCATGAGATGGGTTTTTACTAATGGATTATGATTATGGATTATGCTATTTTTTTGACATAGACCATTATTAACCTTGTGGATAGTTATGGTTTCTTGGATGATTGAATGTAAATAGATTATGGATAATGGATTTATACTCAATGATGATTATGGATTATAGATAGATTTTAATTCTTTATTGCTATGGATTTATGGATTTTAGTGATTATAGATTATGGAATTGCTCGACATTGACTTAGACCATAACCAAAAGAGAACCTCTCATACACATGGCCTATGCATCCTTAGCTAGATGATAAGAGATATTGACAAAACCTTGGTTATCTAGAGCTTTGACCTTAGTCATTTATTAGGATTATATGATTTTGGTGGGATAGGAGATGGATTACTTTAGAGATAAACTTCTTCACCCCATATTTCAAAATCAGGATTTATCTTTTAGGGATCATTTTGATGCCAATGGGTAGATTGATCAATATGAGAAGCCTACAATTAGAAAGTTGATCGATACATGAAACTTTATTGGGATATTGCTTTGTTGTTATTTAAGGATTTTAAGTGGCATAACTTGAAAACTGATCAATGCAGGAAGTTTTTTGCTTGGTAGCCATCCTTCAAGGGAGTGGTCTACATTCTGATGTTTTTGCACAACTATACTTTAAGGGATCAGTCTATTATTTGCCTTTATATTTGATTACAGTTATCCTTTGAGGGATCAGTTTGTTTATTTAACCCATTTTGATAATTTTTATTTTTACTGCTTACTTGATTTTGGATCCCAAAGATAGTAATAAGAGTTGGCATAGAAAGATACCTTAGGATTGTTTCCATCAGTTTATTACATGAGGTGATTATGTTATCTTAGAAAATTAATGGCCTTTAAAAAATAAGGGAAATAATGATTTGGGGTTTCTCCCATTACAAGTGAAACTTATCCATGAGATAATGCTATGTATAGAGTCAGGGTATTCATATTCAAGATTGAGGTTATAGTGACTATTGGATAACCACATAACTCTCATATCATTATTTGTTATTTTAGGATAAGGGGATATGATAGTATTTTAGATAAACTAACCAAGATGAGCCAAGATCTATTAACTATAGAAAGGACGTAGATGTAATGCATTAAAAGGTTCTCACTCTGGTTTACCATTAAGAGAGGCCAAACGATAAGCCCCAAATTTGTATTTATGGGTTATGACATATGGTCCAAGCTAATTAGGAGCAAATTTACCCCTTTTATTTAATTCCATATTAGTGACATGCTAATTTTATTTAAGTACAAGGTCTCCAATGCTAAATTCTCATTCTCTTATATGTTGATTATATGCTCGTTTTAGCCATTTTTGATATATACAAAGGTGATTGAAGGCTATCGTATGATGCTCATCTAAGAGTTTGAGCTGGGATAAATGCTCTTGATGATTTTTTTTTTTTTTTTTTTATGTCTTTAAGGGAGACACAAAGAGAGGGAATTTGGACTTCTATAGGAAGTACAACTTCCATACCATAGACTAGGGAAAAGGGAGTAGCACCTGTAGGGGTTCAAATACTTGTTCAATATGCCCATAAGGAGAAAGGGATATGAAGATGCCAATCCTTCCCAGCTTCACTGATGTCTTTGGTTAGGATTTTATTAGATGCTTTACTTGACCATTGGCCTGAGGATAGTAAGGTGAGGAAAAACTTAATTTGACTTTAAATGAGTCACATAGTGCCTGGACTTTCTTATGCTTGAAAGATTTCCCATTATCTATTATTATTTTATATGGAATTCCAAAATGTTAGATAATGTGATGATGGATAAAATCCATAATATTTTCTACCTTGGTCGAGATAAGTGGCACAACTTCCACCCACTTGGTGAAGTATTCTGTAGCGGTAATAATGAAGCCATGACGCTAAGAGGACTTAGGGTTGATTTGCCCTATAAGATCAAGCCCCCATTGGGAGAATAACTAGAAGTCCCTTGTTGCTTGTAAGGCTTTACTAGGGACATGGGATAATTTTTCATGTTGCTGACATTTTACACACCTCTTAACATATGTAAAACAATCTTGATTCAGAGAGGGCCAATAGTAACCTATATGTAAGATTTTTTTAGTGATTATGTGGCCACTAAATTGTCCACCGCATGAACCATTATGTACTTCTTGGATATCTAAGGTAGCTTCATGATTTTGGAGACAATGAAGAAGAACTACATCAAAACCATGCTTATAGAGAATACCCCCTAGTATTATATAACAGGCATCTTTTTATTTGAAGACACCCCTGATACCTTTGGATAGATGAGGAAAAGATAGTCCTGTAGACAAATAGGTAAATATTTTTGCATACCATAGATCCTCTAGGTTTTCCTCAATATTATTGATAGATAGAAGATCGGTTCTCATGTAAGAACGCTGGTTAACTCGATGGATAAGGACTAATATCTTGGAATCCTAAGATGAGGATGGGATAATAGAGATAAGAGATTCCATAGTATCAATGAACTTATTAGTTGATCTAGGAGTAGTTTGGATGATGTAACATTCAAAAGAAGATAAGAGCCGATCGACTAAGGTCTTATATCTTTGGAGGATATCATTCTTGCATTGATATATACTAGTAATTTGATTGACCACTAGCTAAGAATTATCATAGATATTAAGGGATCTAACTCCTAGTGCAAGGGTAGTTTGGAGGCCTACGATCAACGCTGTGTATTCAACCATGTTATTGGTGTAATCAAAGTCTAATTTAAAAGATAAAGGCATGGGAATACCTTGAGGAGGGATTAATATAATTCATGCACTGCCTCCATGCTCACATTTGGACCCATCAAAGAATATAGTTATTTGATATTCTAGGACTAATTGGGAAGTGGATGCGATAGATTCATCAGGAAATTTATAATTGATCAGTTGGTTGTCACTAAGAGGTGATTCAACTAGCTGATTAGCAATAATCTATCCTTTAATATAGTTTTGATGGAGAAATTCTAGATCAAACTCAGCTAGAAGCATAATCCATTTGGCCATTCATTGATTTTGATAAGGCTTAGAATGCATGAAATTAAGGGGGTTGGTAGTCATAATTACGTAAGTCTTGTGGTTAAGTAGGTAATGACAAAGCTTATAGGCTACAAGGACCAATGCTAGGTATAGTTTTTTAGTATGTAGATAATGTGTTTTGTATTCTATGAGGGTATGACTTATATAATAAACAACTTGTTATTTGTGATGCTCATCTCGATGGCCAAGCATATCACCTAGAGCATGATCTGTAATTGAGATATAAAGGAAGAAAGGTTTCCCCTCCATAGGTTGGGTGCAGATTGGAGGTGATAGAAGATAGTTTTTGAGTGAGTTAAAGGCTTCTTAACAATTAGAATCCCATACAAAGAAACTATCCTTCTTTAATAGATGTTGGAAAGGTTGACACTGATCAAAGAGCTGGGAGATAAAATGATGAATAGACTAGATCTTGCCTTGTAAACTATGAAGCTGATTAAGGTTGGATGAAGGAGGCATTTCTATAATAGCTTTGATTTTAGTGGGATCCACTTCTATTCCTCGAATAGAAATAATAAAACCTATAAATTTACCCATCAAGACACCAAAAATGTACTTTTTTGGATTTAGACACACATGATACTGGAGTAGATGATAAAAAATAACCTTAAGTACAAATAGGTGATCCGTACATAATTTTGACTTCCCAAGGAGGTCATCTACATAATCTTCGATGATTTTATGGATTATGTCATGAAATATATATAAGTCATGGGTCACTAAAAGGTGGCTCTTGCATTCTTTAGGTCGAATGGCATAACACGGTAGGAAAAGGTCCCCCAAGGAGTAATAAATGCAATCTTATGTTGATATTTTGGTGCAATAATTATTTGATTGTAACTATAAAAATCATCTATAAGGGATAACATTTCATGTCCAGTTGTTAGGTCCACTAATTGGTTGATGTTAAGGAGAGGGAAATCATCTTCTGGATAAGCAAGATTTAAATCATGAAAGTCAATACAGATGCAAAGTCCCCCTGTAGGCTTAGTGATTGGAATGATGTTGGACATCCACTGAGGATAATCTATGGGTTGAATAAAGTTAGTAGATAAGAGGTCCTACAGTTCCTCTTTTACCAAGAGTGCAATGTAGGGATGCATTTTATAGAGATTTTGTTTTACCAGCTTAGCATCAAGAAAGGTGATGATATTATGGATAACAATTATGGGGTCAATACTAGGCATATCACTATAAAACCAAGAAAAGGCCTCACTATGATCTAATAGAAAAGTGGTAAAATCTTGGTTTTCTTGGGGATCTAAGGCTTTGCTAACTTTCACAATCCTCAAGGTTTATTGAGATCAAATATTAATATCAAAAGTGGATTCGTTTAATAAGCTATATGTTTCAGATGGAAGAGAATTGTGTAGATAAGAGTTTTCAATGCCCAATTGAGTCAAGATTCACTCATCATCTTGACATTGAAGAACAGGGATGGTTAGCGTATCTTGTCCTATTAAGTTAGGATATGCTAAAGGGATGGTTCAGGTTTCACCACCATGATGAAAGATGAGGGGTTCTATGGAGATTGAATTTACTAAAAAAAATTAGAAGGGATGGATACAGTGTCACTGGTCGAGGAAGGGGTATCGAATGATGAAGATTGCACTTCTTCCAAAAATGGTAGAAGAATAGGTTCAGGAGAGGATTTAGAGTCTTTCTCAAAGCCTAAGCCATGATTTTTGTGTGGTTTTCTAAAATCTCCTAATGCGATATTGTGGGGATCCTACTCATATCTACCCATGCCAAAGCCCTTCCAAACACAATGATAAAGGTAGGTTTGTGTGAACTAGGGTTTATTGAGAAATGAGAAATTAGATGTAAAGGGTTTAGCACAGGTGTCATTATCAGGCCCTGGGGTAGTTTGATTGATTCCACCATATATCAAGTGGGTGCATAAGAAAGGTAACCCAAATGGGATGAGCTCACCTAGATTGGGTGAATACATGGGTTGTTTGTCAGGATGGTCGTATTTCCTAGGAATGGGTAACATGTTAAGGGTCAATAGCTGGTATTCTCCCATTGAAATATGATACATCATAGAATCAATAGACTCCTAAGTTGGTAGTTTTTAAGTAGGGACAATCATGTTAGTCGAGGCTTGATTAGAAGATGAAGTTGGGATTATGTTAGGTGAGGGAATTATGAAATCTCTTGGTTGAAAAGTGAAGTTGCATGATTTGAAGGGATGAGGATCGGTAGGGATGATTTAGACCTAGCCTTCATGTTTAAACTTAAGGCACAAATGGATGCTAGAGAGATACATCGCATCACACGAATCCATAGACACCCTAATAAAATGTTATATTATAATGTCCTTTCTATGACATAAAAGAGTTCACGGAGGGTGAAAAAACCTATGCAAATGGGAAGGATAACCATTCCTACTATAGGTGCTACCATGTCATTAAATGCATCAAGAATTTTTGGGGATTGGGAAACAATTATTTGTTGTAGTTGTAACTATTGGAAAGCATATGAAGAAATAATATTGATACTGGCCCCATTATCGATCATAACTTTTTTTAATTTGAGCTTGATTTATTTGAGCTATGATGAAAAGTGGGGGATCTTTATTTTTAGGTGATAAAAGAACGACCTCAGAATTAGTGAAACTAACATCTAACACCATTTGGAGGCCCCTATAAATGTTGACAATGGTTGAGGCTCATTTAGCTAGACCTCAATATCTTGGAGAGCTTATACCATTGCTTGTCGATGGTGTGGAGAGTTTTTGATAAGTTCATACAATGACATTTTTACAAGAATTTGGTGGAGTTATTTTAATATGGATATTTGTATCAACTCCTTGGCTTTGACTGGGGTAGTTCCTATAATAGAGACTTTAGGCTTTTGTCTAGATGGTTTAGGTGTATTATGGGTAGAGGCTTATGTAATTGAAACCTTAGCTTTATTAAGATTGTGATTTTGAGAGTAGGTGGCTACATGGACAACATCGATGTGTAATAATGGAGGGTCCGAAGAAGCCACTGACTCTTTATCGCTTATAGGACTAGAAGGATTATGGGCAGGTGGAATATTTGGGATGGTAACTTTTTACTTAGGAGTCTTATCATTTAGATCATCAATTAATAGATCATCATCTTGGACTAGCTATTAGATCACATCCTTAAGGGCATTACAATTTTCTATATCATGTCTAGCTACTCTATGATATGTGCATATCTCCCAACTCTTATACCAAGTAGGTTTTTGGATGTGAGGGTTATTGGGTCATATAACAGGTAGCATAATGAGGGATGTATCTAATAATTGTTTTAAGATTACAGTGTAAGGTCCTTTCAAAGGGTCATTTTGTGGTTATACAACCTTTTTTGGCAAAGTATTGATCATTTGGTTTTGACATTTAGATTTTATGGTAGGGATGACCTTAGGAACCTTTTCTTTAAATTTATCTAATGGGGTTTTAGCAGAAGATGGTGGATATCAGGATGAAGGTGTGGTTAATAATGGAGGGAGACTTTGTTTTTTCCCACACATTTGAATGGAAGAACCTATGATAGGGACAATCACTTTGGAAGATGGATGAGGACCTAAAATAGATGATAGAGATGATACAAAAGGGGTTGGCCCTTTGTTATTTCATGTGTTGAGAATAGAGGGGGTATTTGGACTAAGGTTTTTATCTTTTGATGTCTAAAAAAGATCTACCTTGACTTGAGGATGGGCTAAGGATTTCTTTGGTGGAATACCAAGAAAATTGTCCCAGCTATCGATGATAAAAGCTTTACCCTTTCCCTTAGTAGCTTCGAGGTAAGGAGGTGTTGTGAGAGAGGACAATTTCGAAGGCTCTTGGTATCAAGAAAAATGATAGGATCATGTTATATTGTGATCTAAATATATACTACAAAGAGGTTCAAGAGGGACTGAAGGGGTGGAATGTTTATCTCGAGAAGTATCAAGATGTTTATTTGTGACATCCTGAGGAGTGGTTTCATTTTCCACTTTAAGAGATTCATTTCAAGAAGATGAAGGGGATGGTTCACATGAATAACCCCATATAATGAGATCAGGGAGCTCTATAGAGGTTTTGGGAGTTGTTTTGATAATTTTAGGTTGACTTATATTGAAATCATCTCCCATAAGGAGATCTAAGACCAAAGATTTATCTGGAGCTTCTTTAGGCAATAACTAGTCATAGATTGTATTAATCATATGTGTAGCCTAATTTTGTGTTTCTCTAGGGTTGGCTTGGATTGTGTTTGATGTGGATGGATGGTTTGGAAATTGCTGTCTGAAAATATCTAAAGATTGGTTGGGAGGAGCATTTGGATTGTCCAAATGAAGGTCCCCCTTGTCAATGAGGTTTTGTACCAATCGTTTAAAGGATTGACATCATTCTATGTTGTGTCCTATTACCCTATGATAGGCACAAAACTCATCCTCTTTATATCAAGTGAGTTTAGAATGTGTATCATCAACCAGTCTAATTGGGGGGAGCTCAAAAATGGTCGCTTGTAGGAGTTTCTCCAATACAGAAGTATAAGGCTTTACTAAAGGGGTATATTTCCTAGGGGGGAAATGAGTAAGGCCCCTAGGTGGTTGTGTTTGAGAAGTGGATGGTCCTAATTGATTGGGTGTTAAAGGGGGGAAGTTTTTAGAATAATAGCATTTGTTACCCCTTTTGGTTTAGGATTATTGTTATTACTTTTTGAGGGGTCAGGTTTGAAGTTTTTATTGCCTAACTTAAATTTTCCCTCTTTAATGCCATAAATTTCAAGTTTACGTGCCATGGTAAAGGCTTCGTCAAAAGTCTTAAAGGTTTGAATTTGTAACATGGACAAGATATGTTTTGCACAAGAGCATGAAAACAATTTAATTAATTCAGGTTGTGGCAAGGAAAATGTTAACTGGTTGATTAAGCTACACCAAAAAGCTACAAAGTCTGATATGGATTCATCTTCAAATTATCGAATGGCATATGGGTTGAAGCATAATATTGTGTCCCACTTTTTGGTACTAAGAGGACAACAAAAAATGAAAATCTGAACATTTCTCAATTTGTATAGACAATAGTGACTTAACCGTATAAAATAAGAAAATGGTGTAAACTAATGAAATGTTTCATTTAAAGTGTAGATTACATTTATTATTTTTTTGAAAAAATAAAAAAACAAAAATAGATTTTTTTAATAACTAATACATAGTGTGTATATTTCATGTATAAAAAGTTTTATTGAGTACTTGATTTCTCCTCATAATTTTCTCAAAAAATAATATTTTCTCAAGATTTTTTGCAAAGAGGTCTTAGAAACATAGACGTAGTGAAAGAGTATTCTTTTATAATTTTTTGATTAGAAAATATTTTTTTTTATCAAATTTTTAATGATCCAGGCAAGGAATATCCATGCTTATCTCTTCTCCTCATAATATTTTTTTATATATATGTCAAAATAGACTAATTTGTTCACCTTTAGAACAAGGACATTAAAGTTGAGTGCATTGATAGTTTTAAAAAAAAATTGGCCATAGTCTCCTATTTTTCTCAGTGCCTCAAACGTATGGTACTTTATTTTATAAATAAGTATATTTTACTAAAAAAATCAAAATAAATATTAAATATCATTAAAATTTAAAAAAAATCATATTATTAGAAATCTCATAAAAATACATATTTATATATAGATCCAAATGTTTTTATTTTATTTTATTTTTTCATCCTAATACGTGGCATCTGAAGTGGCAATTTTAGGCCAATAGTAGCTTTCCACTTCAATGGGTGAGGATTTCATGCCACATGGGGTTCGAACGAAGGGGGTTCAAATGAATGAAGGGGGTTTGAACAAACCCCCTTTGTTCTAACCCCCTTCATTTGAACCGCCCCCCACCGCCCCGCCCCCCCCCCCCCCCCCCCCGCCCCCCAAATATCATTCAAATTAATAAAAAATTAATCAAATACTAAAGTAAACCTTTGAATCCCTTCATTCGAACCCCCTTCAAAAAGTACAAGTGGGGGTTTGAACCAAGGGGGTTCAAATGACCCCCCTTTGAATGAAGGGGGTTTGTTTGAATCCCAATTTTTTTTTGGGTTTGGATGCACTTGGTTACCAAGTGGGACTCACTTATGTGCCATAGCTCATATAAATTTGTGATAGTCACCTTTCAAGCAATGTTGATCGAGAATTGCTCTAAGAAAATTTGGGCCAATTACCCAAAGGAAAAGAATGAATGTTTAGGGATGGAGTTGTACCAATCTAATGCAGCCCTTGCTAGTGACATGAGAAAGGTCCTAAGTAGTAATACATCGTCATGTGCTATAAGGTAACACATATGTTGAAAGGCTCTAAGATGCTTATAGGGATCTTCTTTGATCTAAAACTTAGTAAAATTGGGAAGTTTTGATTGTGAGGGGTATAATTGGATAGGAACATATGGGTGGATAGGCTCATTACAAATTTGCTCATATGTGAGCATAGTATTGTGTCCAGAGGTGGAGGCTTCCAAATTATCCATCCTATTCTTAAGGATGTTTATGAGGTCTGCTTGGGTGTTATTTTGTGGCACATTCCTTAAGACACCTTGCTAAAGAGGTTGATAATTTAGTAAGGGAGCAGAGAGGGGTTGTGAGGAAGGGTAATCAACTACAATGGACATAATGGGTTGGGATGTCACCACTTATTGTGGGATCTGTAGTGGAATATTATTTTACATGGAAGATTAGAAGTAAGTGGTCACCAATGGTTGAGATGGAGCCATGTATTGGGTAGCTGAGGAGATATACTATTGGGGAGGTTGTGTTGGAGGGATTTGTTGCATTAGAGGGATTTGTTTCATTAGAGGGATTTGTTGTGTTAGAGGGATTTATTGTGTATGTTGTAGAGCTTGATAATTGTATGCTAGACTCATTTTGATAGGTAAGAGACTTACAAGGATTGACACCACTAATGTTTGGGGAGGAATAGTGGATATAGGCTGAGTGGTATAAGTATTTTGAGTCTAAGTAATAGGGGTTAGAGGATTGGTAGATACTATGGGTGGATGGATTTCTAAAGGTTGCGTCATCTGGGTATTAGAACCAGATGGAAGAGAGTCGGTGGAAAAGGATACCACAATCATGGTAAATCCTTCATTTTTCTCATTTTCCTCGAAAGGTATCCCATATAAATATTGAAAATCTTGGGTATGGGGGGATGGAGGAATATGTATTGCTCGATTACTAAGGTAGTAATTGAGAGCAATAGGGTTATTTTCCAATATTTCCATAAAGGAAGGATCTCCTTGAGAATAAAAATGCAGGAACATAGGATTCTCAAAGGACTCAAGGGTAGAGGAGGGACTAGGTGTATATTCCATAGGAGAGGACGTGACACCCACTTTGGATTCTTTCTTTGACTATTGCCTAGTCGAAACCATGAGACAAAAAAGAAAAGTAAAAATAAAACAACAATTTATTTTTGAATTATCTTGCTTTTAATTGTGGATGAAAGATGCACAAACTAAATTCATTCCAAAAAGTTTTTATCTTTTTAATTTTAAGATGTGAGAAGAAATAAATAAAAATGATAACGAGGGTCCTAAGAAATGGTAATCTAAGGATGGTTTCGGGTGTTTTGTTTTAGCACTCAAATGAAATCTGTATTGGAACCAGTACGTGGCTTGTTACTTGAGGCTTGCTTCCCTCACATCACAATCCCATAGCAAGTGTAGGTGCTTTGCCAAGATATACCGATAGCCCAAAGATTATACTCAGGTAGAGAACTAAGTTGGTCTTCCCCTTAGTGGTGAAATCCAAGTGGGATTGTTGGGAAAAAGTTTATCGCGAGGTGATGAAATCCCCATCGGTTCTCTTATGTCAAGTGTTTAGATGGGTTTGTTGTGACTATGATTTGGCTTATGTGTGAAAGAGTGATGACTATGATGAATTTAACGCTTAAATTATTCTATGTGAATTACTTAAGCAGACAAAAATGAATGCCATTTATTTTAACCTTAAAAAGGAAATAAAATGAAAACTATATGTTCTTTGGATGAATTCACACAAAGAAAGGGAAAGAGAGCAAATTCAATTTTTTTGAATTTTAATAAGAAAGATGAAACTTGAACCGTCCCACCAGACGTGTCAAAATGTTTTAGTATTTTTTTTGTTTTTTTTCAATGTGGTCTAATTAGCTACTAAAAATAAAGTAAAGGCAGGGTTTTAAAGATTACCTGGAGATGGAGATTGGTTACACACCATTGATCAAGCTTGTGGGAACTCTTCTATGGCTAGGGAGTAATGACTTGCAAATCACACTAACTCACAAAAAATGGATTAATAGAAGATGAATGGGTTGCCTGGTAAGAAACAAGTCCCAAGAAGCGATATGATTCGTTAAGTGGATGTCAGCGCATGTTTAACATTCAAGTTTATAAATAGACATGAAATTACAAAGATATATATGGATAAGATGTAAATAGACAACATTAAAGATATGTAATCTATAACAATATTAATGTGATCAAAGAAATCATTTTAGAATTCCATATCTATATCGACATCCTTTTGAATTATAGCCAATTATTCATTAATGCTTTATTGATTAGGTGTGAAAACTATAGTACAAAGACCTAATTCAAATGCAATGTTGCTTTGATCAATGAATAAAGGTTGTTGGACAATGGGGAGATCAAATATGCTAACAATATCATGCGCTAATCTGGGAAAAGTCATTTACATGTAAAAGATAGATTTTTAGAAAATAAAATGTAGATTTTAACAAGTTTTGAGGATTGTGAATCTTATGAAAATAGACTTCAAGGCTGTTTTAATAGTTTAGTAGGGATCAACATCGATTCAGGTGGATCAACATCGATTTTGAGTATATTGTTAAACTATGAAAACAAAGGATAATAACGACTTAAAATATTGATAAAATGATGAAAATTGAATGTAAAAAATGACATAGAGGTGTAGAAGACTGTAAAGTTTAAATATGAGTAAATTAACATGCAATACTAACCTTGGATGGATGAAAACACATAGATAAAGAATGTTACAAAAGTAGGCTTGGAAACCTTCAAAATATTTTTGTGATCTCACGAACAGAGGTTCCACAAGGTAGCTAAAGTTTAAGGAAAATAGAAACTTGAGTTAATGTTAATTAACTATGGACCAATGTGTCATGTTTGGATGTGGGCCCAACGGTGGGAATTGTCAGTGCACTGTACAGGTGACAAGGTCCCATGTGGATATTTACTATTAAAACCATTGAAGCCTGAAATAAATTCACAAGGTTAAATGGAAAGTGTGGGAAGCTTTTATTATTTCCTGTTGGGGTGCCCAAATATTTTGACGTGACAACTTTATTATCCACAGTAATGTTTAGGTCCGCCTATCTTTTAATTAATATTATTATGTTATCTTAAATAAATAAATAAAATAGGGAAGGAATATGTTTTAAAAACTTTTGAAAACATTTTAATATTTTAATTATAATATGTATTTTAATTTTTTTATTAGTTGAACAAAAAATAATTAATTGAAAATTATAATTGGATCAATATTACGTATTAATACAATTTTTTATATTAAAATATAAAAGAAAACAAAAAGTCAATGATAAATTTAAAAAAGAGCTGCATTACAACTTAAGTGCATATCACATGTATGTAAGACATTTGACAAATTGCATAAATGCATACGAATCTATTCCAATGCCACACATTGATTGCATTTGTGCCTTCTTATATAAAGCGAAGCTAATTAACTAAAGGAATATTAACCATGTAATTTTCTAAAATAATTAATAAACAAAAGAAAGTTTGAAAAAATAGTACTAAATTTATAAATTAAAATCTTCTTGGCATGCATCAGTGATCTGCCCTTCTTGGCCTCAGCGAGATGATTTTTTAGCCTCGGATGCAAATTACAATTTACAATTTTGATTGGCCTCCTTCAATATAGATAACCAAAAAAAATAAAACCCATGCCACGTGGTGAGGCAAAGGATCCCACTAACTACTAAATTCATAGAAAAATAACAGTTGTCCAAGCACTGTTTTGAATTCCACTATCTTTCAATAATGCCTCAGTTATTCATACGATGCTAGCATTGTAGAGGGAATTTATTAGCTATTAGAATAGTTTTTTGGAGCACTTATTTTCCATTTAATAAGGACATCATTTTGGGTCATTTATGATCTAAGTGGTATTTACTTAGTTTATTAGTTTAGATTAATTATTTTTAGTTATTTGGGTTAGTTATAATTTTTTGTGAAAGTTTTATATACTTTCATCATCTTTGTAAAGTCAATCTTGAAATAATATTTTATCATTTTTTGTGTTAAATACAAGTTTAGCAATGTAATTTCTAGTTTATCATTCCTCCTTTCCTGGAGCCATCAGTGGTATTAGAGCCATGATAAGAAATTTGTGGAGGATAGAAGAAATTTGAAAAGTTTGGTTCCAACCCTGGAAAAATTGAACAGGATTAATTTTTTTTTACAGAGCTATTTTGAAAGAAGAGAAGACCAACTTTTATTTTTGAAGACCATAATATTATTTATACGAAGCTACTAGATTGATGCTCAAATAAGTCATTCATTAATTTCTTCCATTGTCTTGTCCACATCATCAATGTTTGTCACTTTCTACATTACTTTCATGATAACAACGATATTTCTTAATGCATCCACTATATTTTTTTATAGCTTTTGCACTTGCCTAATGAAAGTCCAAACCATTTGCTCACCATCACTATCCTCATACCCCATATACTGGTCCTGCATCTTTTTGTACTTGTTGGATCTCCACCTTGAATCATAAAACATTTAATGTTCCAATGAAATATTGTACTATCATAATAGCCACTAGCACATAGTGCTAAGATGTTCTCGATAGTTTGGCACCTCATCACAAGAGATTTTGCATTTGATCTCTCTTATTAGTAAAAGTTCTCAACAACCTTGTGTGAAGCATTATAGACATTGATTGATTTCCAAGGTGAAGGAAAAGAAACATCACACATTCATACCTGAACAGAGTTTTATAGATACAATGTTGCAGAAGTATAGTTCCCATCATACGGCTCAAACCCATAATGCCCAGTATGGTACCCTCTAGGAAGTAATGTGATGCAAAAAAAAAAAGTTCAATCTTCTGGAGGTCATAACTTTTGACTCATAGCTCTGTTTGAGCTCTTCCACATGCCAAAACAACTGCCTCAAAATTTTTAATGTTGTCCTAAGTGGCCCTATCCACTTAGAGTTGATTTAAATATTTTTTAGAGGCCATACGTGATCATCTGAGGGTCTAAAATTATCATTTAATGATTTTTTTTTAAATTTCATATTTTTATAAATTGTATATTATTAGGTTCAGATGTCAACTTTAATTGGATTTCATTTGATAGATTAATTTTAGCATTTAGTATTTTTTGGGAGATTTTTAGTGCTATGTGTGCTTGCATGTGAAACTTACTAGAAATAACAGTTGCTAAAAATAAACATTCTTTTAGATTTTATTTTTTTTGAATTTTTGCATGTTAACTCTAAATTTGAATTTTAGATTTTTGTTATGTGATTTTTATGTCAAATATATTGAACATAATATTGTACGAGTGCATTATTGGTGGAATCTGACACCCTATCTTTGTAAAATTTCTCCAAATGCATTGTATACATAACACTAAGATTGTAACGACATATCCCACCACTTGTGTTGTCAGTGATGATGGTGTTTCTTTTTTAGTGTTTATAGGTCCCTGAGGATATAAAAGGATAAATAGAGCCAACTGGAGGTTGAAGGATCTATGGAGGTTGGAGGATAATTTCCCTTCTCCAGCTCACTATTCGCTCAGAGTATGGGTTCACTATTGGGATAACAATTTTTGGTTTGTGTACTTTGATTTTAGTTTTGATTTTCTTTCAGTGCTTTGATATGATTATTGAGGAGAAGACATATTAGTTTTAATTTGTTTTTATGTTGCATAGCTTCTCACCTCTTGCTTGATAGGAAGGAAGATATTGCATATTGGCCTTCGATCAGTTATCGATGGTTGTACAAGTCAGCATTAGATTTGATAGCATTTTGAGTGTTAAGCAAATGTATGCATGCAATGTTGGTGATTGTTGGGCAATCGAGATATGTACCATATAGAGTACTAGAGGATCACTTGGATGGGTTCTTGTGTGGGACCTTATGTGGGTCGATGTAGTTAGATAGGATTTGATCAGATTTCACTATAGTACAATATGATGATCATAGGGGATGAGTAGGCCTTGATCATGTTCATGAACTTTTTATACCACAACTTGCAGGGTGGACTTTTGTATGGAGTGGCATCAATTTTGATAATTACCATGATGTATAGTGTGCTAGCTTATAGATGTAGTAGAGATTCATTGATGAATTCAGAGTCATAGCTCCAAATCTCCATCATCTATACCCCTTTAGATCAAGTGGGAGTTTGTTGGATCATTTATGATCCAAGTGGTATTTACTTAGTTTCTTATCTTAGATTAATTTTTTTTAGTTATTTAATCTAGTTGAAACCCATAAGTTATTTGTAACTTCTTGTGAAAGTTTTATATGCTTTCACCATCTTTGTAAAGTTAATCTCGAAATAGTATTTTATCATTTTTGTGTGAAATACAAGGTTAGCAATGTAATTTATGATTTATCATTCCTCCTTTCCTAGAGCTATCAGTGGTATCAGAGCCATGGCAAGAAATTTATGGAGGATAGAATAATTTTGAAAACTTTAGTTGTAACCCTGGAAAAATTGAAGAGGATAAAAAAATAAACAAATTGTAGAGCCATTTTGAAAGAAGAGAAGACCAACTTTTATTTTTGAAGACCATAAAATTAATTGTACGACACTACTAGATTGATGCTCAGATAAGTATTTCATTAATTTTTTCCACTGTCTTGTCCACACCATCAATGTTTGTCACCTTCTACATTGCTTTCATGATAACAAACACATTTCTCAATGCATCCACCATATCTATTGTAGCTTTTGCACCTACCTACTGAAAGTCCAAACTGTTTGCTCACCATTATTATCCTCATACCCCATATACTAGTCCTACCTCTTTCTGTACCTATTGGATCTCCACCTTGAATCATAAAACCTTTAATGTTCTGATCAAATATTGTACTATCATAATAGCCACTAGCACATAGTGCTAAGATGTTCTTGGCAGCCTTTGGCACCTCATCACAAGAGATTTCACATTTGATCTATCTTATCAGTAAAATTTCTTGACGGCCTTGTGTGAAGCATTAAAGACATTGAATTATTTCCAAGGTGAAGGAAAAAAAAGGTCACACATTCATACCCAAATAGATTTTTATAGATACAGTGCTACAAAAGTATAGTGCCCACCATATGGCTCAAATCCATGATGACTAGTATGGTGCCCTCTAGGAAGTAATGGCCAAAAAGTGCATAAACATTATTTAAGTTGTTATCAATTTATTTATTTTATTTTTTTATGGGTCCCTCTATGATAGCAAAGCCCAATAACTTATATTTACATGCATATTTTATTTTCCAAACTATTCAAAATAAACTTTAAATAGCAAATCTTTCATTGATATTTTAAAATTGCTTGTAGAGAGCTTGGTAGAACGTGTTTTGTGAAGTATTTGGGAATGTGGTTGTTCAAAGTTAAACTCTTTCTTTTGGTTGAAATTACTTTTTCAAAAGAAATAATTTTTATTTTAATTATGTTTTTAAAGTTGTAAATGTAAAGGAGATATAAGGGTGTAAGTGGCTAGTGACACTTGTGGTTGTATGACCAGGCGATCTTCATGGTTTTCGATATTTTAGACACATTGAAATGGTAAAAGTTCTATTTTAGATTTTTGTTATGTGATTTTTATGCTAAATGTATTGAATGTAATATTGTATGGGTGCATTATTGGTGGAATTCGACACCGTATCTTTGTAAATTTTTTCCAAATGCATTGCATGCACCAAACTAAGATTGTAACAATGTGTCCCACCATTTGTGTTGTCAGTGACAATGGTATTGGATTTTAAAATTTATAGGTCTCTAAAGATCTAATATGATAAATAGATCCAGCTAGAGGTTGGAGGATCTATGGAGGTTGGAGGATAATTTCCCTTCTCTAGTTCGTTATTTTCTCAGAGTATGGGTTCACTGCTAGGATAGCAATTTTTAGTTTGTGTACTTTAATTTTAGTTTTGATTTTATTTTAGTGCATTAATATGATTATTGAGGAGTAGACATAGGAGTTCTATTTTTTTTTTGTGTTGCATAGCTTCTCACCTCTCACTTGATAGGGGGAAGATATATCATAATGGCCTTCGATAAGTCATCAATGGTTGTACGAATCACCATTAGATTTGATATCATTTTGTGTTGAGAAAATACATGCATGTGATGTTGGTGATTGTTGGTCATTCAAGAGATGGGCCATACAGAGTACTAGAGGATAACTTGGATGGGTTCCTATGTGGGACCTCATGTGGGTCGATGTAGTTGGACAGGCTTTGATTAGGTTCTACTACAGTATGGTATGATGATCATATGGGATGAGCATGCCTTGATCATGTTCATCAACCTTTTATGACACAACTCATAGGATGGGCTTCTATATGGAGTAATATCAATTTTGATCAATACAACAATGTATAGTGTGCTAGCTTGCAAATGTAGTAGAGATTCATTGATGACTTCATAGTCATAGCTCTTGATCTTCATCATCTATACCCCTTTGGATCAAGGGGGAGTTTTTTGGATCATTTATGATCTAAGTGGTATTTACTTAGTTTATTATCTTAGATTAATTATTTCTAGTTATTTGGGTTAGTTGAAACATGTAAGTTAGTTGTAACTTCCCATGAAAGTTTTATATGCTTTCACCATCTTTGTAAAGTCAATCCCAAAATAATAATTTATCATTTTTGTGTGAAATAGAAGGTTAACAATGTATTTTCTGGTTCATCATTCCTCCTTTCTTGGAGTTATCACACCATTCCACCTTTACATCCTGAGTTGAATAGAAGCATTTGGGGAAGAAGATTTGTTTAGAGCCGAGCAATGTCCTTCCTCAAAGACATGGTACAAACCCTGGAGCTATCAATAGTTTTGTTAAATGACTAGTTTAATTATTATGATTAATAAAACAATGTTAAAAAGTTGATAGTGTGTTAATAAAATGTTGGTAAAAAGTTTTGTTAAATTGTCACATTGATGAAATTATGGAGAATGTTGATGCTTTTAAAACCTATTAGATTAATTAAATTCTTGTACATGTTTTTGAGAAATTAGGGTTCACAAGTGATTGTTGGAAATATTGCATTTAAGGAGGAGAATAGGAAGTAAATCCAAGGGGGCAAGATATGGATTTTTAAGGTTTTCATGGTTGGGATGACTCACACTCCCTAGATCACAGAGATTGACTGGACTTGGCCAAGCTAGTAAATCTATGAATTTTTCTTGAGCATCACTAGCACAAAATCACAATACATCTATAATTTTTTTTGAAAGCCTCACCGACACAAAATCAAAATAAACTAAAACAATAACATTTTCTTCCTTACAATAAAAATAAAATACAAGAATATCCTCTAGTGATAAGCACCCAAAAACTATCAAATTCTCAATCAAGTAACCCAAAATAAAAATATATTAGGCGAAGGCAAAGAGGCAAAAAGTATACCACATCATTCCAGAAGATCCAATTATCTTTATCCAATGATGGGGCATGTTCTTGTCAACCACATCACTTGCATCAATAAAATCGTATCCATGTATCTGCACTACCAGCATTTCCACCAATATTTGATTGACCATTTATCTATCTAGCATTTTGAGTTTGACCTGGCATAGATGTGTATGGGCCTTCAAATGCTCCCACCATCATAGAAAACTATGACTAATCTAATGTCTTTATAGTGGGTTGAGAGTTAGTGCTACAATTTCCAAAATTGTGCACTTCTTCCTAACTATAAACAATGATAAATATCAATCTTAGACCAGTTTCCTTATTCATAAAAATAGCAAAAGCAAAAAGATAAACATGAACTCAAAGGTTTACATAGTTTTAAGTAACCACCTCATAGGCTCTTCGAATACAATATATTCAGCATAAACAACATCCAAGCCATAAACATAAATTTTGAAAATTATTGTACAGTGTGAAGGTAAAAATAGGAGAAATGGGAGAGAAAATAACAACATAGATTGAACATGGGCCCAAAAAAGATAAGTGATAAAGATAATGAATCAAATTTAAAATATGTTAATCTCTTTTTTAAGTGTTACTTGGATATAGCTAAAATTGAGGTTTAACTACCTCATTTTTGTATAATAAAAAAAATTAATGTGTCTTTTGCTAGTCTGTATTTTACTATTTTCCTTATATTTGCGATGGTCAGCTTTGCAAGACATTGAATATTTTTAACATAACTTGAACATGTATAACTACTAGATAAAAGTTATATTTTCCTGGCATGTTTTGCTATGTATCTTTATTTTTCAAGTACATGTGTTTTTAAATTCTTAGATCCAACATTTTCTTTTTTTCTTTTTCCTTACATGGCTATTAAGATACAAAATAACTCATGAAGATAAAGATAAGAAATAAACATGAGATAAGTATTGAGTTTTAGCTATGATAAAGAGGTGCAGATTTATACTCAAGGATTTTTGTACTAATTACATATCTCAGATAGCTTCATAAATTTGAATAGTATAAATAAAATTGCATCCATGTCTCTATGTGTAGCTCTTTTTGCTTGAATCCACCAATTTCATGAAAATCTGAGAATACCAGCATTAAGAAACTAGAATCTGACTTCCACTAATTTCCTAGGCTAGAAAAATTGTAGGGTCGCCAATTTGATTCCCCAATATTCACAATTATCCACTATAAATTGAGGAACCTGGAATGGAAATTTTCCATTAACCATGGTGGAGAGAACTGTTGACTTGCACAATAGAATTTCCTATAATGCAAGCTCTGATACCAATCAAAATAAATATAATTTAATTTATTAACTAAAAAATAAAACATACAATTCTTTTTCTTTCATAAAACTATTGTTGTATTTATTCCTTTCTATAGCATTTCTTCAGATATATAGTATTTCTTGGGATAGTTACAATTTAAAAAACAAATTTGACATCTCCCTATCAATTCTAAAATGTGGTGATAAGTTTAAAATATCATATGCTTTAGGTTTTTTAGAGACAAATGACAAATTTTGTTCTTACCGCTATATATGTGACAAAATTTCCATTCAACTCCATGCAAATCTTTAGCTACAATCTCTTGTGAATGCCATTACAAATCATAGTCCTGTAGTATAGTGTTTTCCATATTTTGAACTTGTGATCATTTCAATGAATTTTTTTTATAGAAATTACTTAAGAGTGTAGCCTTGAAAATGAAACGTGAGAGAAGGTCAAGCTAAATAAAATGAATTTCTCCACCACATGAGATTGTATGAAATGTTTTTACAAGATCTGATGTGGGTTTGCAAGGTGGAATAGGGCATATGATTACAATAATGCAGTGAGGTGTCTCTACTTTGACACATGCCTAACAACTATCATTGTAGCTTGAAAACATGAGACATGACTGCCCTAGTAAATATTTATGTTTTTACTATCACTCCATGTGAATTTAACCTATTTAATTCTTTGTCATTGGATAAGAGGCTTTTAAAACATAAAAAAAGTCATTTTAGCTAACTGAACATTGTAACATGCATTTGATTTTTGATAAACTCCATAATTGCATTGGCTTTCCATCTTAAGCAAGGGAAAAAAAATGTTGGAGGTAAAAACAATAGTACCATACCTTCAATAGGTACTAATAAGATTAAACTAAACACTAATACTTTCTCTCACCAGAGAGAAGGTTCTTTTCCTTGTAAGGAGTAGGGTAATTAATTTTCACCATTATCTATAATAATTTGATTGGTATATTTTTTATAAAAATAATTGTGTGCAAAATTTTATTGATTTGATGTTTCTCTAATGAGATATCACTAAATATAAATTTTCACAAGTATTTTCAAAAGCCTATTTTTCATAAAAATATTACATTATATATATATATATATATATATATATATATATATACATATATACATATATATATATATATATATATATATATATATATATATATATATATGCGCTAAATGTAAATTTAGATTTCCAAAGAGTAAATGTTAAAAAAATACATTTTATAGTGAAAACTAGGATACCTTTCAAATAAAATCAATGTAATTTAAAATATATTTTGTAAAATTTAATTATACTTTTTAAATTAACTAAAATAAATGATTATATATTATATCACATAGATTAAAGTAAAGGTGAGCTAAAGAATAAAATAATATATTATGGTTGACTATGTATAAATTAATATAAATAAATAGAAAAAATGTTAAATATACAAACTATTTAACTATTTACAACCTCAATATATAAACAAGATAGTTTTTTCTTTTTTGTTTCTACTTGGGTTGTGGTGCAATGGTTAAAGTAGATGCATTGGCATGCTAGTTATCCAAGTTGAAATCTTATTAGTGATTAGGTGACCCACAACAAAAAACATATATTAACAAATAGGCATAGTACCTATAACCCATTTGTGTTTCAGATTAGGTGTGGGTCTGCCAACCCCACAATTATCAATAATAATAAAACAAGATAGGTTTTTCATAATACATCAACCATAGTCAAAATGAAACAAATTATAGTCACAACAAATCTATATGATATAATAGTACTATGAATACGGTCATATGAACTATTTTGAATCTCCTATGACTTGCAACTACACAATATCATGCCTAAAAATCTCCTCATATTAGGTCATGCTTTGGAATGTTTTGGATGGGATTTAACCATGTTAATTATCTAGTTAAAAATGTTGTAATCTTCTTCAGCATCTCTCCTTGGTCCTTGAAATGAGACACAAATTAAAATTTTATATAACAAAAAATAACTCAAATGTAATGGGAAGGGTGATCTCTATTGAAGTTTTGGTACTTCACCTTATAAAGAATCAGGCGTAGACTTGGAATTTAAATGTAATTATGCCTATAAACCATGATCTAATAAAATTTTCAAATAAATATATACATCCTACTAAAAATTTCCCTAGTCATATACCATGTAATTACTAAAAATAGGTTACCAGAATGTCATTTCCCAAAGCGTCATAGCTAGCCAGTGCATTTGTATTTCCAATTGACATGTCCACAGAGCCCACCAAATCAGTAAATGTCCAGCACTCACAACTGAGCTAACATTCGTTAACAACACTTTAAGATAAACAATAATGGTTAATGAAAATGAAAGTAGTTAAGCCAAATGTTAGTTGAAAGATAAATGTTAATATTTGTTAAACATTGACTTATTACTTATGTGCCTTTCCCTATTCAAAGACTACTAGTTATCATTTTCTATTACACTATTCCTTTTTGACTAGTGCAGGAGCCCATTCACCATTACCTAATTCCATAAGTGTGTACCATAAGAGCATCCCAAGGGAGGCATTTTAATATACATGTTGGTTAGCTATGATGAATTTTAATGTTTGCATTGTTAAATCCCTAACCTTTGAGCATAATATTAGTTTAGTATCTCAAAAGGGCATATCGATTTAGTTTGTGTAATGAATTTATGTCTATTTTATGTTGATTATATTGTTGACTACTTAAAAGAGTTAATTATTACTTAGGGAAAAACCATTCATTCAATGCATAATTTATTGAATAGTTTGTGTAATTAGGATATGATCCATATAATTCAGTGAATGCATATGAATTCAATGCATAATCATTGTTGGATATGCTACATATAAAGGAATTTGAACTCTATACCTTTATATTTTAGCTTTATACTATAAAATAATTTGAATGTTTGGAATTTTGACCCCTAGACTATTCACTAACCATGTATGTACATTTAGATTATGAAACATGTTGGTTATACTTCAATGTAGATTATATTGAATCAATCCATTGATTTTATACTTGACTATACTAGTATAATACCCTATGTACTAGTTGCCTATTCTAATACTTACTAATTCCCTATTGATTTTATACTTGATTATATTAGTATAATTCCCTATTTTAGGAGGCATAGTATAGGAGTGTGAGTTCTATTTGACGTAGTAGCTGCTAATGAATGAATTGTGTTCAATGAATTACATGTAGCATATCTCAATTACACAAACTATTCAATAAATTATAATATGTTGAATGAATGATTACATCCTAACTAATCATTAATTCCTTCAATAAGGTAACAATACAATAAACATAAATTAAACTATGCCCTAACTAATCATTAATTCCTTCAAATAGTTAACATAATACTTACTAATGCCCTATTGATTTTATACTCAAGTGTATTAGTATACTACCCTATTGTACTACCATGTGTATTAATGCCATATTTTATGAGGTAAAGTACATGAGTGTGAGTTCTATTTCAAGTAATAATTGGCATGGATTTCTCTAGGACAATTATAAAATATAATTTCTATTCCATAGTCACTATGCTCACTATGCTAATGCATACAAGGCATTGAAATAAGATTTTATTATTATGCACAGTTCCCTTGTATTTAGAATGTAAATAATTTGCATGTTAGTTATCTCTTTCTAAAATAGTTAAGTTAAGATGAAATTGATTGGCATGTGAAAGTTATCCTCAGTTGTTCAGTGATTATTTTTTTAATGTGAAGGATTTATGGGCTTAAAAAACACTTATTGTGTTCATTTTTGTTGATATCTCAATTAAGTTAATAATAAAAGGATCATTTAAAGCCATTTATTGTATTATTGACTGCTTTAACCCTTGATTAAATGATTATTTAGGAATTATTTTAGGATCTTACCTTATTATGTGCTTAAATGTGCATTTATATTTTATGAATAAGCTCATGCTGAGGGTGGTTATAAATATTCTTTTAAATGGTAATATGAATGGATGATTCTAATATTTAATTAATTATTGGTAATGGAAAGAGTGAGCATAGGTGGTGCATATCTTAGTACTATGTTTCTTTCAATTTTATGTTTCTCTTAAGTTAGTACTAAGTATATGTGTTTCTTGTGAGCTTGGAAAACACTTATTGTGTTCATTTTTGTTGATATCTCTATAAAGTTAATAATAGAAGGATCATAGAAATCCATTGATTGTATTTGTGATCACTTGAACTTGATGGTATGCTTATTTGGTAATGATTTTAGGATCTTACCCTATTTTTTATTTAAACCTACATCTATCTTTTATGACTCAGCTCATGCTGAGGGTGGTTATAACAATTCCATTAAATGGTGATATGAATGGATGTTTCTAATGTTTAATTTCCTTTTGCTAATGGAAAGAGTGACATAGATGGTGGATAACTTAGCACTATGTTTCTATCAATGTTATGTTTCTATTAACTTAGTACTCAATATAAGTGTTTCTTGTGAGCTTGAAAAACACTTATCATGTTTTTTTTTGGTTGATAACTCTATCTAGTTAATAATATAAGGATCATGCAAACACATTGATTGTATTCATGACTAATGGGAATGAGTTTAGGATCTTACCATATTCTATATTTAAACCTACATCTCTATTTTATGACTAAACTCATGTGGAGGGTGGTTATAACTATTACCATAAATGGTGATATGAATGGATGTTTCTAATGTTTAGTTTCTTATTGTTAATAGAAAGAGTGACATAGGTGGTGGATTACTCAGTACTATGTTCCTCTCAATGTTATGTTTCTCTTAACTTAGTACTTAGTATAAGTGTTTCTTATAATCTTGAAAAAAAATTTATTGCATTCATTTTTGTTGATAAATTTATCAAGTTAATAATAGAAGGATCATGGGAACCCATTGATTACATATTCATGACTGCGTGAAAGAATTAATGTTTTCAGGGCAAAGTTAAAGTTTTGTGTGAATAATTTTTAGCTATGATAAGTAAGATGCATGAGATGTGAGATGTTTGATGGTACACCCTGTTAGCTTTCTCTCAGTAAATTAATTTATTTAATTTTGGTAAGAATTTATGGAGATAATTATTTCATTACCCTAGTATTAGTTAGCATTTGAAGGTTTTCATTACTATCCTTATATGTAATCTATTAATGCAATGTATGGTAAAGATGCAAATTGTTAGTGTTTGATTTGTTCACACTTTATAAGGATAACCCTGGGAAAATGTTGAGGTTAGGGTGTGCCAACTTTTTTTCATTAACACAAGATGATTATATGAATCTTTAAGATGCTTATGTTTGTTAAATGTTTTCCCTTTTTGCATAGGATTTTGGACAACATATGTGTCTTGCATATAATTTTTTGATATGAACCATTAGTCTATATAATGGTCTATTGTATTCCATCTTATTAAAATTTGTATAATTCCCTACATCTTTCTTGTATGTATAATACCCTTTACATTATGTATAATGGTCTACCATTTTCTATCTTATTATAGACTATAATTATCTACATCTTTCTTGTATGTATAATGCCCTTTACATTTTATATAATGGTCTATTATTTTCAATCTTACTACATAAAGGAGAGGAACCAATGAACCATTTGTTATTTGCCTAAATGTGTTGTTAATAGATGTTAGCCTAGCCATGAAATGTGAACACACTAGATAAGTTAAGGCCATTTGAAATGATATTTAATATTGATAATGAACAATAATAGATCATTATACAGACTAATGGTCCATTGGTTCATTTATTTTATATATCATGATTGATTGTTTTAGTGTTTATGTGTAGAGTATCCCCAATGATTAATATAATACTTAGGATTGATAATAAACAACAATACACCATTAAATAGACTAATGGTTCATTGGTTCCTTTCCTTTATGTAGCAAGATGTACAACAATGTGAATATGCTAAGGGTTAAAATTCTAAACATTCAAATTCCTTTATAGTATAAAGGGTAAGTGCATAAAGTTGGGGGAAAAAAAGGGGCATACCCATGGACATGATTATCTTAAAGTTTTATAAATCTAAACTTATAAATATAATTTGAGATATCTACACTCCAAATTTGAAGATGTTGTAACAACATGAAATGTAGAATTTCGAGTCTAGTTTTTAAAACACTATATTTTTAAAAAATGGTTAAATATAACTAGGTCAAACATATAAAATTTGAAGAAATCCTATTTTTTAAAGAAAATATAGTAGATAGACAGCCATACAACCCACCATTTTTTAGCAGCATTTAATATTGTTTGAAACAATTTGGTGAACGTTTAGATAAGATCTTCTAGTTTGTGACCTGTATATTATTATTATTATTTTTTAATGAATATTTTTTTTAATGATTTTTTCAAGTAAATAGATCTTAAAAAATGACAAAAAATGGATAGCCGACCATGTGTCCCCTAACTACCTCTAAAAAAATGAAAATTAGTCTATTTTAATGTGTATAAATAGGCCTAGTTTGTGACCATATAACTTATTTTGCATTTGGATCAATGAAAAAAATTACATGAACATGTATAGACATGTATATTTGTAACATTTAATGGCCTAAAAAAGGTATAGTTAGAAATCAACATAGTTTGAAACCTTTAATTAGTCCAAAAATTATAAAAATCATATTTTTGGAGAAAGGAGAGCATGCTTGTCATGATGGTATTAAGTTTTTGAATTTTACCATTGAAATTTGTAGTGTATTTAGTGATAAAAGTTGAATTTTGTTGTTTTCTATCAAAACTCTTGGACTTGACTGTAGATTAATAGGTCCAAGCCTTTGTTTTAGGAATCCAAGCCATTTTTGAGCCAAAAGGCTTGGTGTTTGAATTCAAATTTAAATAGCATGATCACATAAATAATGTGAATTTGTTACTAATGTGATAATATTAGTAACATAATCATGTTAATAATGTGATCACATTAAATCTCTATAACATGATCACATTCTTATTATTTTACATATAAAAGCATCTGAACACGTACATGAAGCCAATCTTGACTTGAAGATGATATTTACTACTCTAAATGTCCTTGTAAATTTATTTTAGTAAATATAATAAATCAGGTTCACTCTGCATTTGATAGAGTTAATATCATAGCTACATGCCTTATGATATGGAAAAATAGTTTTTCAAAATCCAATTTGGTTAGTACTTAGTCATTTTCAAGGTTTGAGTATGCAACCTAGATATTTTAGGGCATAAATTTTACAATCAATGTCCATTTTTGATAAACATATAGTCATATATAAGGTTTTTGTGCCATCTAGATTTCTTCTTAACATTTTTAGGAGCCTTACGTTTGTCAAAATTGAAGTTTACAAACCACTCAATTTGAAATTGATCTAAAGTGGTGAGATTGGGGTAGCATAGGTCACATCGATGACCTATACACATCAAACAACTAATTTATGTTAATTTCACTTATTCATCATCCCTCCTTCATCCCTAATCACTTCTTACTCATCCTTCATCATCCCTAATCACTCTATCATCATTCTTTATTGTCCCTAATCACTCCCTCATTGACCCTCACTTTTCCTAATCATCTCTAATCACTCCCTTATCATCCATAATCACTTGTCCATTGAACCTCACTATCTCTCATCATCCCTAATCACTCCTTCCTCATCCCTAATCACTTTTTTCATTCATAATCACCCCTAATCGATTCCTCATCATCTATCATCATCCCTAATCACTCCGTCATTGACATTCATTATCCCTCATCATCTATAATCACTCCCTTATCACCCCTAATCACTCTTTAATTGATTATCCCATCCCCCATCATCCCTAATCAATCCCTCATAATCCCTTATAATCCATAATCACTCTGTCTTCATCCCTCATCATCCCTAATCACTCCCTCATTGACCCTAACCATCCCTCATCACTCTGTCATTGACCCTCACCATCCCTCACCATCCCTAATCATTCCTTCATCATCTAACATAAGTATATAGTCTAAAGGTATCTTTGATTTTAATCATATGTTATTTAATCCATTATAATAGAAATTAACCCTTTTCTAGGACTTTTTGTGTTATTAATACCCATATGTGATATTATATTTTATTACTAAATGAATTGGATGATACTCTAAATTTATAGTCAAGTAACACAAGTACTAGCACAAAATAGAGTCTAAATTTTAGTACATCAAATTATCTTTATTATGCAACTGAATAAATGAAAATTTATTTGGTTCCAACTTTGGTATCTTGGTTCAAAGGATAAAAATTAAACACAAACCTCTTGTATAATTTTCTAATTTTGAAAAGATTTGAATCTATGCAAAGTTATTTGGTGTTTCCCATTCTTGTATGACATGAATCTTTGTCAGGTTCACACATGCCCTCCTTTGTGTGTAATGTATCCCAAATATTTTATCTCTTGCATGGAAAATGTACATTTAATCATGTTATAATTAAAAAGTGTTATTGAAAAATGTGAAACACTAGTTCAACATGGTGTAGATGTTCATCCCATATTTTGTAAAGCTTAGGATGTCATCAAGATAGATTTAAAAAATGACATAGTTAAAGGTCCTGAGGATGTTGTTTGACATCTCAATGAATGAATTCACTACATGAGTTAACATAAAAGGCATAAACAACTAGTCAAATAATCCTTCCTTTGTTTTTAAGACTATATTTCAAATATCTAGAGGTTCAACATGAATATGATAATGCCCAAACTTAAGATTAATTTTGGAAAATGATTCTACACCATGGATATGGTATAAAAATCCCTTAATATTCAGATGACTATAATAGTTCTTCACTTTATTCTTGTTAATTATTTTTTTAATCGATTCACAACCTCATATCCCATCCTTCTTTGGCACAAGCATAATTGGGATTCTACAAGGCAATGATTTGGCATGATGTGTCCATTATCCATGATTTCATAGATCTACCACTTGATCAATTCATTCTCTAAAAATGATATGTTGTATAAAGAGGTTTGAGGTATAGGTAGTTAAGGGATAAAATTAATAATATTGTTTAGTGTAAAATATGTAAGAAATTATTTAAGTAACTGAAAGATATCCTTGTATTCATCTAGTTTATGGTTCAATTATTTTATCTTTGTTATTGTTAGACAAACCACACTATGATATGGTACCACAAGGATGTTATTACATTTAATTATTACCATCAAGAGTATAATTATTACTAGAATTGACAATATTCTTGCACTTGTTGACAATAATGAATGACATCTTATGAACAAACTATGATATATGGTATTTCAAATTATGACAATCTATCACAACATTTCAAGGATTTAATTTGTAGACTACATGTCAATGGTTAATATATGGTTGAACACATGTAAAACATCACATACCTCTAATGGTGATATGTCATAAAGGATTGCATCTTTAAAAAGTTTGATTGTGTACACCAAGTGACACTTTTAGGTGATCCATTTCTCAAGGCCTACACTAGACCATACACTAGCATATGTTTATGGATGATGCATCAATTTCAAGTTTAATTTTTGAAAATATGATTCAGGAGAAATTAAATTTTTCTAACTTCCATTGTAAATGATGAAGTGTATTAGTTCACCATTGATCTATATTTGTTAATGAAATAATATTTTTAATTCATATAATTTCTTATTGGGGGAAGTAGAAATATTTTTAGTACTGACCATATCATTGGGTTCATAATCTATTATCTAGTTACCTTTTTATAGTGTTAGATAAATTTTACCCACTTCTCAAGCTATGAAAGTAGAGAGCTCATAGTGTGACACTCTTCATTTGATTGAATATTGAAGTTATGAATTAAACACCACTTTCCAATCTTGGACTACTTGTTGTAATCATTTATAAATTATTTTTCACTCTTTGGTATAATGACTCAATCAATAGGCATTCAATGTAATTATTCAGATCATAAAATGTCCTCATATGGAAAGCACTTGATTGGTTTCAAGAAATCACATAGCTTGGTGATCCTCATATTTACTACCCATTTTTGTGCTATGGTGGTTTTAATTACTTCTCTTTTTCTGGTAGATCTTCAATTTTGAATTACATCATTTCTAATAGGCCCATATTTTTTCATAGGTGCTAAATATTTATGTTTCAAATTTACCTCCACATAATTTTGATCACTATGTCTTATATTTTATGCTATCACTCAACTCGCCACTTATATCTCTTTATATTGTTAAACCCAAACAAAATACCACCATCAAGGTATTGGATGGAGTGATTAAGGATGAGGAGGGATGAGGAGAGATTGCATAGAGATGATGATGGAGTCATTAAATATGATGAGGGGTGGCAAGGGTTAATGAGGGAGTGATTAGGGATGATTAGGGATGGTGAGGGTTGATCAAAGAGTGATTAGGGGTGATAAGGGATGAGGAAGGAGTGATAGAGATGGTGAGGGATGATGAAATAGTGATTAGAGATGATGAGGGATGGTGAGGGTCAATGAGGTAGTGATTAGGGATGATGAGGGAGAGATTATAAATGATGAAGAATGGTAAGGTTCAATAGGGAAATAATTAATGATGATGAGGGATGAGGAGGGAGTGATTAGGGATGATGAGGGATGATGAAGCAATGATTAGGGGTGATGAGGGAGTGATTAGGGATGATGAAAGATGGTGAGATCCAATGAGGGAGTGATTAGGGATGATGAGAGAGTGATTAAAGATGATTAAGGATGGTGAGGGTCAATAAGGGAGTGATTAGAGATGATGAAGGATAAGTAAGGAGTGATTAGAGATGATGAAGGATAATGAGGGTTAATGAGGGAGTAAGCAAGGATGATGAGGGAGTGATTAGAGATGATGAGGGACAATGAGGGTCAAAAGAGATTGATTAGGGACAATGAAGAATGAGGGGAGAGTGATTAGGGTGATGAAAGATGAGTATGAAGTGATCAGAGATGAGGGAGGGATGATGAACATGTGTAATTAACACAAAGTAATTATTTGATGTGTGCAAGTCATTAATATGACCTATGCTACACCAATCACACCACTTTGTATCAATTTCAAAGTGTGGTTTGAAAACTTCAATTTTTGACAAATGTAGGACTCTTAGAAATGTTAAGAAGTAATCTAGAAAGCATACAAACCTAAAAAATAACTATATGTTTACAAAAATTAGAAATCATTTGCAAAAATTATGATATGAAATCCTTAGGTTTAATACTTAGACCCTAAAAATGCCTAAGTACTGACCATATTAGATTTTTAATAACTATTTTCCACATTTTAAGGCATACAACTATGAGACCAACTCTATCAGATGTAGAGTGACCCTAAAATTTCTTATATTTACTAAAATAAATTTAAAGGACAAGGAAATAATTGTAACACTATAAATGTAAAATTATACTTAACATAGGAAATATTAGCTTCATGTCAAGATTGCCTTCATGTACTTGTTGGAGTGTTTTTTTGTGTAAAACAACATGAACATGATCATGTTATTGATTTTACAATAACATGATTGTGTTATGTATTAACATGATCGTGTTATGGCTCAGTAATTATTGATCCATAATTTTAAAAATGTGATCGTGCAATGTCAATAACATAATCACGTCATTGACATTACATGATTGTGTTATAGGAAATGTCCACAAAATTGTCCCCCACCTTCGTGCACATACCCTAAAGCTAGAATAAAAAGTATAGAGTTTAAATTCCTTTATATATAACATATCTTAGAATGATATACAAAATGTAAAGGGTATTATATAGACAAATAAGAAGGAGAAGATTCAGGGCATTATACAAATTGCAATAAAGGGTATTATACAAGTAATGGATATATATACAAATTCCTTTTTTGAAAGAATGATAATACTTGATCTATGTATACCATTCCAAAGAATGTAAACACTGTGAGTTTTATCTTACCTCCAAGAAAGTGGATAAACATCGTTGCAGCTTTGATGGAAATATTGAAATGAGGAAATTTAGAAATTGTCTTATGGAAGGAGAAGATGGGTCTCTATCGTGATCACTTTCTTATTTTTATTCTGATTTATAATAGTGCATTTTCATGGAGACATGCACACTCAACCTTTGAATGTGATTGTAACATAACATGGCACATTAGGGTTCATGAACTAGTATAGTCAAGTATAAAATCAATAGGGCATTAGTAAGTATTAGAATAGGGCATTCATAAGTAGGGTATTATACTAGTACAATCAAGTATGAAATTAATGTAGTGTTTCAACAGATGCTACATACATAGTTAATGAATAGACTAGGGGTCAACATTCAAAATCATTTATTATATAAAATTAGAATACAAAGGTATAGAGTTTAAATTCCTTTATATGTAGCATTTCCAAGAATGATTATGTGTTAAATAAATTATGCACTCAATGAATATTTTTAGTATTTAAAAATATCATAATATAAGAGGGCACAACCTTAAAGTTTTTGTGCAAACTACTTCAAGAACAAAGGGGGCACACTAACTTACCTGATGAAAACTGCTTCAAATAAAAGTTGGATTATATGCATGATGTTAATATTGCATTCAGGGAATGTTTCCTAGAGGACCTCCTTAGTATAATAAGTAGATATTATACTTTGAGTATTTACAGAGATAATTTTGACTATGTAAATTGACATATGCATCATAAAATTAGGAATAAAACTTGTATCCATATCATAAAATTAATGTATGTACCTTAAATTAAAAATAAAATTACGGTTCATGCATGCCCAAAAAAACCTTTAATTTAAAGTTGATGGGAGGGTAAATATAACTTGAAAGGCACCATCTAGTAGCATTTGGTAAAGCAATGTCAACCTTTACTTGCTAGAGTTGTGTTAGGCACCACTTTGCCATAAGAATCCCAGGCCACCATGCAATTTTCAAGAAACTAAACACATTTTTTTATTTAATAAACAATGCCAAGGTAATTTAATGCCAAAGACATTAATCATGTAGCCAACTAAGAAATATGCCATGTAGTATCTAGTGGTTTGCATCATATAGAAACATGTGCCTAAGATGGAAGGAGTAACTGTTGTCAATCCCTTAGATTAAGGATTAATTTGGGGAAAATCTAAAATGGTGGTTCCAAGTATTTAAGGAATGATATTTTATTAACTAAGGATCAAACAAAATCTTGTCTCTTCTACTGCCCAAGGTGTTGGGCCTCCCCATGCTCTTCACCTTTCAAGAAAATAGAGTCCATGACTAATACAAGATACCCAATGGAGGGTAAACATCTGCACATTAACCCAAATAAACTATGACCAAGAAGTCCAACATGCACAAACAACTACACATTGAGCCACAAAAACTAAGTCTTAACTAAAAATGACACCCAACAAGGTTTGCATATTGGAATATTGTGGCAACAATTCATTATAAACATATTAAATTCAATTTTGATAGATTCATCATAAGTAATGAAGAATAAGGTTGTTTGTTTGCCTACTATTTTTTTTCTTTGTAGGCATGCCACCCATATGCTTACTCTTCATCTTCACCACTACCTACATTGTATGCATTATGATTGAACAATGGAATATAAAATAACATTATTATACACAACCAAAATACTTAAGTTAAAACTATCACCATGCCCGACTTGAAGGACTACATGCCTAGGAGATCCTTCCTTCTTGTGTTTTTGGCTAATAAACTGCCCTTTGCTAGCCAAACTCTCTCAAATATGATGAAAACATTCTGCATTCTAGACAACTCCATGATGTCATTGATCATCACTCAGACATTGTGAAAATGTGAAAGGCTAGTAGTGCAAGGATAAATCAAGAAATATGTGATGTCAGTGGAAGGCATGATAGAGTTTTTTATGTACACAAATACCAATTTCTAGTGAAGAGATATATACCTAGATCGCATCCCTTGCCCAAAATATCTAGCTCACATCCCCTACCTAAAATATCTTGATTGCACATTTCAGAATCATTATGACCATGACCATCTAGTTTTCCATAAATATTTCAATTACAATTGTGGGATTAGAGATGTTTTTTGCTTTCTCATATAAAATAATTACACCTGCTTCCCTTATAGCTCTTATTTGTAGAGTAACACCACATAGAGCTATGTTACATAAAGTGGTACGTTCCTTAAGAAGTTTAATTATTCATTCACTATGAATTTTGTCAAGAAAAAAAATTTCTTGTTTAAGCTTGTTGTACAAGTAGCGCTCTTCACTCTACCACCCATGCATAGCCTCATAATTTGTTGTTCCCTAGTTGCCACTGATACCATTAAAATGAAGCGATTATGATTTTAATTCACAAGGATCTTGATTAACTTGAGCATGGATAACATATAAACTTTTCAACCAATTAACGTACATGAAAAATAGTATTTTATGTTATTATTTAAAAAACTTATAAAAAACCTATGAAAAAGATTCACATATTTCAAAGCATGTAAAACAATGACATTTGATTGGACAAGAGATAAAAATTTAATCACAAGTTAGAGAAAAATAAAACCAGGAGTTATCTCTTCGGGATTAATAATATGTAACTATAGTTGGATCAATCCTACGCATTGGTACAATTTTTTATATTGAAAAAAAAAAAAATTAAAAAAGATTGTAAATTAAAATCTGTGTGAATTAATTTCTTCTGAATCAAAAACATCGATAAATCCAAAACTAGGTCAAACAACAGTGCTTTCTCTCACCAAAAAGAAGGTTCTTTGCTTTATAAGGGGTAAGAAAATGAATTTAATATTCATCAACATTATCTATAATAATTTGGTTGACATCCATTTAAAAATAATTTTAAATAATGCTTCTCTAATGACTCATCACTAAATGTAAATCAATATAAATTTGTATAATTATTTTTAAAAAGCCTATTTTTCATGAAAATTTGTAAAGAAAATTAGGAACACTTTTCAAACCCAATCCAATTTAAAATACATTTTTAAAATTTTAACTATACTTTTTATATTAGTTAAAATAAAAATTATATATCTTATTACATAATAGTAAATATACCAATTATTTAATTGTTTACAATTTTAACACATATTAATAAGATAGTTTTTGTTTCCACTTAAGTTTTGGTACACCACAACAAAACAAAATACATATTAAAAAATTGGTATCATAAAAATATATTTATATTGATATAGTGGTGAGTAAAAAATGACCCACAACAAAAAAGTACATATTAACAAATTGACATAATGAAAATACGAAAAATAATATTCCACTTATATTCCAAATCAAATATGGCCACAACAACCTCAGAATTATCAATAATAAAGGAAACATGATATATTTGTACTAATACATCAACTTCACAGAATACTGTCATGTGAACTATTTCGGATCTGCTACCACCTGCGGCTGAACGGTATCATGGCTAACGGCCCCGCTTTGAATGTTTTGGCTGGGATTTGGCGATGTCAATGTTTTTAGTTACAGACGTTGCGATTTTTTCCAGCATCTCTCCTTGGTCCCTGAAACCGGACACAAATTAATATCTTTTATAACAGAAAATAACATAAATGTAATGGGAAGGGTGATCCCTGTTGAAGTTTTGGTGCTTCACCTTTTGAAGAATCAGGTGTATCTGGAATTTCAGTTTACTAATGCCTATAAACTACGGTCTACTAACTATTTAGAATAACTAGATACGGCCTGCTAAAAAGTTTCCCTGGATATATGTCGTGTAATCACTAAAAACAGGTTACAGACCATCCTTTCCCAGACATGATCATATTACAGAATTTAATTCACTGCTGAAATACCACTTGTATATCAATCAATCAAACAAACAAACGTAGTTAAAAGTGTATCGTACCCTTTATAAATGTAGCCTTTTATATCTGAAACCCTACGCAGAGCCTCCTTCCATTTCATCAGCTCTCGAGTCTTGAACCTTCCATCCTTCTTATGCATCTGGAAAGTTTTTGCATAAACTCCATCCTCGTCCTCCATCCGAACCACAGACGGTTTAATTTCCCAGAACACAGGAATGATTCGACCATCGGATTCGAGGATCAAATGGAGCTCCTCCAAACACCACTCAGACTGCGCGTAGTTTGGAGAGAGAATGACAACGTGAACTGAAGCTGTGCGTATTGCATGTTTTATGGATTCGACTATGCTGTCCCCAATTTCAATCGAGTTCTTGTCAAAGAAAACTTTGAATCCCTTGTTCTGAAGATTATGATAAATGAGGCTCGCTACAGATTCCTTTGTATCCACTCCACGGTGATTTATAACCACGTCGAAAGCAGTTTTGTGAGCAGAATAATTCAAAAAAGCATTGCCGTGAGAATTAAATCTTCCTGCAACATACAAGAAATGATTACTGATGAAAAATGTGCCATTGAAAGATCGAGTGGAGAATTAAATACTACACATTTAACCCCGAAAAAACGTTATATAAAATCAAAATCACACACTAGATCATTGGAAAAATGAATACATAGCATAACCAGAAATTAAAAAACTTCCACTACTTTGACATACCACAGACAATTACACATAGCATGATACCCAACATCATGCTCACCAACATTCCTCTAAATGTGGTTTGCTCCCACCAGGGAAGCACGCTTTTGCTCTCAAACATTTGTTCCATACTCAAATCCTTTGCACAATCACGGAACTCTTTCTTACCATTCTGGGGCCGCTTAACCAGCCCACCTCCACCTGTTTCTAATTCCGCTGGATTACAATCAGAGACATCCATCTCCACCACCCTGTCTATTTACCGCAGACCTCTGGGTCAATTTAATGAGAGGCTTCCAAATAATTTGCATTCCAGCTGGAAGGGGGCTGGTTAAGCGGCCCCAGAATAAAAATGACCAGAAGGCTTGGTCATTTTTTCATTTGATCTAGCGTTTTGCAGACATCTGGAATTCAATTATTTGCTCGTGTTGTCGGCAGTTACACTTTTTGCATATTAAGATGCCGATTTCAGTTGAGATGCCGATTGTGAAAAGGCCGGCCAGTCAAGATGCCGATTGTAAAAAGGCGCACCGCCAGTCAAGTTGAGTAGTATGAAATGGAAAGTTGGAACGGATGCTTCTAGACATTGTTTGGTTTTTTCACCGAAAAATATGCTGAGGGGTTAAATTTGGCGGCCGTTTAAACGTTTTTGAAGTTTTTACACGTAAAATACAGTCACATTATATTTTTCACTGTATCAAACGACGGACGAAAATTTAGATTACCTGTCAAATTGACGTTTACAATAAAAAATTGATCGTTTTAAAATTATTAATAGGAGTGGGGACTCGGACTAGTCAGAGTCTGGGACTAAAGCTTGGGAGTGGGAAGTGGACATGTCACGACTCATAGTCACTGACATGACCAAACACATAAATAAAATGTGACGGTGTTCGAACCCCAGATTCAGAGGCACAATAAGATAAAATAGGAGACTAGATAGCATTACCCACGCGTGACATTAAGGTAAAGTGGAATCATTGTCGAAACATAGACTCGAAGGAAACTAACCAGAAAGAATATTCAAACATTCTCATTTCCTAGCAACTTGGCCGCCATTTCTAGCAACTTGGCCGCCATTGAGGATTAAAAATGAATTGAGGATTGTTGATTCATCGAGTCATTGACATTAGTGAGAATAATTAAAATCCTTATTTTCCATGACCTAATGAACTTTAAATTTTCTATTGTTCAAGTGTAACTACCATTAATATAGGAGATGGAACAAAGGTTCCAAAGGTGAACTCTGACAAGACTCCGCAGTCGCCCCACTTCACGAAACCTCCTTCATATTATTACGTGGGTGCAAAGTTCAAAGTTTTTGAATTGTTTTTGGTTAATTTTTTGCTAAAAAATCTCGTAGAAATGGCGACTCTCTAAGTTTATAAACCAGTGGAGGAGATGGATCTCAGTGCAACGAGCAATGAAGAATAATTTTCCTTCGCACTGCTCACCCAGTGTTTTTTCTTCCCACTCGAAGATGGAGAAGAGGAGCGATGCTTTCGATTTTGCACTCTGTGAGATTTACATCTTGCTTTGGTCGATCATCTGACTCCAACTCAGGGTAGTCCTTTTCCCTTTGTTTTTCATTCTTTAGTGCTTTTTTCCCCTTTCAAATGTTTTTTTTTTTTTTTTTGTTTTCATTTAAGAGTTTAGAACAAATAAGGGTTTATTTTGAGAACAATGTTTCCTATACCGCAAAGGGTTTATTTTTATAACAACGCTTGCCTCTATTGTAAATATTTCTGTGAATCTCTTCTAAGGTCGTTGCATTATCTTATAATAGTCACAGATTTGAGTTTTAAAAACAATAACCCCTAACTTTTACCTTTATGAATAAGGCGTACACTATCATTTGAACTCAAATCTTGTGTTGAGATGGTTAACATAGGGTTTGTGATTGCTTACTGAAACATTTGTGATCCGATTTTTTTTTTGGTATATACCATGGATTTGTTTCTGCTTCTTTTATGGGTACACTCCTATTAGATGCCTTTTTTAAAAGGTTACATCGTGTAATGTGATGAACTGTGTGTCTTTGCTATTTCATTTTAAAACATCTTCCCACAAAAACTATAAATTTGTAGGTTGAATTTATGATATTTTATTATTATTATTATTATGTTGATTGTCATCTTCCAGGTTATTTCATAGTTGAATGGTTGCCTATTTATTTTTTGGGTTGTTGTGGTGTTTTCAATAAAGCCTTCTAACCAATTAAAAGTGGTGTCTTGGCTTTTCTTTACCCCCAAACATGAACAATTTAGAGAAGAATCAAAAGTAGGGCTTTGTGTTAATGGTTGAAGGCATTATTGTTCTGGGTGCGTCTCTACCATTATTTGGTGTAGAATTGGACACTTTACTCAATTCAAAAACATTTGCATGTGAAAATGTTTCCCAAATGAACTACATCAGCAAGAAAATAGGTGACTCTTCCTATACATTCCGGAATCTTGATAGTCTACTCAACTATAATTTAAATACATGAAAAATATTATGATAAGGTATAGCATTTTATAGATATATTTACACACATATAATAGAATATGATTTCATTTATATTAATAATATCTTTATTTTTATATTATTTTATTATATAAAAATAAATATTTTCATATTTATATAAAATTATTAAAGTTAAAAATGAGAAATGAACGTCATGTGTAAAGTGATATTATCTTAAAAACTGTCAAAAAAAATTTCTTGACGGGTAAAGGTGACCGTCAAATTTAACCCATTGTCCCAGGTTTTGATCAGCTTGCTGCCGGCACGTGGCTTCGGGATTGACGGCTTGGGATGATAAGTTTCATTCCCAGTGGATTGTGGTCAAATTTGATGGCAGTTTCTACAGTTATTTCGCTATCGTACTCTTACGATTCCAACTGCCTATCAATGCACTGAGAATAAAACAAACTGGTATGGTATAACACACGGATCCTTTAATTGTTGACAAACAGTAAAAGGTATTTTATTTTGGCATTCCTTGTCAAACACGAAACATATTTTTCAATAAGAGGTATTATTATTATTATACACGAAACATATTTTTTAATAATAATAATAATAATAATAATAATAATAATAATAATAATTATTATTATTATTATTATTATTATTGATGAAATGTATTGTATATTTTTTATGATTTATAATTTATTATAGTATAGATTTACGATGAGGTTTACTCATTTTTATTGGGTCGTTTGTAGTTATTCTTTTAAATAATTTTTTCATTAGAAATAATATAGAATATTATTTATTTTGTTTTTTGAAAAACGATATCATTTTTGTCTCTCTAGAAACAATATAGATTTTTTTTCTCTCTTAAAAGACTTATCATTTTAATCCCAACTATCGTCTCTTGAGAGACAAAATGAATTTAATGAATAAAAAAATCTATTTTTTATAATGCAACCAATGGACAATTATCTTCAATAACATCAAAACACTCTAGTGATTAGTATTATAAAAAATATATAAAAAACAATTTGGGTGGAATTTTGTGCCTACAAATAGGTCTACAAGTATTTTATTATATCAAAAAGGAAAAATACAAAAGGGTGCTTAAATGCCATTAACCCTTAACATAGAATGGTAGAGGAATGAACTTCAATATATTTCTACAAAATCCATTCCCAAAACTATGTGATTCATTTGGATGCTTTGTGATCCTCAATTTTTTTTTATTTTGCTATACCGACTTTCCATGTTGTAGTTACCAAATCAATGGAAATAGGGGTAAAACTAGCTTACCAATTTATGTAGAATATACTATAAATAGAACTTTATATTTGGATCGAATCTTAAGGATAGCTGAAGTTGCAAAGATAATTCTTCCTAATCCAAATCTATTAAATGTTTTTCATTATTTTTAACTAGTATTTGGTGCAAGTTCTCCTCATTGAAGTCTGTAATGTTGGATGTCTCTAGCACAATACCATAGAAGAAGCTCAGTTAATGAAGCAAAAATGAGTGGAAGAAATTCTTAAGCTTTAGGAGAAATTATAAAACGCCAAACAAATTCTTGAGTCTTATCTTATTTATCTTCTCTTTAAATTGTGATGGTGGAAGGAAGATGGAAAACATACATATCCAAAACAAAATGTAGACTTTTGGAAAGCAAGAATTTATAACCAGAAGCATCATTCTATTCCACTTTCATAATATAAAATAAGATTGAGTTGATATAACTTTCACTTTGTTTGACTAAGTTTATTACTAGTATCTTATAAATAGGACAAGATCACCAGCAACAAGTCCCTTTGCACTTATGAATACACTACACCCTATTGTTAGAAGATGCCTCTTTAGCTGACCTTAAATAGAAAAACATGAAATAAATATAAAAGTTTCACTATGTACCAATCCATGGTCATAAGGAAAGAAAGGAGAAGATTGCAAATCATCTAAAAGATAAAAAGTGAAACAGGGCTTGAACTATAATTTTTTACTATAAATTTATAATTTTAAACATTATCAATGACATTGACAAGGAAAAATTATTCAAGAGGCAAGTCATCCAATATGAATAAACGTGAGTTTAAAGTCATCAACTAGGATATTCTTAACAAGCCAAATGATGTGCATATGACCAAAATTATCTATCCAAGAAATTGCCTACCATGGTATTTATGGGAAAATATCTATTACTCTATACATTTTCATGTAAATATCTGGCCACATGCACTTGCACTGATGGTTTTTGTGAATAATATTGAAACAATGAATCATAGTGAAAAGACTGAATAAAGGCTAAAGAAAATATCCATAATATTACCAAATAATATAAACAAAATATAATTTATTTTTTATTTTTATTTAATGGCAGGTTTGAGAAGTAACATACAAGTGGAGGAAAAACTTTATCTACAACATGACGAGGAACATAGAAGCCACTGTGGGCACACGTATCACTAAAAGTCGATATCTTGATGAAGAACTCTATTAAGTACTTGGTTTGATTAAGCCCAAGATCAGATGTTAAGAAATAATCCTTATTGTATTATAAAATAATAAATTTTAATCAACTAACCGAACTTATCTATTTTTATGAATAAATAGTTTCAAAATATGATGACCAAAATAGACATTGAAATATTTACCAAAGATGTACACCTATACTTATACCTTAAAATGTATCCATTTTTAAAGCAAGTGATTTTTTTAAAAATAAGATAAACATACTAACATTGTAATTACTAATATATTAACAATCTTAGTTATCAAAAATAATATTCCCTTTTCCTATGTAATTAGATTCCTTGATAATAAAACTTTTCTCTACATTTTAGTGTATTGAAAACATTTGGAAATACAAAAATAATATATTGGAACTTCAAACAAAAGTAAACAATTTTCTTTTAATCTTTAAATATCGCTTATAGGTTTATCACACTTTAATATTCATTCTTGACTATATTTGGTATTTTCAATTTAAGTTTATAAATTGATATCTTTTAAAAATACATATTATCAAAAAAATTCAATTCAATACACAAGTAAACATGCACACTTTCTCCTGACTTCTCTTTATGTTTTTATGCTCATAGTAGGTAGATGATGATGATGTAATGTGAATATCATCAATGGTAATTACCATGGTTTATTAATATCATCTCCACCTTTTCAAAATTTAATCTACTTTCAAATGTCTACCCTGAAGGTATGAAATGAATAAAAAAAGATTTCCTTCTTTATTGATAACATGATTATCAATAAAATGTATGGCCCTATTAAAATCTGAATTTTGAACCACTAGTGGAAGAGATTTTAGTTCTCAAAGACCAAGTCTTTATATGAAGAATGGATGGGCTTGTGGGCCTCTCTTAAGAAAATAAAAGCATCTCAAATAATTCCATGAACAAGGATCCATTATAATAATCTTGCTTTTAGAGGAGTACAATGTTTTTTAAATCTTAATTAGAGATTAGGTTTTTAAGGACCATGGCTCAAGGAAGAATATAACTATTTATAAAAGATTAGACTTTGGGATGTAATTGTTAAGCACGAAATATACTGAAGGGGGGGGGGGGGGTGAATTAGTATATTATATATCTTTTTACTTAATCAAATATATTTTCTTCAATCATTTAATCACACATTCAAGATATGTAATAAAATTGAAATAATAATATGCACCACACAAGAGAGAGAGAGAGAGAGAGAGATTGACACCAAATTTTTACGTGGAAATCCAAAGTGGAAAAAATCACAGAGAACAATCTCAAGTATATAAATGAGCACCAACTCAAATTATAAAATTTGAAAGCACCAAATTGCAGGAACACCAACCCCTTTGACGAGCACCAACACAACAACTATTTATGAGCACCAACCCCTCTTGTGTATAAAACACAACTATCTCTTAATGTTGCTTACTCAACAAATGATACAACTCTACAATATCTCTTGATTTTTTCTCTTTGAAAACAAAATACAAACCATGCTCTCTCTTGCATATTACAAATATCTTCTCAAGCTTTTATTTATAGCTTTCCAAATGACCTTTAGTATTCACCCCTTATGACCCTTCAATTTTCATAGAAAATGGTGCCAAACTTGCATGACCCTTTGTATCCTTGCATTTGAAAAGTCATATGGTGATCCTTCATAAGTAAATACGTCATTTCTTCTTTTGTCTTTATCTTGGCGACTTTTCATATTCCTCAAAGTGTCCCCTCATGAAAAAATATGTCATACCCTCTTTTGTCTTCACATGGTGACTCTTATAATTTCTCAAGATGACTCTTCATGAGAAAATGCATCCCATCGCTCTTTTGTCTTTACCTGTGACTCTTTGACTTCTTCATGGGCCCTCTTTTGACTTATACACAACCAAAAATATATTCATTAATATTAAATAAATATTAAAACACATTAGCCAAGATATGAATATTAAAAATATCATTAGATACAATAGGGCCTTTACGACCAATGTTAGACCTTTGCCATCAATGATAATATTTTCAACAATCTTCCCCTTTGTCATTGATGGCAACCTCAAACTGAAACTACCACATCCTGAAACTTGCACATACTACTATCTGAAAAACATACAGTAACTCCCCCTTACTGTAGCAACCTGTACATATTCCCTATACCTATTTTGCACCTATTTTTGCACTTGTACATGTACCTATTCTATTCTCCCTTCGACATCAATGGAAAATGGCATAACCTAGAGCTAACACTTAGCTCCCCCTCAACTGATGCTGAACTTCAACGGAAAAAAGTAAAATAAATTACTTCCAACTTCTCCTGCAAATATTTAAATGTGTCTTTTGGTAGTGCCTTTGTAAAAATATATGCAATTTGCTCTATAGTACTGATATATTCCATCTTAACTTGTTGATCTGCAACTTACTCTCTCAAAAAGTGATATCTGATGGGAATATGTTTCGTTCTTGAATGCATCATTAGAATTCTTTAAAATATTAATAGCACTTGTGTTGTCATAAAAAATAGAGATAAGTTCATCATATTTTACCTTGATATCTTCTAAAATTTTCTTCATCCAAAGCACTTAAGTACAACACAATACTGTTGCAAGATATTCTGCTTTAGCTATAGAAAGTGATACTGAATTCTACTTCTTGCTTAGCCATGATACTAAGCTATCACCAAGGAAGAAAGCTCCTCCATTTGTACTCTTTCTGTCACCCAAGCAACCTATCCAATCTGAGTCTGTATAAGCAACCAAAGTGAAATATCTGCGTATAAGATACCACAATCCATAATCTAATGTCCCTTTGATATATCTGAATATTATTTTCACCAAATAAACATGACTATCTTTTAGAGTTAACTGATATCTTGCAACCATATCTACTGCATGCATGATGTCTGGCCTCGATGCTGTCAAATATAAAAGACTACTAATCATAGATCTATATAAAGATTGATCTTTAATAGGTAAATCTTCATCTTTACTCACCTTATTTTTTGTACACATTGGTGTGTCAAATGGTGCACAATCCTCAAAACCAAATTTATTTAATATTTCCTTGGTATATTTACTTTGAGATATGAAAATTATTTTATCTGACTGAAATAATTGCAATCCTAAGAAAAATGATAATTCTTCAAGCATAGACATCTCAAATTATTTTTGCATATTATCAAAAAATTCTTTTGTCATCTTTTCAATATTTCCTTCAAAAATAATGTCATCAACATATACCACAACAATCAATTGATACTCACATTTTGTTTTGATGTAGAGATTACTATCAATAAATCTTCTTTTGAAACCTTGATTCTGTAAGTATTTATCAAGTCTTGCATACCAAGTTCTGGGAGCTTGTTTCAATCCATACAATGCTTTCTTCAATCTACATACATGGCTACTAATATTTGAGAGAATAAATCCCTCAAGCTGCTCAATGTAGACCTCTTCTTCTAGATTCTCATTTAGGAAGGTAGATTTGACATCCATTTGAAACACTTTAAAAATTTTAAACACTACTTATGCAAGAAACATTCTAATAGCCTCTAACCTTGCTACTAGTGCAAAAGTTTATTCAAAATCTATTCCCTCAATCTAAGCATATACTGTACATACTAATTTTAATTTATTCTTTGTCACTTCTCCATTTTCATTCAACTTATTTATGTAAACCTATTTTGTTCCTATCACATTGTGATCTTTTGGTCTAAGCACTAATTTCTAGGTATTATTCTTTTCTATCTGATTTAATTCTTCATCCATGGCCTTAACCCAATGCTTATCAAGTCTAGCCTCTGAAAAAATTATAGGCTAAATTTTGGATAACAAAAAAAAATTAACTTGCTCAGATTCACCTACCATCATTTTTCTGGTGTGAATTCTTTCAATTATGTCCCTGATGATGTCACTTTCATTATGATTTCTCTGAACATATTTGGATGAAATTTTGGTGTCTTTTTTCTCTTTCTTTTCATCTTCATCTAATTCTTTAAAATCTTCCTCTTCAATGATTTCAATAATGTCTACTGGATCACTGATTCTTTATGTTCCATCTTCTTCTATTTTGACACTTTCACTTTCAACAATTTTCTTGGCTCTTTTGTTATAACATTTATAAGATTTATTTTTGCAAGAATAACCAAGAAATATATCTTCATCTGCTCTGGATTTAAATTTACCAAGTTTTTCATTGATTCTTTTTATGCAGCATCTGCTATCAAAAATCTGAAATAATCAACTGTTGTTGGTTTGTCTTTCCATAACTCATAATGAGTCTTGTCACTATTGACTCTCAATAATACTCTGTTCTGAATATGTACTGCTGTAACAATTACCTCTCTCCAATATTTATCTGCTATCTTAGATTCATTTAGCATTGTCCTCGCCATCCCCTGAACTTTTCTATTTTTCTATTTAACTACTCCATTTTGCTGTGGAGTTCTGGCTGCTGAATAATGTCTATTTATTCCACAGTCTTCACAAAACTCAATAAACTGATTTGACATGAATTCTCTTCCTCGATCTGATCTTAGACACCTAATTTTCAAACTAGTTTCATTCTCAACTAATGCTTTGAAATGTTTGAAATCCTCTGATTTTTTCTTTAAAAACATTACCCAAGTCATACATAAAAAATCATCAATAAGCAACATGAAATATTTCTCACCTTGAATATTTTGAGTTCTCATAGATCCACATAGATCAGTGTGAACAAGCTCTAACATCTAAGTGGTCGAGTACTCTTTTGTTTTGAACCACCTTCTGGCCTGCTTTCCCGTGCTGACAAGATTCACAAAGCATGTCAGATGGCTTTGTAATCTTTGGAAGATTTCTAACTGCTTGCTTCTAGCTGATGTTAACAAGATTGTCAAGATTGTCAGATGGCTAACGGTCCCCTCATCTTAAGTGGCGTTTTGATTGTTTTGGTGACGTCAATGTTTTTAGTTACAGACTTTGCGATTTTTCCAAGCATCTCTCCTTGTTCCCTGAAACCGGACACAAATTAATATCTTTTATAACAGAAAATAACATAAATGTAATGGGAAGGGTGATCCCTGTTGAAGTTTTGGTACTTCACCTTTTCAAGAATCAGGTGTATCTAGAATTTCAATGTACTAATGCCTATAAACTACAGTTTTTAGAATAACTATATACGGCCTGCTAAAAAGTTTCCCTGGATATATATCGTGTAATCACTAAAAATAGGTTACAGACCATCATTTCCCAGACATGATCATATTACAGAATTTAATTCACTGCTGAAAAACCACTTGTATATAAAACAAACAAACAAACGTAGTTAAAACTTAAAACTGTATCGTACCCTTTATAAATGTAGCCTTTTATATCTGAAACTCTGCGCAGAGCCTCCTTCCATTTTATAAGATCTCGAGTCTTGAACCTTCCATCCTTCTTATGCATCTGGAAAGTTTTTGCATACGCTCCATACTCGTCTTCCATCCGAACCACAGACGGTTTAATTTCCCAGATCACCGGAATGATTGAAGCATTTGATTCGAGGATCAAATGGAGCTCCTCCAAACACCACTCCGACTGTGCATAATTTGGAGAGAGAATCACAACGTGAACTGAAGCTATGTGTATTGCGTGTTTTATGGATTCAACTATGCTGTCCCCAACTTCAATGGAGTACTTGTCAAAGAAAACTTTGAATCCCTTGTTTTGAAGATTATGATAAATGAGGCTCGCTACAGATTCCTTTGTATCCACTCCACTGTGATTTATAACCTCATCGAAAGCAGTTTTGTGAGCAGAATAATTCAAAAAAGCGTTGCCGTGAGAACTAAATCTTCCTGCAACATACAAGAAATGATCTCCGATGAGAAATGTGCCATTGAAAGAACGAGTGGAGAATTAAATACTACACAATTAACCCCCCAGAAAAACATTATAAAAAATCAAAATCACACATTGGAAAAATGAATACATAGCATAACCAGAAATTAAAAAACTTTAACTAATTCTGACATCCCACTGACAATTACACATAACATGATACCCAACATCATGCTCATCAACATTCCTCTAAATGTGGTTTGCTCCGACCAGGGAAGCACGCTTTTGCTCTCAAACAATTGTTCCATACTCAAATCCTTTGCACAATCACGGAACTCTTTCTCACTATTCTGGGGCCGCTTAACCAGCCCTCCTCGACCTGTTTCTAATTCCCCTGGATTACAATCAGAGACATCCATCTCCACCACCCTACCTATCCACAGCAGACAACAGTTAAATGAGATCATGGATTTTATATTTTCACAGTCCGTAAGATAGAAATAGGCTTCTGGGTAATATTTTCATTTGATCTAACGTTATGCAGACCTCTGGAATTCAATTATTTGCTCGTGTTATCGGGAGTTAACGTTTTGCATATTGACTAAGATGCCGATGGCAAGAAAAACTAAGCAGGCATTTTGATGTAGTCATATTTCACATTTGTGATAGTTTCAAGAGAATTTAATCGTATTTGTTCATTTAGTTTTGTTCTTAGTTTATATGTGCTAATTTTTACGTCATGCAATGGAGCACATCAAAAGATATGCATGTGTAAAGTTGGCTTTCCAAGCATTTATAGGCATAGTTGGCTTTGTGGTAGAAAATCTGAGTAGGCATATTTATGACATTATATATTGCACATATGAAGGTTTAAAGTACATATTTATATATGGTTAGATTATCATATGTCAGGAGATAATATGGTCCAAATTTTAAATCATGTATCTAATCATAATAAAAGTTATTGAGGTCCAAAGTTGGCCTTCCAAGTAGATTGCAATGGTCCCCATACGTAGTCAATTTTGTAAGAGATAAAGATTAGGACCAAATGAATATCCAAAGATTTGTGGGTGATCATACATATTTATATATTTATTGAGTGAGATGATTTCAAGGTTTTTAATGTTTAGCATAGATAAAGACTGAGCTACATACATAAGATCGACGAAGCATGTTTATTCCAAGATGTCAGGATGCAGCAAGATGGTGCCAAGTGTTCGATGTTTAACATTGAAAAGAGATAAAGATCAAGTTTTTTCCAAGAATAAATAGTGAGAAAGTGTTAATAATTATTGAGATAAATGATGTGTATTAAAGTTAAGAGGTCAAAGTGAAAGTTGTCTAGCATTGTTAAAGCAAAAAGATATTCTCAAAGAGATTGACAGAGCATGTATGGTTAAGATTGCAAGATTGCACGAGATGAGGTCAACTGTTCAAAGTTTAAAATTTAGGCAGTGGTGCACTATGAGTTAAATTTCAAATAATATCAATGGTGTGTATTTAATTTAAGTAGTGAGGACATGATATGATAGCATGGTGTCTAAAGTTTAACTGTGTTTGTTTGAATTCAAATATTTGAATTTAACAAAGGAAAGACCAATGTCTAGTTTTTGGGCCATATCTTTTGATATAGGTAGAATTTGCTCATGGTGTAAAAATAGAATTTGTAGAGTACTCCAAGGCACATATGAAAATATATATTTTAAGGTGTGAAATTTAATACAAAAAAAGTTATTAAGGTTCAAATTTGACTATGTTTTTGTGTTTGTTATGCATGTGACCCGAGAAGGATAATTGAGCTTGTGTTGATGCTATTTTGACATTTCATGGTATCTTAGCTATTGGAGATTGTTTTATACTCCGTGAGGTTCACATGTATGGATTTTTTAGGTGTGATAAATCTATATTGAGTATGAACAATGTTTAAGAATTTGACTGTGTTTATTTATGGTGTTCTTATGTACAAGGCCATTGTTGAAGTTGATTGAGCATATGTAGAGGTGAGCAAAGATGACTAATGGGTCATGTATAGTGGACCTATGCATTTGGAAGTGGTCCTATGTTTCTATTTTTCTCATTTTTGTGCTAATGGAATGAATAGGTCTTTATGAGACCTATAAGGGCTATAAGGGCCTAATTGAAAGGTGTAGCTACTTAAAGGTGACCCATGGATACTATGGCTAACCTATGTGAATGGTATTGAGATGTATATAAATGAGATATATTATTTAAAGGTTAAAGCATGCCTATTATCTGACCAAGATGGTGATGATCATGAATTCTCTATAAATAGTGAAACCAAATTTGATGGTTTCTAGACTTGGAATAGGTGTGTGTGAGAGTTGTGGAGTGAAGGAGAGGGAGAGTGCCTAGTAGATGAGTTGATGATTAGATTAAATAAACATCGAAGAAAATATATCCATAAGATTAACAAATAATAATCTCTAGCCACATGCACTTGCACTGACGGTTGTTGTGAATAATCTTGATACATTAAATCATAGTGAAAAGATTAAATAAACATCAAAGAAAATATATCCATAAGATTAACAAATAATATAAATGAAATATAATTTATTAGATTTATTTTATTTTATGGCAAGCTTGAGAAGCAACATACAAGTGGAGGAAAAACTTCCTCTGTAGCACGATGAGAAAAATAGAAGCCACTGTGGGCATAAGTATCAATAAAAATTAATATCTTGATGAAGGACTCTATTGGGTGCTTGGTTTGATTAAGCCCAAGATTAGATGCTAAGAAAACATCTTTATTATATTGTAAAATAATAAATGTTAATCAGCTAACCAAACTTATCCATCTTCATGAACAAATAGTTTCAGAATACAATGACCAAAAGAGACATTGAAATATTTACCAAAGATGTACACCTATGCTTATGTCTTAAAATGTATCCATTTTTAAAGAAAATATATATTTTTTTAAAATAAGATAAACATACTAGCATTGTAATTGCTAATACATTAACAATCTTAGTTATAAAAAATAATATTCCCTTATCCTAATTAACTAGATTCTTTGATAATAATACTTTGATCTGTATTTTAGTGTATTGAAAACATTTTGAAAATACCAAAATGATATATTGGAACTTCAAAGAAGGCAAACAATTTTATTTTAATCTTTAAATATTTCTTATAGATTTATCACACTTTAATATTCATTCTTGGCTATATTTGGTATTTTCAATTGAAGTTTCTAAATTTATCATCTTTGAAGAATACATATTATCAAGAGTTTTAATCAATCCAATACACAAGTAAACATGCACACTTTCTTCTGAATTCTCTCTATATTTTTTTGCTCTAGTAGGTAGATGATGTAATGTGAATATCATCAATGGTAATTACCATGGTTTGTTACTATCATCTACACCTTTTAGAAATTAATCAAATTTCAAATATCTACCTTGAAGGTATGGAGTGAATTAAAAAACTTTCTTCCCTATTAACAACATGATGATCAATAAAATGTGAGGCCTTGTTAAAATCTAAAGCTTGAACCACTAGTGGAAGAGATTTTGGTTCTCAAAGGCCAAGCCTTTATATGAAGAATTGATGGGCTTGTGGCCCTCTTTTGAAACAATTAAAACGTTTCAAATAATTCCATGAATAAGGATCCATTATAGTAATCTTGCTTTCAAAGGAGTACAATTTTTTTTAAAATCCCAATTAAAGATTAGGTTTTTAAAGACCATGGCTCAAGGGAAGAATCTATTTATAAAATAATGGACTTTGGGATGTAATTTCTAGATGATGCTCCATTTATAATGATAATGATTTTGAACACAATAGCAACACTAAAGAAAATTTATTTTTAAATTTTAGTCTAGAATTAGAAAAAGAAAGAAAGAGGATAAATGTTTATGATATTCTATTAATATCAGGGCATAATATATTTTAAATGTTTGATTTATAAGTATAGAAATATATTCATGTACATTTATCTATTGACAACATGTCTTAATATATCAAAAATAGTCAAATTAGAAGTTAATTTATGAATTACTCAACTCTCCTAATTGTTTTGTGTTTGAATTTAAACAACACTGAACAAAAGGAGTTTAAGATCCATTTTAGAACTATTAATTAGATATTCTAAATTTGAACTTTGATTTTCTCCAAAATTGTTTTCAACCAAGGAAAAATTCACCTATGATCCTATCCAAAAATTGGTTGGTGAAGTCATCATAAAAACTACTGAAATTGAGTGGAATGTTAAGAGAAATATTACTCACAAATGTAGCACTTCCACAAGACAAAAAACACAAAAATGGATATTTATGTATATCCCTCACCACTTTAACACATTGTTCGATGGGGAAATCTAAGGGGGGAAGGTTAAAATGAAGTAGGGTAATCTCAAATTGCATAACATGCAACTTATAAGTGAAATATAGATTCCCATATCAGATCATAACTTCAAACCCAACACCACAAACAAGGGTTTCCATTATCAATTTTTATGCTTATTAAAAGGTTTTCAAAAAAATCAAACATGTTCTTAAGTGTAATTCAAAAATATTACTCTTCTTCCTTTATTGATCCTTGTTCAAAGTTATTTCCATCAAATATGGAGTTTACAACATTGATAAGAGCCAGACATTTGACACTTTCCAACTGAACAAGAGACTGCAAAATTTTAGACCATAAATCCGAACATTAGAAACTTTAAATTAATTTCAAATCTAAAAATACATGCATGCACAACTCCGTACATAAAACTATGAACAATGCATATTCTTAAATTCAAAACAATTTACAATACATTTATAAATAATTGAGCATTACAAAATGTAACATAATATACAAACATAAAAATGCAAATCCTAAACATAAATTATGAAGTCTCACTTACCTCTATGTAAACCCTAAATAAATTATGTGTATTTCTAACATATAAATAATTTAAAATGAAATTAAGGAAATGATTTTTTCATACAAAATCTCAAAAAAATACTTAACTATTTTTAATTAATTTATTCATTACATTTAAAGGACTCACCCAATTAACCAACACTTTCTTATAATACTTTACATAAACCTAATATAACCGACACTTTTAATATATTATTTTAACTATTGACTTTTGACACTATTTCAAAGACCTTTAAATGAAACCTAAATAAGCTACGTAAACTAAAAAAAACAAAAGGTTTTTAAATCGTAATAAACTGACTCATACACACATTTATTGAAAAAAACAATTAAAATAATTTTATTTGAAAAAAAAAAATTAATAAAATAGAAATACCTAAAATCCAACTTGGAAGGCGAGATGGAAATGTGGCGATGGCAGAGATGCAGTTTTAATGTGACGTGGTGATATCTCGATCACTGAGAATAAGAACCGAAAGAATTTGTAGCTCATAACTTTCATTTGATTCAAAGACAACCAATCCACAGTACACAACGCATGGGAAGGCAAGAAAGTTGGGTTATCCGTTCCAACAAAACCAAATCAAAATGCTAAAGCAAAGGGCTTTGAAGTCCGCATGTAGATCTGATGACATTCGACGTTCGAGTCTTCTTCTACCATGTATACAACTTTAGCACGTCCTATTACTGTATTACAGGCTTAAATATGTTGATTGTTGATGAGTAAACCAGGCAAAAGATATGTTGGTCTGTGAAAGATGTGCAGGCTTAAATATGCATTGGTTGGCTTGAAGACTTTATGGAATACTTAGATCCGTCACATGCAATTTACATGTATTGCGTCTGCACAAAATTGTTAGTGGGTTGGAGAAGCGAGATCTCCACACGACAATGCAAAGTAATTTCAAAATTGTTGTCTGACTGAGGCATGAATTGGTCCTGGAAATGAGCTAACCAAGGCAAGTTGAATTGAATCCACGTCAAGAAGATATGAAGATTCTAAGAATATTTATGCATACATACATATTGATATTTCAAGATCCCAAAGCTGAGATTTGTGGTAAATGGAATGATGCATGCATAAGTTCTGTGCAGCAAAATGTTCTTAACTAAGCTTCATAGCTGCGCAGACTTTAATATACAAACTACCATTAGTTGGAGTAATAAAACACAGAAATAAATCATGAGAAGTGTTCATAGAATGAGCAAAATCTTTCTCAAGTCACTCCCATCATGATCTAAAGCCTCCTCTGATATCAATGTTAGGTATTGTGGGAGCTTATACCAAGATTTATTTCATTCAATGTGCAATAGAGTCAAATATAACTAATAATGTATATTATTTTGATTAATTAATTCAATTAAAATATTACATATTTATATAATCGTGGAGATTATTTCTTCATCAATATTTTACCGCATTTTTATAAATATACAATATAACAAATAAATTATATTATTGTAACAATATTACGACTATCTAAATATAACTAACAAACTAATATATATATTAATATATATATATATATATATATATATATATAGTGAATTATTACTTTTGTAATTATCATATTATAATATACAAATTAATGTGAGGATTAATTATTTCCCAAAAAATATTAATAAACTCATATATAATATTCATAAATCCAAAAACATCATTATCTTTATGATGCATTTAAAATACTAAATATATAACTATAATCTAAAAATAATAATTAGAGATATGTTGATAGATTCTAATAACATGTACCACCACTCATGTTTGTTGTTTCAATAATCCAGTTCGGTTTTGTGAATGTCAATAGCCAATTATCATCAACAATCTAACCAAAGGCCCATTAACCAACTATAGCTATTGAAAGGTAATAGATGACATTTATTAAATATGCAATAATAACACCCCGCCACTTAAAAGTTTTAGAAGGTTTTTTTTTGAGGATGAAGGAATGGTAGCTTGGATCTCCCGAGCTACATTAATTGTACACAAGCAAGAAACAAAATTTTTAGTTATATAAAATAAGGTCAAAATTCTAAGCTTTCCAACTTATTTAATTTTTAATCTTTGTCCCTTTCATACCAAATCTTTGTCCCTTGGATTTATATTTTATTTTGGTGAAGAGTCCTAATATTTTCACCATGCCTAATTATTGACTTTATATTTTGTTTTGGAATTTATATCTGCATTGGGATTATAATCTTATTGAAAGGAATATTCATTGTATGTGACAGATGACCTTATAATATTATATTTATGTATCCTCTGAGAAACCTTAAATTCCAAATAACTTGTGTATCACTGCCATTCAATATTGGATACTTACCCCACTTTTTAAGAAACACCTTTTAAGTGTGAACTCTTTTGGTGTTTGAGATTAGAAATTAAGGATGTTAAGAAGTGTCTATATGTGCATACCTTGTACCAAATGTTGCCAAGTAAAACACAATTAAATTTCAAATCATTTTACTTTAAATATATTATTACAAAATTTAAAATAAAATTCAGTTAATGAGATATTTAATGCATATATCAAATCCATTATGTTTAATTATGACTCCAAAATGAGACTTTATTATTCACTTAGCCATTGGCAAGGAGTCATTTCAAAATACTATATATAGATGTTTCTAAATTTTAAAATATAATATTTTACATCTCACCACCTCATGTATGTTTCATAAACCATGAAGATCAAACAAAACATAAAGATTTCCCAATAGAAATTGATTCTTGATGTCCTTTTTTACCAAAAACCCATCTCAATCACTTTAAACATAGAATGTTTAATTAGATCTGTAGTCACATTAAACAATATCAATTATCCATTTGTTTCCTAAAAATCTTAAAAGATGCTACATGGCACTTGATTCTACTACTTTCCTAAGTTTGGTAAAATATCTCAATTATTTTAAAAGTTGATGAAAATCTTCTTTTACCAAATTCAATTTATATTTTGATTTTTGTTAGGTTATAACAAAGGATTCAATTTGAATTTTGCTTATTGAATGTATACAGGTAGTATATAGGGATATTTTGAAGGAAAAATAATGATGGCCTTCAAGATGAACTCCTAAAGTTCAAAAGGCTGAAATAAATATCAACAAGTCTCTAGTGCTCATAAAGATGAAGAAATTATTTGATGGAATGATTTTTTATGGAGGTGGCATGGTTGATCTATTCCTATGTTGGAGTTTATTGAGATTTTGATCTAATGCTTTCATTTCAATTCCCCTTTTAGTTAGGCCCATTACATATTCTTAGCCATGGGCTTTAAGGACTCAAGTGTTCTTGGGATTCAACAAAATCAAGTAGGAACACAATCATGGAAAGTGGAAGTGGTATTGAAAAAGGGACGAATTACAATCAAGAGATGAAGATGGAGATCACTTAATAGACAAGGACATATGGGAAATAAGTCCCCATAATTTTTATGCGGATTCATATTTTAGTTACAATGTAGGGAGTACTATAAAAATTTGGGATAATAAGAGAGAGTTATGGCTACAACTAGTGCATCCCCATGTGAAGAGATGCATAGGGGAAGGAAAACATATAATCTTAGATTTGATTGGTTCTGAATCTCAACCATGCAAAAATCCCATTGGGGATCATTTTTTGCTAAGGTTATTCAAGAACAAGTAGGATTATTTCAAGCCTGATGGATTAGATTTGTTCTATAATAATGTTATCATTCATCTGATAATGATAACATTCTGGGATAAAATTCCATTGATAAGGGTAGCCATGGTTGCAGATCTTATAGTAGAATGGATTTGGTGGATTGATTCTAATGTTGTCATAACAAACATGGAGTTTGAGTAGCCTTTAGAGAATTATAAGAACTTTAACATGATTGTTCATGGATGTGAGGGAGATTTTTATGTTAAGAGAAGCTAGTTAGGTGTAAATGTAGGTGTATTTCTTATAAAAAACTATGAATGGAGCATGGATTTCATGGATAGGTGGTGTGCCACAAGGCTAGTGCTTATTCTATATGTACCATTTTCTAAGATTTTATTTGATCTTCTTCCTAATAGGGTTGTCATTAATACAAGTGATTAATAAACTCTTATATATTTGATTATCAAGGAAAGATACTAATGGAGCTATAAGATTTATATAAATAATTCTTACCATTTTCAAGGGTATTAGCTAGATACAGTGGGGAGTTATGAGAATGTGAAAAAGTGGTTTGAGTCTATGAAAGCTAAAAACCTAGTTTTAAAGAGGAAATATGCAAATAAAAGTGGTATAATTCATAGAGATATGAATGAGTATTATTTTAAGAAGAGAGTGGCATGGATTTTGCAGAGGAGACTATTTGTTACTAATTTTAATAGTTGTCAATCATGTAGTGGAAATAATAATAAGATAAATAAGGTAGAATAATGTTGGAATGGAATGAAGAAAGATTTTAATTTTGTATATGATAAAGTGCTCAAGATCAATGGATTCTAATGTATTTGCTTTTAGATATGCGTGCTCAAGAAATACCATCATGATGATCATTCTTACATGGGTAGTCATTCATGTATAGAAATATTTAGTTATTATGCTTGAGGAGAGAACTTAAATGAATGTAAGGATTTGGTAGGGCATAAAGGTTATCATGAATGAAAAGATATAAATCACACATGCAGAGAGGATATAAGGGGTAGTATGAGTTCTTGTCAAATATGGAGTGCATCATGAAGATATGCAACTACATATCATTTTCTAAGTAGCTAAGAGAAACCCATGGGTGGTAAATAGGAACTAGAGAAAGTATAATAATTTGAGCAATAAAAAAATTACCATCCCCTCAATATGGGCACTTGAATCAACCTAGAAGAGCACCCTAGATTTGGAACTTATGACAGACAAGAACATGAGTTTAGCCAACATAGACTTACACAAGAAATAATGTTAGTTCCAACATGGAAACATATATAATGTGAATACTAATAAATAAATATACATATTGGAGGAATTAATTAGATACTCATTATTTAATCTCTAATGGTAAATGTGGAAGAAAGAGATGTTAGGAAAACAACAATGCAACACATGTAACCAACTAATAAAATACCTAAATTGATCAGTATTAGCAACATCAAAACTAATTATGAGTGAGAACCCTAATTTTCCCTTCCTAATAATTATTGGTACACAAAAAAGTCAAATTTTTATTTAAAAAAATATAATTGAGGGGAATTAAAGATGAAAATATGATTTCATCTATAAATTTTGTCTCAAAACGCCCCCTTTCTCCTCCCTTCCCTTATAGTAGTGAATTTTAACACTAATCACTTGACCAAGGGACATAAAATAATTAATTACTTAGGGTAATCTAAAAAAGAAAAAAATATGAATCATTTCTAGAATATAATTTATTCATTATCATAATCTAAATTTCATCCTAGGTTAATAGAATAATAAAATTATACCATTAGACACATATTCATCATCTATATCCAAAATAGGAATCAGAACCCATACTTCAAAAAATAGTAGATAAAATACAATCAAGATCACCTCAAATAAGTGCACTAAAAAAATAACAGATAAAATTGCATTCAGTAATAACGATTGCCTCAAGCTTGAAATGTTCATGTACGGACTCCTCTTATCATTACCATTTCTCCACAAACTATTTTGTAATTATCTTTATTAAATACTACCTTCACACCTACATCATTCATCTTACTTATAGACATTAGGTTTCTAGTCAAACTTGAGATATGCATAACACCATATAGGATTTTAACCCTTCCATATTTAAACATCAATTTGAATTTCTCTCAACCTATGATTTTCTAGGTCGAGTTGTCTCCTCAAAAATATCACCTCCATTGATATTTTCATATTCACAACCAAATAATCTCTATCCACAATAAGATATTTCATATTGTACTTCCATAACTTAAAGTGTTGATCATTAAATGTTTTAAAATCTATCTTTTTGTTTCCCATTTTTCTCCTTTACTCAAAAAAATCTCACATGCAAAGCTCCCATTTAAATAATAGTTTATCACAAGTTAAATAAGCCCTAATTCTTCATGCAAAACTAAAACCTATCTCTGATATCAAATGAAGAGAAAATAGACCTGATAAACTAAAATGATAGAAGAATTACTTTCATTCATTATATTATATATTTTTAATACCTACATCTTATGTGTTACATGCTTATCTATATTGCATGGTTATATTCTAAATGTTACATTGTGTGTGTGCCTATAGTTATTCAATTTATTAAATGCGTATGTATTTGAATGCTTGAGCATGTTGTTTTTTAATGATTTTTATATTAATTTTCCATAGAGGATCCTATATTTTTCATGTCATGTCATGTCATCATCTATTATGAGTCATATGTCCTTCTATGATGGGTGAATGCACAAAGTTGGGGGACAAAAAACTGGACACAATAAAAACACAAAACATTTTTTTGTAAAGGTCGTACATCCTTATTTAAAAAAAAAATTACAATATGATTTGGGTTGGTCCCAAGCCTAAAGGGTGTATGCCCTTTTGAGAAAGGGGCATATTCCCTTTACAAATCACATATGCCCTTTGAAATGCCATGTTTTAGAGGGAATAGGAAATTTTTGAATTTGTTGAGGGAAAAAGAATATTCCATTTGAAGTTTAAAGGGTGTATTCCCTTTGAAATTCAAAGGGTATATTCCCTTTGGACTACAAAGGGAGTATGCCCTTTGAGTTATTGTATATGCCCTTTGAGTTATAATAGGGTCTTGTTATGTTTGGTTAATTTGAGTTGTATATATTTAGTAAAATAAATGTAATAAATTTACATTTAATTTTATATTAATTTTATATTCTTATAATTCAAATTTATTTTTATAAATAAAATAAGTTAGGGCCACTTTGCATCTTCTGAAATCAATTACAGAGCTGTAGGATTTACCATTTAGAAGTTAGTTTTTCAAAATCAATTCTAATAAATACTTTGTTTTAATAATTTTAGGATTAGAATATAGCATGATAAATAAAGTTTTGAATCATGGGACATATGTAATATATCTATACTATTGAGTATTACATTCCTACTTTAGCTACTTGAATATACCCTACCTACTTTTTGAGTATTCCCTACCTGATTGAATAATCGAGCCATATCTTGATCTCAATGAGTATGCCCTACCTAAATTAATGATCCATATGTTGATCTTGACTATTCCCTACCTACCTTATATTAATTAAGTATGCCCCACCTACTTTAACTACTTGACTATGCCTTGTATACTTTACTTACTTTAGTACATTCAATAACCGATTGAATGCTAGATCTATGTCTTTATCTTAAGTATTACCTAGCTAAATACCTAAGCCATATCTTTATCTTTGATATGTCATACCTACCTTATTATACTTGAGTATTCCCTACCTATTTTTTGCTTCAGTATGCCCTACCTAATTGAGTATGCCCTACCCAATAGAATATCCAAGCCATATCTTGATATTGAATACCCATATATAATCCTTACCATATCTATCTTACTGAAGCCATTTATTGAATACCTAATATTTGATTGAATACCCCATCCATATCTTGAAAGGAATGGGGGCATTATCATGATTTAAAATCATTAGAGGGGTCATTATTGGATTAAGGGATAAAGGAGAGGGGTTATTATCAAGGGAATCTTTAAAAGTAAGAGAGGGGGAATTATCACCTATATAGAGAAAGGAGAGGGTGAATTTACTAAGCCATATCTTCAAAGGAAAGGGGGCATTCTCACCTATTTAGAGAAAGGAGTGATTAGGGACAATCATGTAAAAGGCTTAAAGGTGGATTCAGGTTGAATTCCTAAATAATTTGTGGGTTTTTTAATCAATGGGTCTATCGATATGAATAAATGACAAGCCTATAGCATGTAACCTATAATGCATACATAGTAATTATATAGTCATTCATACATTAGGTCTACCACATACTTATTACTACATGTACGTATGTAGTCACTCATACATGACATGTACCTATAGTCATGATACAATTACTCATACCAAACATAAATGCAACTAATCACTCTAGTAAACTCCATTTGGAATAGAAGAGATTGAAACACCATTCATGAGTCATCATAAAAATATACTATTTACTCCAAAACAAATGTTAGATAGATGTTTCAATCCTGCATGTTTAAATTCCAATCTCATGAATGCATGGCATAACTAATTTGTTCCAAACTCACATAGAATAGATTCATCTTATATCATTCCAAACTCACATAGGACACTACCACTACTATTTAAGGTGGATGAGAGTGATTTAAAACCCTATAAAATTATTAATCTCATATTAAAATCACTCATATCACTATCTCCCTTTCACCAAACCATATGCAAAGAGGGGTCAAGAGTATAAATCACCATTAATCATCATAATTACTCACTCATCATTCATCATCATCCCTCATCCCTATCTCATTGACCTTAATTATTCCTCATCATCCAAAATGACATTGTTAATGGTACTCATCATCCTTAGTCACTCCTTCATTATCCCTCATCATCCATAATCACTCCCTCACCATCCCTCACCATCCCTAATCACTCCCCCCAAAACCCTTAAAATACCTAATTTTCCCTAATCACTCTCTCATCATCCATCATTATCCCTAACCATACCTAATCACTCCATTGATGGCCCCCATCATCCACAATAACACTATCATTGACCCTCATCATCCCTAATCATCTAAAATCTCTCTCTCATTATCCCTTAATACCCCTCATCATCCTTAATCACCACCTTATTGACCTTGATCATCCCTAATCACTCCCTCATCAACCCTCTTCATCTTTCATTGTCCCTCATCTTCCCTAATCACTCCCTCATTAATCCTCTTCATCCATAATTATCCCTAGTCACTCCATCATCCCTCACCATCCCTCATTGTCCCTAATCACCCTTAATCACTCCCACATATGCCCTCATTGTGCCTAACCACACCATCATCAAACCTCATCATCCCTTATAAACCCTAATCACTCCATCATCATCCCTCAACATCCCTCATCATCCATATTCACTCCATAATCACTATATCATCAACCCTCATCATCTCTCATCATTTGTAAACACTCATCATTGGCACTCATCATCCCTCATCATCCCTAGTCACACTCTCATTGGCCCTCATTGTTCCTCATCATCATTAATCATTCTTTGCCTTATCTCTTTATGCTTTGGTAACAATAATATTTCAATAAATATAGTAATGTTTTTTATAACTCATTTTTTTAGTCTTAGCTTTCACAAGAGATGGTTAGATTACAATAGACTGAAAATTCTAGTTGCCATGGTAGAGGGTTTATGTTTTTTTCATATATTTTATCCCACTACTGCATCTTCATCATTATCTTCATCTTCAAAAACCAAATCAATGTTAAACTAACTTTCCATTAGTGGATTACAATTCTTCAACTTAGTAGTAGGACATATCTTCCCTATGTCACAATTTTTCTTCTTAGAATCAAAAGTATTAATGTGTTTCTCAAATCCACTTCTTCCAAATATGCATACCTTGAAATAATACCTAGAGATATAATTTAAAACTATAAAATATCTGAACTCTAATGTGTAGTGATGCACAAATTCTTCCCAACCCTATATAAATTCAATTTGAGTAGATGTACCCTATAATTTTATAATCCACTCTTGCCCACATGGGCCTTGTAGAACCATATTTTCATTAGTTGAATTTATGAGCTTTGGAAAAAATGTAGGATGAATAGGATACAAATAAAATAATACCAAATGAATTTTATCCAATTTTAAAAATACACCTAAATCAAAAGAATGAAGAATAATAATTGCGTATCAAAGTTACCAATCTTTTTGAGAAGTGTTCGAGCATTACTTTAAATAAGTTAAGAGACCCATTGGATCACCCTATTTGTATGTGTTTTCCATGAAGTTTATAATAATTATGAGTGCACACCATGTAAGGTAAAAAAAAATCTTGTATCTTCATCCTTCATGTCAAACCCAAATGCAAAAACCTATAAAAAGGAACATAAAAAATTGAGTATAAGAATAATAAAATATTTTTAATAAATAAAATGAATTATGAATATGATTACTAAGGTATAATTTCATGGTAGTGAAAATATGGAGACAAATTTTCTCAAGTAAACTTAACATGTCACAAAAGAAATAAATTTGAGTAAATTTGAAACATGAGTTTTCAATTCAACAAAGTCCAAATGTAATATCAAATAAATACATAATGAAATGCTTATGATCATTTCAAAAACTTTAAGAAGAAAATATTAGCAAACATGTCATCTCTACAAAGAAAAATCAAGAGAGAAAAATCATGGATTTCATTAATCTTGGCTTAGCACCCTATATTCAAGCATTATACTAGACATACTTATGAACTCAAATTACAATATATAAAACTTTCATAGGTACCTAATTATTATTTTATTTATCATTAGAAGTGATGGGCATTTTTACATGATGACACATCAAATTGAATGATTATTAATATAGGATAAAAATAAATTTTGATTTATTTTTTATTATGTCAATTCTATTTTTATAAGTAACCTCTATCTTAAATGAATTTAAGGGCCCTAACTCATAAAATGTGTAAGCATAAATATGCATGAATGAATTGATTAGATGAATGTGCATTTTATGGCTTTCCAACATTTGAAACCCCCTTGAGTCCTAATCTCATAGACTACCTACTCCAGATCATTTTTTACTTCATCCTTCTATATATCCTTATTTATTTCATCATACCTTGTGTTGATTTCTCCCTTATTTATTCATCTGCTATACATGTTGTTATCATATTGTTTAGGTAGTATTACTTTCATTTTAGCTTGTACTTACAAGGAAGCCTTAACACTCACATCTCCTACTTCATTCATAATTTTCTCATCTCAGAGTGATTAGGGATGATGAGGGTCGATGAGGGTGTGATTAGGGAAAATGATAGTTGATGAAGGATTAATTATGGATAATTAGGGATGATGAGGGTTGATGAGGGAGTAATTAAGGAAAATGAGGGATGATGAGGGAGTGAGTAGGGACCATGAAGGATAATGTGATTGATGAAGGAGTGATTAGGCATGATGAGGGATGATGATAGAGTGATTAGGGATGATGAGGTATGGTGAGGGTCAGATGAGGGGTAATGAGGGATAATGAGGGAGTGGTTAGGAATGATTAGGGATGATGAGGGTTGATAATGGTATGATTAGGAATAATGAGGGATATTGGTGGACTGATTAGGGATGATTAAGATGATGATAGAGTGATTAGGGATAATTAGGGATGATGAGGGTTGATAGGGGAGTGATTAGGGATAATGAGGGATGATGAGGGAGTGACTACGGATGATGAGGACCAATAGTAGTGTCATTAGGGATACTGAGGGATAATGAAGGTTAATGAGAGAGGAATGAGGGACAATGATGAATGATGAGGGAGTGATTATGATGACGAATGATGATTTATTTGCTTAAACCCATTTATCCACATGGTTTGGTGAGAAGGAGATAGTGAAATGATTGATTTTGATATGAGTCTAATAAAATAAGGTTTGAAAGCATTGCCCTCCACCCCAAATAGTAGTGGTTATTATTGTGGTAGTGGTAGTATCCCATGTTAGTTTAGAATGCTAGAAGATGACTCTACTCTATATGAGTCTAGGATAAATTGATTATGTCATGCATGCATGAGATTATAATTGAAGCATGTATGGATTGACCCATCTATTTGACATTTATTTCGGAGGGAATGATAAATTTTTATGAAGACTCTTGAATGGTATTTTGATTATTTCTATTATGAATTGAGTATATTAGGGTATTAGGTTTAAAATTTATGGGTTTAAGGTTTAGGGTTTAGGTTTAGGATTTTAGGGTTATAGGGTCTTACATTTTTATGTGTTTATGTTTAAAAAGCTTAAGGTTTAGGTTTTGAGGGTTTAGGATCAAGTATTAAGTGCTTCTTAGGGTTTAGGGTGTTATTTTCCCTTCACCTCCCATTCCACCCACTTTGGGGAAACCAACTCCCTTATTCTCAAAAACACCCCTTGTTTATCAAATAAATCCTAGGACCCTTCCATCCTCTCTGAAGTATGTGCAAAAATTATGACCTAAAACTAGTCTATTTGCTAAAGGGGTTCCTCTTTGTGAGGAATCTAAGGAAGAAGTGAAATAATATATAAGTACTAAAATATTAAGAGAATTAGATGAATATGTGGATAAAAAGGCTTAGGTTGAGACAATTGAAGTAGAAGAGTCACGATAAATAGAACCAAAATAGGTTGAATCTGTAAGCACATATCTACTATAAGAAGAGGACAAATAAGAGGATAAGGCACTTGAATCTGATTTAGTCTCGAGACTAGTAATACCTACTCAAGTAAATATTCATATTTATGTTAAAGTCACTAATCTCATGATTTTATGTTCCTCCTTTGCACTTACAACACAAGTATAAAAGTTTCAACCTCTTCACATGAACTTCTTGGTCATCCCTTTCAAATCCACCTTCCCTTTTAGGTCCATCCCCTCAACTAGTAGTGTCATTGACAAAACACAATCCCATTTAGTCTTATATTATGACCATTTAAATAAATTTAAGATAAGTAACATACATGGTGGAGACCATACCATAGAGGAATGATGTAAGCATTAGTAATTCTGCTCAACCCCCTCTCCACTTTCTTATCCAAATAAGTGACTCAATGCTACCCCTGGGTACCACTCCACCTTCTACATATAAAGAATCCATTAAATAAGTTAAATGAGGGGATTTTATGATTCCAAAATGGGTAAAAGTGTCTCAAACTAGGTAGATAGATATACAAGGCCTTGTTATCATAACATTACAAATAGTGAACACCTATTTTGACAAATAAAATGGCACCATACAAAAGGTGAGGAAGATAAAGGTAACAAACCAAAAAAGGTATGAAATTATATTATAACATAAACCCTAAAACCCTAAACCCTAAGCCCTTAACCCTAAAACATTAATTTCTAAAACCTTAAACCTTAAAACATAAACATTAGACCCTTAAAAACTAAACACTTAAACCTTAAACCCTTAGAACATAGACCCTAAACACTAAGATATAAACCCTAAAATCATAAGCCCAAAAACCCTAAAATCCAAACCATTCAACCCTAATCCCTAAAACCCTAAATCCTAAAAAAACCAAGATCCTAACTCCTAAATGCTTAAACCCTAATCCTTAACCCTACTAGCAATACCTAAGCTTAAATCCTAAATCCTTAACATTTAAACCTTAAAACCCTAACCCTAAATCTTAAACCCTAAACTATAAAAACCCAAACCCAAATATGTAAAACCTAACCCATACTCCTCCATCTCCCTTCATTACATCTCATCATCCCTAATTAGTACTTCGTGAACCCTCATCATACTTCATCATCCCTTATCATCTCTCATCATCCCTCATCATCCATCATCATCCTTAATCATCCCTAATCACTCCTTAAATGGATCCAATTGTGCTTAATCACATACTCATTGACTGTCATCATTGCTAATCACCCCATAATCATTCCCTCATTACCCCTCATCATTTTTAATCACTTCTTAATAATTCATAATCACTCCATCATCTTCTCTCATCACTCACTCATCCTCCCTAATCACTCCCTCAGTGCCCCTCATTGTCCCTAATCACACCCTCATCCTCCTTTATCCTCTGTCATCCTTCCTAATCACTTTCTCAATGGACCTCATTATCCCTAATCACACCCTTATTGACCCTCATCATCCTTAATCATCTATAACTAGTTCCTCATCTAACCTCATCATTCGTTATAATTCCTAATCCCTCCCTCATCATATTTAATCATTTCCTTATCATCCCTAATCATCCCTAATCACTCCTTTAATGACCCTCATTATCCATAATCACACCTCATATAACCTCATCATTACTCATCATCCATAATCATTTACTCATTATCCCTCATCATCTCTAATCACTCCTTCATTGACCCTCATCATCCATAATCACTCCATCATTAGCACTCATTCTCCCTCATCATTCAACATCATATACAGTCACTCTATCATCAATTTTAATCATCCCTTATCATACCTAATCATTAAATCCTAAACCCAAAACCTCAAACCCTTAACCACTCTATCATTTTGAGTCATTATTTGTAAGTTCACATTGATTAGATATATACTTAGAAGCCACTAAGAGATATGTGATCTAATTTGACAACATCCAAAACATTCACACTCAACCTAGATAGACTAAGAACCACATTTTAGAGAAAAGTTCAAAAGAAAATCATTGTAGTGGAAGGGGAGACAAATCCCACAATTCATCATAATTATCATATAAGCACAAAGATTCAAACATGCCAAAGCAAATTTAGTTGCACAAATGTTAATAATTTATACTTTTAGCCCATAAAATTCTTTGAGAATAACTCACAAACATGAGAATATCCAAAATTCTCTAGCCCTTTTGCTCAACATTTGTAACCCACATAGAAAGAAAATAACCCAGCAATAAGCACTATGGAAAATGTAGGATTTCACCTCCTCCTCATCAAAATATGAACACCAACGAGGAACCAATATAAGAACTACACTCATCAACATCTGTAGAGTAGAGGTGACAAAGGGTTTAGATCCAATAGTCATGAAGGTTAAATCTAAAAATCATCAAGAAAAGCCAAAATAAATGTCATAAATTTCATTATTTGGTGGGTGAGATGGGAACAGGGTATCGATGACCCTTTCAGTGGCTTAAGGACAAAGCTTAGACTGAGTCGAAAGACCCAAACATCAACCCGTCACTCTTCGTAGAGTAATAATAGATCCAAACCAACAAACCAAAATACATAAATCCAAGGCAAAAATAAATTTCAAGCCAACATTCAATCTCATTTTAAATAAGAAACATAGTTTCCTTCATACATTTACTATTTCTTTCCTAACTTGAGTATACAGAGCATTCCAACATTGATTTTGGATCAAGGGGGAATTATAAAGTTTCATTTTTTTAAACTTGTTTTATCACATATGATTCAAAGAACATCCTCCCCCCATAGTAGTTATAATTTAAAATCCATATCATGATTCTCTTAAGGATCCCATGATAATCACACTCATTTTTTAAAATGCATCATTAACTATGCAAATTAGGCTCCAAATGTAACTTGAGCTTCCAATACAAATTGAACATGTAATGCAACTCAGGCTCATAATGCATCTCAAGTTTGCAATACAACTTGATCCCAATACAAATCATACTCCCAATACAACTCAATCATAGTCAAGATCAATATATGGTTCAAGTATATAGGTAGGGCATACTCAAGATCAAGATATGGCTCAGATATTCAGTTTGGTAGGGCATACTGAAGTAGGTAAAGTAGGTAGGACATACTTAATTAGGTAAGTTAGGGGGCATACTCAATGGTATAGATATATTACATACCTAACATGATTTGAAATTTCATTTCTCAATTTATGTTCTAACTCTAAATTTTTTAAAACTAAGTATTAACAAGAATTGATTTTGAAAAACTAACTTCTAAATGGTAAATCCTACATCTCTGAAATTGATTTCAAAATATGTAGAGTGGTCCTAATTTTTAATATTTATTAGAATAAATTTAAAGTATAAGGTTACAATTTAAACTTATACTTATGACATTTATTTTACTAAATATATACTCACATAAGGAAATAGTAAAAAAAAAAAAAAAATCTTACCAGAGGGCATACACCTTTTGTAATGCATAGAGCATACGCCCTTTCTGTTCAATTTTTTTTAAATATTTACTTTCATGATGGGTGCATGAACATTGTTCATTCCCTTTTGATCATGCATTTTTTACATGCATCAAACTTGAGAAAAACTCTAAAATTTAATATATAAGCCCTCTGTAGTGGTTGTCTAGGCCATTACAAAGAGATCATGGGTTTGAGTCCTAAATACTCCACAAATCTATTATATATCTCATCATAGAAGCTGAAAGAAAAATTACATGGTAAGAATAGTCATGGTTCCACTCTCAGTGTACGCTTTTGTTCTCAAAATTTATCATTGAATATGGTTATAATGAATTGATGGAAATAGTAATATACACATAAAATATCTACTTGATTATCTAAATGACTATGTACTATATATACATCCAAAGAGAGTGAAAATGGAGTGTTTGGGAATTTAAATAAAACTTAGTGTTGTAGATAGCTTTGAAATTAGTTAGATGTTGGTAAATTTTTCCATGTGGAGTTGATATACCATTCTGATAGCTTTCTTTTCTCCTTTTACTTTTTTTTTAATTTTTTTTTTCAACTAACATTTATGCATTTAGTGGGTTCCATTCATAATTTTTCCACTTTTTATTACTTTTTAATTTTTACTTCTCTTTATAGATACTCGAGTACATATTCATACACACTAGGGTATATATGTAAGGGACGTACATGATTTACAGGAACATGAATTCCATGTTTTCATATATATATATATATATATATATATATATATATATATATATATATATATATATATATATATATATATATATATATATATATATATAAACCAACCCACCACCCACATATACATTTATGTGTGTGAGTGACGATGGAGTGTTTTGGAATTTGAATTAAAAATTAGTGTAGTAGATAGATTTGAAATTAGTTAGATGTTGGTAAATTTTTCCATGTGGATTTGATAGACCATTCTGACAACTTTTTGTTAATTTTTTTTTCAACTAACATTTATGCATTTAGTGGATTCCATTCAAAAATTTTCCACTTTTTGTTACCTTTTAATTTTTACTTCTCTTTATAGATACTTGAATACATATTCATACACACTACAATATATATGTAAGGGCACAACGTACACAATTTATAGGAACATGAATTTCAAGTTTTATATATATATATATATATATATATATATATATATATATATATATATATATATATATATATATATCAACACCCACCCACCCACACACACACACACATGTGTGAGTGTGTATACAATGTCTTAGATTCAACATATATGTGCATAAAATTCTATATATATTAGCATATATTTAGGGTACATGATATTTATTCATACACATATATACACTTTTATATTCATGAGGCATTATACTAGTTCATGTGCACATACACAACAACATAGTTATAGTTGAATCGCAAATGGTAGTCATTCTACTTCAGACCTATCAAATATGTAGTCATGATGGGGAATAAAAATTGTTCATTCTCTTTCAATCATGAATTTTATTCTAAATTGAGTGAAACTATACAATCAAATCTATGTTCATGATGGGTGAATGAACATTGTTCATTCCTTTTCGATCATGCATTTTACTTATATGGAGTAAACTTGAGTGAAACTATACAATTGAATCTATAAGACATCTTTAGTAATTTATTAGGCTTTTATAATGAGATGGTAGGGTTGTTCTCATGTAATCCATGCCTCCATTGTAGATATCATTGCAAAATCTAAAATAAATCTTACATGGTTAGTATAATCACGGTTATACTCTCGACGTATCCTTATGTGCTCAAATTTTATCATTGAATTTGGTTATAATGAATCAATGGAAATGATAATACACACACAAAATATCTACCTAATTATCTAAAATACTATGTACTATATACATCTAAAGAGAGTGATGATAGAGGGTTTGGGAATATGAATTAAAAAGTAGTGTTGGAGATAGCTGTGAAATTAGTGGATGCCAACAAATTTCCCAATGTGGAGTTAATAGGTTATAACATCTTTATTTTTTATATTTTCTTATTTTTTTCAACTAAACTTTATGAATTTAATGCATTCCATTTATAGTTGTGCCACTTTTTGTTACTTCTTAATTTTCCCCTATCTTTCACCCTTATGGATGATATTTTACAAACTACTTTGGAACCCACTATTAAATTACGATAGTTATGGTTATAATGTTCTCTCCTTTATTATTTTATTTAGTTCTTATCTATATCCATCTATACCATATAATATAGTATTTTAAAAAATATTAATATTAAAAAACAATTGGTTAAGATAAAATAGATAAATAAATTATTATTGGGGGTACAACAAGAGTTTCTTTCCATGGTGGGTCCATAGTGATGGCACTGACCTTTTGCACATTCTAAACCTCCCAATACACTCTTCACATATGGAGAGGATTTTTGTACTTTAAAAAAAAATTAATGAAATAATAGTTAATTATCTCGATAAGGGTTTCTTTACAGTAAAAAAATTCAAATAATTATTGTAACCATAGTAGAAATAAATGTTTAAAAACATGCCATATTTAATAGACAACTATTTCATCATGTATTTTTTCACATATATAACTATTATTACACTTCATTATTTTAAAAACATATCAAACACAACAGAAGTGCCCATGTGGCATACAATCAATGGAACACTATCATGGAAAGTCAAAGAAAGGATATGTAAAATCTAGTTTATCTTTATATTTTTTGTTAGGGTATGTTCCATGTTACTTCATTGGTGCAAATATTTTTAAAACCTCCTTGAAAATCTATTTAATGCACATTTATTTGAGATATTTTGTCAAATAGTTCATGTGCTTTGTGCATTATGTACCCATGACTTTGCAAACATGTATATCAAATCAATTTAAATTACAACATTTCACAAAATATACTACATATGATTGGTTTTATGGATGTCTAAAAGTTGTGTATACATTGTTCCAAATGTCATTTTGGTGTAACCTTGCAGGGTGTTGAAAATATTCATTAATATGGATTTAATTTTGACAATAATCTCCTCTTCCATATCTTCAATGGCATTTTTAACAAACTTGCCTTCTTATTTTTAACTTCCTATCTTTTCATTCCATGATATAAAGTTTCTTGGAGGTCTTTTCATGTCTATAGTGCATGTGCCTAGGTAGTGGTTGTGACATATAACATTATTTGTTTTAAAATATTTAATGATGGTCATTAATATCTATACTACTAATTATCATTAAAGGAAGACGTGTTAACTCTGAATGAACATTTTAAAATTTGACCATTCGTATGATAGACCATAAATTTTAAATAAAAAAATTACCCACTATCATATAATGTCAAGAACCTCGTGTTTTCTACTTTCACATGTTATGGTTAATTTCTCTCTAACCTTATCCACAACATGAGTCTTTTTGTGTAATTATAACTACACTCATTAAAATTGTATAAGTGTGTAAATCAAGGCTTTTATAATTCCATAAATTTAAATTAAGATACCATAATTTTAGTTATACTTACATTCTACACACACACACACACACTCACACACACACACACACACACACACACACACACACACACACACACACACACACACACACACACACACACACACACACACACACACACAAACAATTTAATTAAATCTTTCACAATTATCAAACCATATATTTTTTCTTAATAATGTACTCTCTTTTACTTGTGATTGCATTACACACTTTCAATAATTTTATTTTCATTTTCTCTCCTTCATTTCCCTAGTGTAAGTGTTTCCCTGTTTGATATCCATCCCTATTGATGTGCCCATTAAATTTAGACCATTCAAGTTTTTGATAACCCTATGTTGCATCTGTATGTTAAATAAAAATCATCCTTGTCTTCATGATCCATGATATTCTTAAATATTGACCAAAAAATATCCACAAACCAATCTTGTAGAAATCCCTAGAAGGCACTTAAGAGTCACTCGATCCACCCATGATTTGCTGCCAATGGTTCACCAAGATAAAACTATAGATAAAAGTATCATCCTACATAATATTACCTTCATCATCTGATATATATTTGTGTAGAGGTTGTGGTTGAACTCTACCCTATACACTAGTTATTCATCACATTATGCCTAGAAGTTGTTAAATTTGTTATCCAATCATGAATTTATGGGAGTGAAGGGAAGATTAAGATGAGCACTGTTGTGAATTCATAGCCCTAGGGGAGGACCAAGCCAACCACATAGATGACACCCACCACTATTAATCTCTAATTATTGTAATTAATTTATTATATCCCCCATCACCTTGGGAGAGAGATGGGGAAATTGTGATGAGGCATCATTTGATATAGCCTTCAAAACTTAGAAGATTGGAACATGTGATGGATGGATTGTAATGAATGGGTAACATAGGGTAAAAAAAGAAATAACAATGACATAAGCTTCAAATAATTTTAAAGGTTTCCAAGTGAAGGCATTTTCATTGTTGTTAAGTGATGAGGGGTTCCATTCATACAATTTGAAGAAAAATAAACTTCATTCCCTTTTGTCCAAATGGTGTGGAATTTCTTGAATTTTCAACTTGATCTTCAACATTATGTCTTTGAATAATCATAAGAAAAATAAAATGAATTAGAAATGTCAAAGGTTCCCAGGTTAGTCATTGAGTTAGGACAAATGAATCTCAACCTTAACACATTGAATGAAGATTTAAATTTAGATATCTATTTAATATCCAACACCCTACACAAATGATCATGATTTGATTATATCCTCATCATCATTAGAATCTCCATTGATAAACACAAGCTATTATAATACTTTACTAGATAAAATGAGGTTCTTTGTAAGTAACATAAACGAAACATTCTATAAATCCCTATTGACATAACCATAAAACCTATAAGATCTATTATTGATTTTATTGTAATTTGATTGAATTTCATTTATTCATTATAAAGTAACATAAATGAAACATTCTATGAATCCCTATCGGCATAACCATAGAACCTACAAGAATAGTTATTATTTGTATTATAATTTGATTGAATTCTATTTATTCATAATACAAGGGGCACTTTTAATGAACCCTCAAAGGATCCCACCTTTTTATTTGGATTTTTTTTAAAATGATCAAATTTTTATTTATTTTAAACCATTCTTGTTTATTTATACACTATATTTTTATATGTAAACTTTAACAAAATATTAAAACAAAATAATTTTATAAAAATTAGAGCAACAATTCTTTATTTTTTAAATATTTTGAAAGTGTAAATATTTTAGATGAGAAAATGGGAGAGAATGCCCATTGACCAATATTAACCATTCAAAGTATGAGTGACCATATCTTATCTTTTTAGAAATAATGGCCACGTAGCAGTTAGTCATTGCCTTTGTATTGATTTTTTTAGTGTTAGAGTTTTCATGTAAAATTTTAATGTAATCTTAGCACACTAGTGAATGCTTTAATAGTTTGAACTTGAAAATATAAATATAACATTGTCTAAATTATCGATATGATTTGAACTTGAGTAACAATTATTCTTTTAGATATGTCTCATGAGTACACAAAAAGTATATTTTAATAATTTTAGTGTAGCAAGTTGTAAAAATATATTACATATAATAGAAATATATTATTTTATAATAAAGCTATCAATTATCACTATAGTGCTTGAACGATGCTTCATATGGACATCAATTCAAGGATAAAATGGTTATTATTAACAACATGATGGGTTCATAACATTTAGTTTATCTACAACTATACATTTACCATATAATAAAAGAGTTTTTAAAATTTCAAGAAAATTAGGGCCTATAAAATCAATGCAGACAACTATCTTAACATAAATAATAAAAATCATCAACCATGAGAAAGGATCTATGAATTTATTTTTATTACCACATCAACATATATGGAAGAATACATTATGTACATAGAATTCTATCAATTTGATTTAAGTTTTAATGGATTTATTGAATTTAAAACCCTAGGTTGATAAAGAGTTAGAATAAGAAACCAGGGAGTAAATATAATAATATCAACAACCTCTAATTTGTATAATAATTGATTTATCTAATTATTATATAAATATCAAATGAATTATAAGAGATGTACTTAGATGGAATTTGACTAAGATAGATGAATGGTAGGCTAAAAACTAGTAAAATTACTAAGTAAGGTGTCGTGAATAAAAATCAAGAGTAAAAAACCCTCTTGGATAATAGCGTGGTCCCCTAAACAATAACACATCATGCTAGTGTCCTCTGTGTCAGGATAGTATCCTTTTGGAAACAAGGACAATGTAATTTTGGTTAGAACTTCACTTGATTTTAGGGAGTCTATGTCTGTGTGTATGGATATTGGTTCATTATCTATTTCTTATTTTGACTGATTTCAATGTGAAACCCTCAGCCTCCATGTTTTTTAAGGTATTTAAAGAAGACAAGTAGGAAAAGAGTGGCATTAGTAGGCTAGGTTGGACATGACCTCAACACCCCATGTGCTAAGTGTTGCCTACATACCAAAACCTCAAAATGGGATCAAGCCTAATGTAGTTCTTTCAATCTAAGTGCTGGTGCAAGTACAAATGAATGCTAGTATGAGTGTTAGTTTGAATGATTTGAGTGTGAATTGAGATTAGAAATCTAAGTAATCTAAGCTTTGGGCTGCTATAGATGGATGTATGCATAAGTAGGGTAGAATAAAGATCAATGACTTTGATTTTCACAACTATTTCTAAGTTTGTTTATGAGTATTTACATCTGATTTCCATCTAATGGATAAGTGAATGAAAGTGGTATATATATAGCATTATAGTGATTGTTAAGATGTGAAATAGGTCTAGGCTGACCCTAAATTTGCTTTGAGGAATGGAAATATAGCCATTGGGGGAGTAAGGAGTAATGGGACATTAGCACTACCCTTTGGTCAATAGTGCAGTGCACTATAGTCCAAAGGATGGTGATAATATCCATGTGGTAGAAACATGGAAAAATGAGACTTGAGTGCTTAGGGGATGGCTTATTTATACTTTTAGTATATCTGGGGATCAATTGGACTTGCAAAAAAGATGGAAAATGATGAAGAGAGGCCCTAAGCTAGGTTTAGGGATAAGCTAAAGACAAGGTGGTCTCAAGTGACACTCATTGCACTCAAATTATATTTTAGATGACTACATTTACCCCACCCCCCCCAACTTTATTATAGAAATGTGATAAAGAGAAATGACTAGGATAAAGGAAAAGAAATGTATTTGGACTTACCTACGAGGTAAAGCCCATGAATATGGGTTTAAGTCTATGAAGTGTGATAATGAAACATGAATGATTCAATCCTTACTTAAGAAACATAAAAAAACAAAGAAAAAACTAAGTAAAGAGATGAGAGAGAGGAAAGGAATGAATATAACTCATTGGGTATTCAAACCATTGCTAAATCTTGGTGACATTCTATGTGTGCATATAGATGGTGAATAACTTGAACTAATCTGATGGATTAATCAATCCTCATGTGTGCATGGTTCAAGAAATCAAGATGGCCTTGACTCCATCATTTCCCACCCCTACTCGGTGGATCATGATCTATGAATAACTTGGATTGGACTGATGAGTTATCTAGTCCTCTTATGTAGGTGTCTCAAGAACTCGAGTAGGCTATGACTCCATCATTGCCTACCCATGTGTAATAGATGCATCTAAAACTAAAATTGTGTAATGCAAAAGAAGTTGTGTGATGTAACTAAAAATGTGTAATATGGTTCAGAATCCAATAAAAAACTCTAAAATATAAAATGGCATAGGTTCCACTCAGTCACTTAGGGATGTAGCTCAGGGGCCAATCTAGAATGCCAAACATTATATATGGAATAAGGCATAAATTTGTGTAAACCTGGTACAAATGGTGTCTAGAGTATTAATGTGGAGAATGACATAGAACTACCATTCCATTTGAGAGTACTAGTGTCAAACTAAACATATGGGAACAATGTGCTACACACATGCCCCCAAATATAATATTTGTGTATATGGATTATGGATTGAGTCATAATAATCTATGATTGAGTATCTAAAACTAAAATAGGAGTGATCATGTTGTGCATGATGCCCCAATATAAATAAACCTATATAATTATGCATATAACTGAACATATATGATAATTTATGTCTGATAGTGAAGAAAAAATTTGAACAATAACTATTGTACTTTTTTGATAATTTTGAAATTTTCTATTTTTGGGCTTATTAGATAGTAGCATGGTCCCCTAGTCAATAACACATTGCGAAAGTATCCTCTATGTCATACTATTGACTAAATGTGTTATTTATGTGTAAAACTAAGACTGATCTATATGTGATTACTTTTTAATATGTTTTCCTAAGTTTAGACTCTATAGTATGTGTTTGCATGCTAAAAATTATGTTTTGAGTGCATTAGGATGGCCTGATATCTGTGACAAACCCCTGTGAATTTCCCCTCTTTTGAGGGGAGTTATTGAATCTCTACAATAATTTTCCTCAAAATAAAAGTTACGCATCATGTGTGTTAGACTGAGAATATATGATATTTGGATGATAAACCAATATAATATGTATACATGACATTGAAATGTAAGATAGTCTACGTATATGTTGGTAATATATGATGTATGTTAGATCTAGCATTCACAAAGTTGTCAAGATAAATATAAAAATGTAAGCATATATATGAACAACAAATATGGATATAATGTGTAAACTACCTAAGGGGATGGGGCATGATGTCTGTCAAGGCACCCAAGGAGGAAGGGGAGATACATGAGGTCCTTCATGGCATCATAACTGGATGTGGATGTAACAAGCAAGAGATAAGTGTCATGGTCATGATGCATACATGAAAACATATATACAAACATATGAGCCAAGAAAATTAGGCCAAGGGGATGCAATACAAGGGACATGGGCATATGTCACTATGTTGAAGCATAATACTATGTCCCACTTTTTAATACAAAGGGGACAAAAAAAATTGAAAATATGAACATTTCTTAATTTGTATAGACAATAGTGACTTAACCGTATAAAATGCAAAAATGGTGTAAACTAATTAAATGGTTTATTTTAAGTGTAGATTAAATTTATTATTTTTTTGAAAAAAAAATAAAAAATAAAAAAAGGTTTTTTAATACTTAAATACATAGTGTGTATGTTTCATGTACAAAAAGTTTTATTGAGTAATTGATTTCTCCTCATAATTTTCTCAAGAGTTTTTGCAAAGAGGTCTTAGAAACATGGATGTAGTGCAAGATTAATTTTTTATAATTTTTTGATTAAAAAATAATTTATTGTTAATTTTTTAATGATCAAGCCTGGGAATATCAATGTTTATGACTTATCCTCACGATATTTTTTAATATATAAGTCAAAATAAATTAATTTTTCACCATTGGAACAAGGATAATAAAGTCAAGTGAATTGATATTTTTAAATTTTTTTGGCCATAGTATCCTATTTTTCCCAATGCCTCAAACATATGGCACTTCATTTTATAAATAAGTATATTTTACTAAATAAATGAAAATAAATATTAAATATTATTAAAATTTATAAAAAATCATATTTCTAGAAAGCTCATAAAAAGACCTATTTATATGTAGAGCCACATGTTTTTATTTTGTTTTTTCATCTTAATATGTGGCATCCAAAGTGGCAATTTTAGGCCAATAGTAGCTTTCCACTTCAATGGGTGAGAATTTGATGGCACATGGGGTTAGAATGAAGGGAGTTCATTTGAACCCCCTTCATTCAAACCCCCTCTGAATAACTCATTTTATTAGCCAATTTATCTAAATTAATTAAACACATAAATTAAACCTTTGACACCCTTCATTTGAAGGGGGTTTGTTCAAACCCCCTTCAAAAATTACACGTGAAGGTTTGAACTAAGTGGGTTTAAAAAAAACCCCTTCAGAAGAAGGGGGTTCGAACAAACCCCCTTCAGAGGAAGGGGGTTCGAACAAACCCCCTTCATCTGAAGGGGGTTTGTTTGAACCCCATTTTTTTTAGGTTTGGATGGGCTTGGTCCCCAAGTGGGACTCACTTATGTGCTTTAACCCCACTAAATATGAGAAATAACTTCATACAAATACATATTTAAATGTCCACATACGCAAAGAGAAAGCAAGGTTGGATTAGATCCACATGGAAAGAAATGTTCAAATGTCCACATAAATTATCAAGAAAGAACACACAAGGACATGTGTATATGTCCAAATTATACATACAATGAAGGAAGTGGCTTAGATCCATAGTACAATAGATGTAGAAATAAATAAATATAATCAAATCTAAACTAGTAAAGCTAGAAATGAAATTATGCATAATATGTGGTACAAATACATGTAAGAGTAAACATGTACATAAGTTGAGTCTATAATAGTGGTAGTCAGTGAAAAATTAGTGTAGTATAAGATGATCAACATCAAAATATAATCAATGATAAATTTGTGATACCAGGCAAATGTAGTACCAGGCAAATAAAAGGAATGTAAACATAGAAATGCATTCAATCTAAAATTTGTATTTTTTGAGTAAATATTTCAATGTTTTTGTAATTTTAAATATGTTATATATTTTTTGTATTTTTAAGTATAATCTATGTACAAGTAACATGAAAATTAAACTATGTACAAGGAGCAAGATAAAGGAAACTATGTACAAGTAATGTGTAAGTAAA
>JARHVA010002071.1:2105000-2470000 GCA_037957365.1 Torreya grandis
GTCCAAGGTGTAATGAAGAGGTTACTCCCTGAAAAGGAAGCAAAATATGTGGTCACCCAGACATCAGCCCCTGAAGCTCAAATTCTTTTTGAATCTGCAGGTATGGGTAACTATTTTCTATCTACAGATGAAATACATGAAACATTTGATATAATACCTGAAAGTAGCATCTCAAAAATTAGTTTAACCAGAATAACAAAAAAACTAGTAGACTATAGTACGGACCAAGAAGGATCCTCCATCTCTGATGAAGGAAAGTCTAAAGAAAAATTAGTATCAGATGAGATATGGACTTTGGAATTTGATGGTAGCTGTTCCTCTACCGGTTCAGGAGCTGGGATTGTTTTGATATCTCCTCAAGGAGATATGTTCCCTTTATCTTACAAATTATAATTTAGCAACACTAACAATACAACTGAATACGAATCTCTATTGCTTGGCATGAAGGCTGCTCAAGAAAAAGGCATCAAGTTTCTTCATGTCAAAGGAGATGTTGAATTAGTGGTTTGTCAAGTGAGAAACTTATACCAAACTAAGAATGAAAGATTATGCCACTACTGTAACTTGGTTTGGGACCAAATTGAAAGCTTTGATGCTTTCAATATTTTTTCCATACCTAGAGAGTCTAATGACAGAGCTGATGCACTTGTTTCAGGAACTCTCTTAGTTCCTCATTCAAATTTCAAAGAAGACAGGTATACCATTGAGCTGGTCTATAGACCAAGTGTTCCTGACAATGCTGATCATTGGCAAGTATTCAATGATGATCATCAAATCATTGCCTTCCTAGAATGAAAAGATAATTTTGAACAACTATGTTTTGAAGGTAGTGAATCTCAAAAGAATGAATCTATGTTTGAATCTAGCTCAGATATAAATGAAGAATTCCTATAGCTGAAAGGAAAAAAAATTTGAAAGGCCTAGTTTCTCTTGAAAAGCTATTTGACAAGCATGATAGATTCATCAAACAACAACAAACAGACTTGAGTTTATCTCAAGGATTCGATCAAGTGAATCTATCTACTGAAGAAAATCCCAAGATGGTCAATATTGGTAAGTGTTGCACCCCTGAAGAAAGACTCAAGTTCACCTCTTTACTCTGCCAATACATGGATGTCTTAGCATATTCTTATGAAGACTTGAAGCCTCTCAGACCAGATGAAATCCACCATAACATTCATCTCAAGGCTGATTTAATGCCATACAAGCAAAAATCCAGAAAAATATATTCTAAAAATATCAGGTACTATTCTGTCTGAGATATAAAAAATGTTAAATGCTAGAATCATCTTCCCAATTCATCATTCCACATGGATTGCAAACATAGTGCCTGTAAGGAAGAAGAATGGTGAAATTTGCATTTGTGTAAATTTCAAAAATCTGAATCAGGCATCTTTAAAGGATAATTATCCTTTACCAATTATGGATCAAGTGCTTCAAATAGTGACATGTTCATAGATGTTATCAATGCTAGATGGCTTCTCAGGATATAATCAAGTTGAAGTTAGTGAAGCAGACCAACACAAGACTGCATTCACCACACCTTGGGGTACATTTGCATATAGGAGAATGCCTTTTGGTTTAATAAATATTGATGCTACCTTTCAGAGAGCAACGGATCTAGCTTTCAAAGATGAGATTGGTAAATTCATAGTGGTATACCTTGACGACTTGACTGTCTTTTCAAAGCATCGATCTGATCATGTATGTCACCTACAACAAGTGCTGGAGCGCTGCCGCCAGAATGGTATTTTCTTAAATCCTAAAAAGTCCATTTTTGGAGTAATAGAAGGGAAACTCCTTGGACACATTGTGTCCAAAGAAGGCATAAAGATTGATTCAGACAGAGTCAAGTATATTCAAAAACTTAATTTGCCTACAAGTAAGAATGCTATTCATTCTTTTTTTGAAAAGGTGAATTTTTTACGGAGATTCATCCCTGAATTTGCTAAGAAAACTAGACACATTGTGAACATGATGAAAGGGAAGACCATCTTCAGCTAGACTAAAGAAGGCAAATCAGAATTTTAGGATATCAAAACTACCATTGCTCACACTCCTACCTTGGTTTGCCTAGATTACAACAAAGATTTCATCATATACAGCTATGCGTCTAAAAACACCCTTTCAAGAATTCTGGTTCAACAGGACAAGGAGGGTATGGAATCTCCTATCTCTTTCATGAGTTTCCCTCTCAAAACCCATGAGATGAAGTATTCAAATATAGAGAAGCATGCTTATGCCTTGGTGAAAGTAGTCAAACATTTCCACTTCTATATTTTGAATTCACACACTACTGCCTTAATTCCTGACACTACAGTCAAGTCTATATTAACTCAGCAGGAGTTTGGCATGAAAAGAGGTAATTGGATTGCAAAGATCCAAGAGTTTGATCTAGACATCAAGTCGACAAAGCTGGTTAGGGGTAAAGGCCTATGCCAATTAATTTCTGACAATAAACCAAAAGACACACAATGTGAAGAAATTGAAGTGGAAGAGACACCAACAGTCCTTTTTGTCTCCACTACCAATGAGTGGTATTTAGATATTGCTCATTTCCTTTCTTATGGTGAATGTCCTACTCATTTGTCTTACAAAGAAAGGAGGACTATCAAGTTGAAAGCTGCCAATTTTGTCCTTTGGGACAATGGCTTGTATAAGAGAAGCATAGATGGAGTATTCCTTCACTGTGTAAACAAAGAGCAACAAAGCCAGCTTTTGAAATCTTTCCACAATATAGCCTATGGAGGACATTTTTTTGCTCCTATGATTGCTCACAAGATTTTGTGAGCCAGGTATTACTGGCCAACTCTTTTACAAAATGCACATAAGTGGGTGAGGAAATGTGAACTCTGTCAGCAATTTGTTGGAAGACCCAAGTTAGCTGCTATGCCTCTCAAGCCAGTGATCATAGAAGAACCTTTCCAACAATGGGGACTTAATTTTATTGGGACTATAAACCCATCTTCAAGTGCTAGACATGATTATGTCCTTACAACAACTGACTATTTCACCAAGTGGGTAGAAGCAATCCCAACTAAGCATGCTACTTCAGAAGTTGTATGCAACTTCCTCAAAGAGAATATCATTTCCAGGTTTGGAGTTCCAATCAAAATTGTTACTGATAATGTAGATTGTTTCACCTCTTAGGAAATTACATAATTTTGTTTCCATTATGGAATTACATTTTCTCACTCTTCTGATTATTTTCCACAAGGGAATGGACAAGCTGAATCCAACAATAAGAATCTAGTAACTATTATCAAGAAGCTGGCAGATGACAATCAAAGAACATGGCATAAAGCATTAATTGATGCTCTGTGGGTAGATAGAATCACATCAAAGAGGGAAATTGGTATGTCTCCTTTTCAACTTCTTTATGGTATCAATGCTGAGATACCAATCACCTTAGAATTGCCAGCCTTGAAATTGGCAAAGGCAATCAAAGATCAGACATATGAAAGATCTCTTGATAAAAGAATCATGTGCCTGATTGAGCTAGAGGAACAGAGAACCATGGTGGTAAATATAATTTCTGCTCATCAAAGTCTGGTAAAGAAACTCTTTGACTAGAAGGCCATAAATCATGATTTCCAGATTAGAGATCAAGTCTTGCTATGGGACAAAAGGAGAGAACCAAAGGGGATGCATGGAAAGTTTGACTCCCTTTGGAGAGGCCCATTTATAATTCATCAACACATTGGTGTAAATAGCTTTCTACTGAAATATCTAGATAGCACACTCTTTTCTCTACCTCACAATGGGTAGCATCTGAAACACTTCAACTCTTGAAGTGTCAGATCTTTGCATCTGTATATATGTATATTTGTACAATTTTCAATTCTATTTTGTTTTTTTTGTTTCCATTTTTGGAGCCTTTCATTTCTAGGTAGCATGACTCCATAACCCAATGGTACACATGAAGACACTGGAGATTCTGGATTCTACTCCTTTCAATTCTTTTTGTAATTGACAGAAGTTCCCCAACTGGAGCCAGCTGTTGTCCCCCAAAAATATTAGCTATTTTTGGGACAACATTTGAATTATTTTGGTCCTACAGACCAAAATTATCTCTTCCCTTTCCAAAATTTGTCTTGGGCATTCAAATTCATCATTTTTCAAGCTTTTCAAAAATCTACGGACTCTAGAGGCTTAAATCTACAGACTCTGTAGGCTTAAATCTACGGACTCTGTAGGCTTGAATCTATAGACTCAGCAAGAAGAGGAAATCTATGGACTCAACAGGTCAAGTTCAATGGGCTTCTACAGGTTGAAATCTATAGAATCTTTCAAGGTTAGAAAAAGCTATGGACATGGTTTCTATGAACTCTACAAACATGCTCATTTCTATAAGTTCAACAAGTTTCACGGCTTCTGTAGGTGGGTTCAATCAAAAGAATCAGTTTCTAACAACTGGTCATTTTTAGAATTGGTTCATCACTTTGGTTCAAATATAAATTTCCATCGGAAAGCATCAACAACAGGTTCAATGTTTGGCTCATCCTTTGGTTTAACGTCAAATGGTTCAAAGGTGGGTTCAATCAAGTAGTTCAATGCTTTGTTTCAGTTTCAATGCTTTGATTCATCCTTTGGTTCAAACAAATAATTTGTCAATCGGTTCAAGGCTTTATTTGAACCGTTGAACCAAAGCTTGGTTCAATGGTTGGTTCAAACACATGGTTCAAAGGCAAATTCAACATTTGGTTCAATGCTTAGTTCATCGACTTGGTTCATTCAATTGAACCATCGGCTTGAACCATTAGCTTGAACCATTTTGGTTCAAGGCTTGGTTCAACTGATTGGTTCAATGAAGTGGTTCAACAAGAGTTTCAAAGCTGTGGCCCAAAAGGGCAAGTCCAATCTGGAAAAGTGCCAAGCAGAAAGTCGAAAGAAGACCAAGGGGTGACGTGCTTGAAGACGTCAAATTCAACACAGTGAATTAGCTATTGAAAACATAGTGATGGGCATGCGAATGTCAAAATTCAAGACAACAAAATAACTATTGATCCTTTGAACCTATAGACCAGAATGCATTCACAGACTTCAAGGCCAAGACCAGTAGAAAGTGAGGAAGGAGCAAAACAACAAATAGAATCCAGGTCCTGATTTAATTAACCAGAAAAGGAGGAACAATGAAGATAAGATCAGATCGCCAGGTGGACATTGAAAGTTGCAAACTTTCAATAAGTGCAACTTATTTCCCTGCATTGATAAAATCAAATGGGTAAAATGCCCCAACAAATTCTAATGCAACATGATGTATTACTATTCCCAGTCCTTCTTGAAATGGCTATATAAGGAACTCTCTTATATTGTAAAAAGGATCTCTTTTTTGACAATTAAAAATGAAACTCTGCCCAAATTGAAAGGCACTTTTGAGACTTTGAGCTCAGTTTGTTTATCATATTTTGCTATTGGAATAAGAAAGCAAATGGTTTTTCAGAATTTGTGCTGTAATATCTTTATTGTTGAGGAAACTGTTCTTATGTCTTTTTCTTCAATATATCTTCTGTTCCTTTAATTCAATAAGTAGAATTAGTGACAGTAGTCAAGAAGGTGTCCTGAAGAGTCCACTGTGGAGAGACTTTGTGCCCCCATAATTGCATTTAGTGTGTTTTCTTTTCATTTCTGTGTAAAGGACCGTGGGGTGACTTTATGCCCTCATTTTCCTTCGTATCTTACTCTTGAGCAATCCAGGTGAAGACTTTGTGCTACATCTCAATTTGCTAGTTATTACATCCTTTGTTACATTTTGTTATTACTACCTGGAGTATTCTTGTGGCTTGCTAAATAGTACTTCTGAAAGAAGAGGAGTGCTTTCTATCATTTTCCTTGAGTTTCTCCTTTGATCTGCACACATCATCTCTAAAAAAAGAGAGATGGATGGTTTGTCCTACCCTTGAGTATTATTTTCTATATATATATATATATATATATATATATATATATAGCCTATCTATAGGGAACCTCCTCTTGATGAGAGGAGAGATCAATTCCCTCCTGATGTGATAAACCTACACATTTGGATGACTAATCTTCCTACTTTGGCTGATCAGACCTATTTTGTTTATCAGTACACTGATCGACAAAATATTCAACCAACAAAATTAAAGGAATAGAAGATATATTGTAGAAAAAGACATAAGAATAGTTTCCTCAACAACAAAGATATTACAGCACAAAGTCTAAAAAACCATTTCCTTTCTTATTCCAATAACAAAATATGATAAACAAACTGAGCTCAAAGTCTTAGAAGTGCCTTTCAATTTGGGCAGAGTTTCATTTTTTATCGTCAAAAAAGAGATCCTCTTACAATAGAAGAGTTTTCCTTATATAGCCCTTTCAAGAAGGACTCGAGAACAGTAATACATCATGTTGCATTGGATAATTTTTAGAAGATAGGCTGGAACTTAGGGGCATTTTACCCATTTGATTGTATCAATGCAAGGAAACAAGTCATGCTTATTGAAAGTTTTCAACTTTCAATGTCCACCTGGCGATCTAATCTTATCTTCATCGTTCCTCCTTTTCTAGTTAATTGAATCGGGTCTTAGATTTAGTTTTCTACTTTGTTCCTTCCTCACTTTCTACTAGTCTTGGCCTTGAATTCTGTGAATGCACTTTGGTATGTAGGTTCAAAGGATCAACATTTATTTTGTTGTCTTGAATTTTGACGTTCGCGCACCCATCACTATGTTTTCAATGGCTAATTCGCTGTGTTGAATTTGACGTCTTTGGGTATGTCACCCCTTAGTCTTCTTTTGGCTTTCTGCTTGGCACTTTTTTGGATTGGACTTGCCCTTTCGGGCCTCGGCTTTGAAACTCTTGTTGAACCACTTTGTTGAACCAATCGATTGAACCAAGCTTTGAACCAAAATGGTTCAAGCCGATGGTTCAATTGAATGAACCAAGTTGATGAACTAAGCATTGAACCAAATGTTGAATTTGCCTTTGAACCATGTGTTTGAACCAACCGTTGAACCAAGTTTTGGTTCAACGGTTCAAACAAAGCCTTAAATTGATTGATGAATTATTTGTTTGAGCTAAAGGATGAATCAAAGCATTGAAACTGAAACAAAGCAGATGAACCAGAGTCAAACAAAGCATTGAACCACTTGTTTGAACCTACCTTTGAACTATTTGACGTTGAACCAAAGGATGAACCAAAGTTGAACCTACTGCTGATGCTTGCTGATTGAGATTTCTATTTGAAACAAGGCGATGAACCAATTCTAAAAATGACCAATTGTTAGAAACTAATTCTTTTGATTGAATCCACCTGCAGAAGCTGTGAAGCCCATTGAACTTATAGAAATGAGCCTATTTGCAGAGTCCATAGAAACCAAGTCTGTAGTTTTCTCTAACCTTGAAAGAGTCTATAGATTTCAACCTGTAGAAGGCCATTGAACTTGACCTGTTGAGTCTGTAGATTTCCTCTTCTTGCTGAGTCTGTAGATTCAAGCCTGCAGAGTCCGTAGATTTAAGCCTGTAAAGTCCGTAGATTTTTGAAAAGCTTGAAAAATGAGGAATTTGAATTCCCAAGACAAATTTTGGAAAGGGAAGAGATAATTTTGGTTTGTAGGACCAAAATAGTTCAAATGTTGTCCCAAAAATAGTTGATATTTTTGGGGGACAACAACACCCATACCCACTACCAATCATCTTCAAGATAGTCTTCCTGACAATAACATTCTATGTATTGAAGGTCTCAATCAAGCTCTCTCTCTTAAAGATTACTTTCATAACCTCATTGTTGAATTAGAAGTAAGTAATCAAGAAGATACTTATGTCATTACTAATATTACTAAATCTAAAGTAGTTATCAAAGAAATTAGTGAAATCAACATCAATTTGTATGAAAGCACTTGGACCCTACATTTTGGTGGTGCCAAACGTCTCCAAAGAGCGGCGACAGGTTGTATTCTAACTAATCCTCATGGTAAAATAATCCCATTCACATTTTAGCTTAATTTTTATGTCACTAATAATATGGAAAAATATGTAGCATTAATCTTAGGCATGAGAGTGACACTTGACTTAGATATTACATATTTGTACACTTTGGGTGACTCCAAGCATGCTACGTAACTCAAGGAAACAAGGTGATGCAAAAGGCTTCATGAAGATGTCTACAACCTACTGTTGAGTTAGAATGTACTCCATGCTAAGAATGCCATCTTGAATGTGATAAGGAATAAAGTGCAAATGCACCTCTATGTTCTTGGTCTACTGATGCTCAACTGGGTTGCGAGATATATGAATTTCACTCAGATTATCACACCAAAGTACAATGGGTGAATCATGCATGAAGCCAAACTCTATCAACAATTAATGAATCCAAAGAACTTACTGACTCGCTATAACTTCTACCCTATACTTAACTTATATAGATGAAAGTGCAATAACTAGCTACATTTTACACAACCAAATAATAGGTAAAGAACCAAGATAAAATATATATCCAGAAGTGGAATGCCTATCATCAAGAGAACCTGCCTAGTCTGAATCACTGTATCCAACCAATTAAGTAGAACCCATGGTATAATGTAATCCAAAATGAGTAGCGCCTTGTATATATTGAAAAATCCTCTTGGCATCTTACCAATGACTGTCATGAGGGTCATGTGCAAACCTATATATAAGCCCAATTGTAAATAAAATGTCAAGGTGAGTATGGTTCAAATAAACATAAGACTCCTAACCATCTGCCTATATAATGTAGGATCATAAAATGGAGTAGTAAAAGAGGTAGTGAAAGTCACTCTATATTAAAAAGGAAAAGGAATTGGCTTGCAACCATCCATGCCAAAATGCTAAAGAAGATCAAGTGTGTACTTATGATGAATCAAATAGATCCCTGTATCTGATAATGAATTTTTTAAACCAAGGAAGAAATGCAAAAGTCTAAGATCTGTGATGTAAAATTGTGCTAAAAGTGCCCACTAAATAGTCTAAATTTGAGATAAGGAGTTGCTTGTGAGAAGTAGATCATCAACACATAAGACCAAAATCACAATGTCCTCCCCAATACACTAAATATACATTGTGGGATCATAGTGGCAGAAAACAAAGCTAATGGAGAGAAAAAATGAATCTATCTTCTCATAGCAAGCTCAAGGGGCCTATTTAAGACCATAAAAAAATGTCCTAAATTGACAAATAAAAGAAGAATCATGAACAAACCTAGCAGACTGCTCCATATAGATTTCCTCATTCAAGTCTCCATGTAAGAAAACACTCTTAACATCCATTTGATATACTATCAAAACTTGTGATATAGCAAGAGAAAGTACAAGGCAAATAGAATCCATCTTGGTAACAAACACAAAAATATTAGATTAGTCAATACCTTCAAATTATGAGAATCCCTTTACAAAAAGACATGCCTTATACTTATCAATGGATCCATCACCTGCATACTTGGTGCAGTAAATCCATTTGCACTTGAGCAAATTTTTTCCCTTATGAAGAGTGACCAAATCCTAGGTGTGATTCTTCATTAGTGAATAATACTCAATTTTCATCGCATAATCCTACTCTTATATACCATGAGCCTACGAAAAGGACTATGGATCCTTAGAGAATTCCTAACACAAAAGTATAGTACCTATAGAATGTGTATAATGATGTTGAGTAGGTGGAATATCTTATATGAATGGTTTTGCCTCAACAACTATAGTATGAGCCCACTTAGGCATAGTGGTAACATTTATGTGAATAAGATCCCCATCCTCGATAATCTCCTCAAGAATCTCCTAAACTGGGTCCTCAAATAATGAATCTTTAAGAGGAGGTGAATCATCAAAAGAAGAAGACGTCATGGAAGAAGATGAAAAGTCATGAGATGTGAAATGCTTATCAAACTATACATGTGTTTGAAAATGAACATCATAAGTATCATGATCTAAAAGATGATAAGCTCTCATGTCCTCACAATACCCTAAAAAACCAAAGTTTTGATCTTATTATACAATGATTTCCTTTTCTTATTTGGTATAAATGCCCAAATATGGCTCTCAAAGACTCATAAAAATGAGACATCAAGTTTGGATTCAAACCAAGCCTCCTTCAAAGTCATATGCTCAAGTGATCCATGTGGTATGCAGTTCTAAATTTAGTTCACAAAATTAATTCCCTATGCCCAATAGATAAGAGGTAAATCTCATGAATGCATCATGTAGTTAACCATCTCCTTCAGAGTCCAATTCTTCCTTTTTTCTAAGCTATTCTGTTGTGCATTATGTGTAACATAATGTTGGTAAATAATACCATAGACTGCCAAAAAATTAGAGAACTCTCAACTAGAATACTCCTCCCCATTATTTGTATGAAGCTTCTTGCTGAAACTCAATGATTATTTCTTGACCAAAGCCTTAAAAAAATTGAAGTGAGTAAAGACATCACTCTTATACTTGATGAAATAAACCCAAGTATGCCTTGATAAATTACTAATGAAGATAAGTGCATACTTAGCTCCATTGAAATAAAGAGTAGAAAAAACCATCAAATCATTGTGTACAAGTTCAAGTGGTGAAGAAGCTATCGTGGACAGACCCTTAGGAAATGGATCCTAGTGTTGTTTTCTCATTGTACAATTGGGGAAGACTTCATCAAGACATGAAACTATATGAAGACACTCTACCATACTATGAGTCTTCAACTCCTCTAAATATCTATAGTTTAAATGTCCAAATCTCTCATTGCAAAGCTGACTCTCAGAATCTGCATGAGAAACTAAACACATCTCTATAGGAGGAGTATCATCAAAACCCTCAAAATAGTAAAGTCAATAACTACGATTAACTACACCTTGTGTATTAAGTGTGTGTGGATCTAATAAAGCTCTAACTTTAGCACCCTATAGTGTGAAAGTCATTATCTTAGACTGGCCATATTGGAAAATTTAATACACTAAAAGTAGATTGGTGGTGATGTCTAGAACATATAATGCATCATTGATGCAACCACCATCTAGCTATATGTCACCCTTCCCATTAACATAAATGAATGAATAATCTCCAACCTTAATGTAGGAAGTATAACTCAAACCAAGAGATACAAAGGGCTCCTTGGTCAAAGTCATATGGTGTAAAGCACCATAATTTTGAACCCAACTGTCTAAAATAGGTACCTGTGATCTCTCGACAACATTAAGTGATTTCCCATGCTCATGAGATGGATAAGTGTGGAGATAGAGATATTTTGTTTTCTAATGACATCCTCTAAGGCTTTCATTCTCTTGAAACACCTAGAATCTTCATGATCGTCCCCCCACAATAGAAGCAAGATATGTTAGACTTATTCTTGGATTTGGAATATGGTTTGGGCTTATTGTAGTAGTGTTGGGCTTAGGTGCATTTTGAGGTGCAGGAGGAGTGTTCTTTTTCTTACCCTTATATTTTCCCTTGGTCTTAGGATGTGAGGCCACTAATGATTTTAGAGAGGTGAAAGACTCAAGGTGAGCCAATTTGGATTCCTTCTTATTAATTCTCTCACAAAACAACTCTAGATCTAGCATTTTGAATGAGGTACCTAAGGCATCCATACTAGAGAAATATAAGCAAATATTTGGAACAAGCCACTTAACTTAGACAAGATCAAGTACACACACTCTTCATATTTTTAATCTCATCCACTCCTCTTCAACTGTATCAATAAATACTTAAATTTAGTGAGGTATTCTACAATGGATGAAAAATCATCTGGATTTAGTGAAGTAAGCTCTAATTCAAGTTGCATCGCTCTCAAGTGATCTAATTTTCTAAATAAACCCTTTAACTTACTCCAAATTTTGAATAGAGAATAACACCCATCAAAATGAAACAAAAGACTATCACTCATATACCTCCCAATCAAGCCCATACACTCTTCAAACTTACATAGATGTTAGAATTTTTCAAATTCATGAGTGGATTGTGGTTGTGTTTCATTTATGAGGGACCATAATCCTTTGTGCTTTATTATTGTTTCCATTCAAAGTTACCATATATGTATTCAAAGTCTCATAATAGTCAAAACTAGAAGTAGAATCCATGTTAACTAATCACCAAGAGCAGAAAGAATGCAAAGGTTGCACAAAATCAACACCAAGATAACCCCCCAAAATATTGTATTATAAGACCCCCTCCTAATTTTTCACTTTATAAAAATAGTGTGTTTTTATAATTTAATGATACATACAGATAGAGAATAAAAAAATATGCACTTTTTGAAAAAAATAAAACTCAAATCTGATTTACAGTTCAAAAGTTACAAATGCTATAATTTACTGTAAAATGGGTCAAAACAATTAAAAAATCATTACAAACTATTTTTTAAGACCAAATCTAAAAAGAACATAGTCATCCAACTAGTCATTGGAATTAGAATTGAACCAAGAACTTTGAGATGCCAATGGAGATGAAAAAAGATCCTCCTAGTTAACATTATGCTTATGCAAGCAAATAGTGCTTCCACTTGAGGCAAAAAAATGAATAGATAACTAGTTTTGAGAGAGAGAAACTAAAGTTTATTATTGTGTTTGTTCCATATCCTACTAAATGATGCAAACTAGCAGATCCAGATTAGTCAAAAAAATCCAATGTCAAGTTTTCTTTAAATCTGATCAAATCTTTAAAAGAAAAAATGGTGCCAGTGTAGGAAAGGATGCTCTAGCCAGTAGATTGGACACTTATAGGTATAAAATCTGATCTATTTTTCAACATAGCAGTAGAAATTCCAAGTACATATCTGAAATGCCACTTATAGACTTGATGCCAAACTAAAATCTTTGATCTCTACATTCAATCAACATAAATCAAATCTAAAACAGATAATAAATGATGCCAAGTTCCAAAGGACACCCAACTAAATCTAAGATGCCTTGGCTAAAATTTCAATTCCTTTTTACAAATAAATCAAATGATGCCACTTGTCTTTTCCAATGCTCAGCCAAAAAAACTAAAAAAGATGCCAAACTAAAAAAGAATGCCTAGCTCAGTTGGAGATCTCAAACAAGGATGCCATAACTTTAGAATTGCAATGGATATCTAAACAATTAAAAATAAATAAAAGGTAATGCCTATCACAAAGATCTCATGTGAGAATCCACAAAATCACTTTTATTTTTCTCTATGTAGCAGAATTTAAAAAAAAAAATTGGGATGCCAATTTCTTAGATCCTTCAACGCTTCTCTCAAATGCCAAGTGCAAAATTTTTTTAGTTAAAGATAATGTAAAATATCATATGAGTCCAAAAATTATATCTTAAAATAAACATTCTAAGGAGAGAATCTAAATCCTCTCTCTTGCATAAACAAGCACTAATCTAATATTCCAATGCCCAACTTCCAAATCTTCTTATAAAATGGAACACTCCATCTTAGCATAGATCTCCATAACCTCTCCTCTCCTCAGCTTCTTTCTCTACCTCGAAATCAATTAAAGCTTCAAAAAATAATAAAATATTCAAAAAGTATGAAAAGGGGAACCAAAGGGCACCAAGATCTCTTTTTACACCTCTCTTTTATGCTTCCTCTCTATAACAAGGGAAAAAGCAATGAAAAGAGTGAAGTGGAATAAAATTATTTGAATTGTATGTTAATGGATGGTTGAAACTTATTCAGGGCTTTAGTACCATGTTAGGAATGGCAAAGGCATTCCAACCCAAGAATCTGAAGTGTTAGAAACAAAACATCACAAAGGAAGTTGCAAATATGATATCACAAATAAGGGGAAACACTTAACTAGCCTAATTGACCAATATGGGATAAATCCTCACATAGGAAAAACTCACTACAAGATGAAATAGCTAGATAAGACACTAGCAAACATGAGAAATATACATGAAATACATACTCTAACAACTTCTAACTCATCTACCATTAGTTTATGGTGATTATCAATGTAAAAGTGAAAATATTATCACTTATCTTCAAATGGTCACTACCCTTACCAAAGAATTCACTTAATTTACCATTGAGCCCATTCCTAGAGATCATTTTTCCATCTCTAACTCTCTTACTTCTTTGACATCCTTATTTTATCTGTATCAAGTTCTAAGACATTCCCAATTTATTATTCAAATAAAAATGTCCCTGTATTCTATCCAACCACAAGATTCAATTATCTATCATATTGAGGTTGTCACCATTCAATAGATCCAATGGTATAAAGACATTATCTAATTCCTTGAACATCAAACTTATACTCTGGACATGGATTTTCATGAAAAGACTAGAATTCACAAATAAGATTTTATATATAAAGCCTACTTGTATAGTGAATGAGTGTATCAGTGAGTGAACTAAGAGCATGGAGAGTGTTGATCTCCATGAGCTACTAAACTATAGAGGGGTTCTCAAGCTCAAGAGGATTTTGGATATGGATCCATGTAGGATGATTAAGTGCATGGCATACACTTGGTCGATCTTGTGTAGAGCCTTTTCCTTGACCTTGAAACTCACTAAAATCAAAATAATTTGAAATATCATTGAGGACAAACTCATAATAGAGTTTCCTCAAAAAATATAATGGAACCTCATGGTTGTTACATAATGGATAGTCAATGACCATCCACTATTGATCCAAAAAATTCATTGTGATTAAATTCTATACAAAACAATGGATAGAAAAATGTTTAGCAGTTATGGGAAATGGGACATTGGTAGCTAGGTCAATGAATAGAGCACAAATGAAGGATTTTGAAATTTCTCTATTCTTGACCTAAAGTGCTGACAATTTTTCATCATTATATACCCTAAAAGTATCCCTATGTGAGGTCCATCTATCAATTCGACTCATTATAAAGTTAATTTAACCTAATAAGGTCTCTAGGGAATTGGCTAGATGGGTGTAGTGGGGGAGTGGGATCCCTCATTCTACTAATTAACTCTTCAATTTCAAGTTTATTTCCCACAATGTTATCAATTAGAATCTCTTGACTACTAGGGGGTCTTAAGAAATTATAGGAGGGTTAGGTGGATGGATAGGAGGAAGAACAAGAGGGTTTTGTGGAAGGTTAGGAAGAGGAGAAATAAGAGGGCTCTATGGGGGGTTAGGAGGGTTAGTAGGATAGGTTATTAAAAAAACAAATTACAATTAAAAATTAGGGTTAAACAATGAAAATAATGAAAAATTAGGATTAAATAGGGAATATTTATATCATTTACCTCTCCTATGTGGTGACATAATCAATCAGTAGGTTTATGGGATGAATTTGGTAGCTTCTTAGCACTCTCTAGTGTATTCCATGCAAATACGATCATGAAAGCTAGAGGAGAGCAAGGAAACTTGAATGCAAAATGAGGATTTTGCATTCAGTTTTCAATTTTTATTTTTTTCAATACACAGTTAACATGATCACATTATTAATACGATCACATTATTGAAAATGATAATAATGTGACCACATTATTGCTAAATATAATGTGATCAAATTATATAATAATTCAATCACGTTATGAATCACTAATCACCAAACCATAATTCAAATAACATGATCACGTTAATTAAATAGCATGATCACGTTATTAATTAATGTGATTGTGTTACCTGAAATGCCCATAAAATTGTCCCCCAACTCCATGCACTTGACCTTTTTCATTTTGCACGTTGAATAAGGAATGTGATACAAATGACCTAAATACACTTATAAATAGCTCATTTAACTACAATTACACATTCTGTGTATGTTCAATTTCTGACTACTTACTCTCTTTGTGGCTAATCTTAAACTTTTTATGCCTCTTCAAGGCTTTTCATTAGGTCTAGATGCAACTATAAGTTTGCATCTTCTCTTTTAGGTTTGACTACTTATTTGAATGAATAAAATTTCTTAGATTGTCTTCTTATTTATCTACAATTTTATTTCCCTTGTCAAGTAGATTATCTTCTTTGATTGGTCCTTTCAATACCAATTACTCTTTTGTCAAATTTTGTGATACTACAAAGTTGGGATAATTTTGAGTTTTTTCTAAAAGAGTGATAGATCAGGAGGGTTGAATTTATATATGGAGCAATAAAATAATCTAAAGTGGGGATAGATCCTCAAAAATACAAGTTGAGGGTAAGATCTATAGAGAGGACTAGGAGCTATTTAAGGAAGTTACATTTTTTAGGTCTAATAGCAAATATCTAATAGAATTGCACTCTACTACTAAAATGATAATGTGAAGTGACCCAAATAATTAATCCAATATTATAAAGTGGTTGTTAATTCATAAATTTGGAATTCACTCCAATGAAAAAAATTTGGGCTAAAAAATTGGATATTTATTAATGACAAATGGTCTAATACCATTTACCTAACCCAAGATATTTAAGCCCAAAACCCACTTTTATACTTAAGATTTCTCCTCAATATATCTTTAAGGTTATTTTAAATGACCAATTATTGATCCACTAACCCTTAGTAGGTTTCCTTCATTAAGCCCTGATTCAACTTTTAGACTATAGGTCTACAATCACCTCTTTTATGTTTGCTCTCACTAACCGTATCTCAATAACCTTACCCTCTTTAGATTGGTCTTACAAGACCAATGAGATTATACTCTTAACCTCTGTCTAATTAAACTTGTATACTTTAACTTTTTCCCTTAAGATCAAATTGTTCCTTGATAGACTAATTTCATACCTTCTTTAATTAGGTATGTTATCCCTCTTAGAGATTTGTCTATCTGACTTGTCTTGTATTAGCTTCTTAGATTGGTCTTATAGACCAATAAGACTATTATTTTGTTGAAAATAATCCTCTTCTTGGACTTACATCTAATTGATGCAAGTGGAATCTACCTATGTGATTAATCCTTTAAATTTTTTACAATATAATCTTTATAAAAGTTTAGAATTTTGTCTCTTTAGTACATTCTTATAAGCCTTGGATTAACCTCACAAAAAAGAACCCAAGAGCATCTAATTGTTTTTTCATTAACTTTAGAGAAATTTATAAGCTCAAAACCATTTGAAATACTTTCTATACACCTTATTTCACCTTTCCCATTCATCTAAACAAAACCTTGCTTACAAAAATATGTGGAACAATAGAATTTTCCTTGAATCTTATTGACTATCCCTTTTTTCTAAACTCGAGAGGATACAATTGAATGAAATTCCTTTTTTAAAAATTAACAATCAATGATAATTCATCAAATAGATGATATGCTATCAAATATTACATTTCTAAGTGTTGGACTAACTTTATGCATTAGAAAACATGTTCATATTCTCCTGTTATAGTCCTACTAAAACACATACTTTTATGTTCTCATACACAATCCCATAACAACAAACACTTTCTTTATTGTAAATATTTATCAAAATACACATGCAAACCTTCTTCAAAAACCTTACACCTTGTTACATACCTTCAACTTCCTCCAACCTACGTACAATATGACTTAACATATGCTTTAGCCTTTATTCATTTCTTTTTTGAGATCCTCATTTCAAGTATTTAACCATATCAATACAAGCAAACATAGTGAATTCTCGTTTACTTTCACAACATTCTCTATACAAGTTTAGGTCTTATTTCCTCATGCCTAACTAACCTCCCTCTATGTAGCATTTGTTCCCAAATAGACACTAGGATATAATTACATTTTATAAAAGACTAAGGAATGTTTACAAGATGCTAGTATACTTTTAGGGTCATGAATAGAAGGTTCATGCCATTCACAAGTGGTACTCACCCTTACAAGCTTACATGAGACATTCGGATTTTCAAATATATCATTTTGGTAGAAAAACCAAAATGATGCCTATATGACCAACCTTATGATTGTCACACATATCTAAGGGAATCACAAGACTATAAATCATTTAAACAAAACCTTAAATGCTAGATTGAAGCATAACAAGGCTTTTTATTGACAATAATATGACCTACTTGACTCTTTTTGACTAATATGTACAAACTTGGATCTTTTATTTGATGCTCCTACATCGCTTATATAGCTTGAATAAATGGGTGTAAGTACTTTGAAAATAGATAAAGTAATATTATGTATCAATGTTCAAACATTACACTTCATTACTGATAATGGAGGTAAAAAAAACTCATTTCTCATAAATTAGTAGTAATATTTAACTTTCCATTAATGCCTCATATAAAACCATAATACATTATATGGTGCAGTATAGGATCTATGTAGTTTTACAATAATAATAAAAACCATAAAGGCATACAAAATAATAACATAATAGAATGCTAGGTGAATACCATACAATGTCACTAATACATACATTGAATATAAGAACATATAGGCATATACTGTCAATAATACATACATTGCCATATAGGCATACAAAAAATTACTTCATCCAACAACATAGTATCTAATTGTCAGGATCTTACAAGAACAATTGATTACTTTTGTGCAAGCAACTAAACACGGAATTAAACCAAAATAATAAGTAACTAGAAATCAGAATTAGCAAAGAATAAGAGATACAAGAAACAATGAAAACTTGTATTAAACTCTTCCAGAAGGAAATACAATTGAAGTAATCTCTCTTTCTTCCCACACCTCTCAGATATACAGATCTCTTTCCCTCAAGAGTTATCTCTCACAATTACAAACACAATTTAGCTACTTGAATTGATGCACCCTTTTTCTCATCATACACAAGCTATGAAGATCTATCCCTATTATATAGAATTAGGGATCATGAGCTATGCATTCTCCACCATTAGATACACCTCCTAATCAAAGGTTCAAAACAGTCTTGCCAAAAATAAAAATGCGGACTCAACACTAATAGTTAAACTTATCATGAAAACAGTCTGTTCATCCACGAAAATAGACTTCTGGAATGCACAGGTGATCGACGTCGGTCCCTGTCTGTCTACACATGACTGACGTCGACCGATCCTTAACCGACATTAGTAGCCTCCAGTTGATCTCTGATCGACGTCGATGACTGTGTAATTCCAACAACCTTTCTTTTGCTCATCTGATGAAGCTTTTAGCTCCACACCTCAACAATATCCCACTTGGAGATAAACCGCTGCACCTGTACATGTATAACAACATCCTCTAGCTTGTTTCTCCATCTTCAAGTTCAATCTTGAAGACCAACAAAAGTTGAATGAAGATTTAACTTCTCCTTTATTACCAACTTTGTTAACATATCAGCAAGGTTCTTATCTGTATGGACCTTTTCCAGCTTCAACTCACCATCCTCCAATACCTGTCCAATGAAGTGGTACCTAAGCTGTATATGTTTGGTTCTTGAATGAAAGGCTGAATTCTTTGCCAAATGAATTGCACTTTGACTATCACTGTATAATTTGCAACTCTCTTGCTCCTTTCCCAACTCTTCCATGAACCGTGTCATCCATATCATTTCCTTACTAGCCTCTGTAACTGCAATGTATTCTGCCTCTGTAGTAGACAAGGCAACAACCTTCTACAACTTTGAAATCCAGCTAACTATCGTTCCACCAATAGTGAACACATATCCTGTGGTGCTTCTCCTGCCATCCAAGTCACCTGCCATATCCGCATCTACATATCCATGTAGAGAAGTGTTTGACCCTCCATAGCATAAATGCCTACTACTGGTCCCTCTCAGTTATATGAGAATCCACTGAACTGCTTTCTAGTGCTTCTTTCCTGGATTGGTCATAAACTTGCTAACAACTCCCACTGCTTGGGCAATATCCAGGTCTAGTACATACCATTACATACATCAAGCTCCCAACTGTGGAAGCATATGGAACTCTACTCATGTACTCAACCTCATCATGTGATTTAGGACACTATTCTTTGCTCAACTTGAAGTTTCCAGCCATAGGTGTGCTCACCGAGTTTTGCATCCTGCATATTAAACCTTTCCAACACCTTGTTCACATAATCCTCTTGAGACAGAATCAAACTTTGATTTTTCCTGTCTCTCTTAATACTCATGCCAAGGATTTTCTTTGCTACTCCCAAATCCTTCATGGCAAATGTGTGAGCTAATTTTACCTTAAACTTAAAAATATCCTACATGTTTGAACCTGCAACAAGCATATCATCTAAATACAGACAACAGGATAATATAATTACCATTATCCAATCTCTTAAAATAAACACAATGGTCAGATTGACATCTGCTAAAGCCATGCTCTATCATAAACCTATCAAATCTCAAATACCATTGTCTTGGAGCTTGCTTAAGACCATATAAGCTTTTCTTTAACCTGCACACAAGTTTCTCCTTACCTTTGACCTCAAAACCTTCTGGCTAATCCATATATATTTCTTCATCTAAATCTCCATGAAGAAATGCTGTCTTAATATCAAGATGCTCAAGATGCAAATCCTCAATAGCAACTAAAGACAATACAATCTGAATAGAAGTCATTTTTACTACAGGAGAAAAAATTTCACCAAAATCAATACCTGGTTTCTATGCAAATCCCTTTATTACCAACCTAGCCTTATGTCTCATTTGGTCATTCTCACCTTCCTTTAACCTATAAACCCATTTGTTTTTCAGTGCTCTCTTTCTAGCTGGCAACTCAACCAAATCCCACGTTTGGTTCTCTTTCAAGGAATCAATCTCCTCATTCATGCCAAGCTCCCACTGTTTTTGGGATTCTACCTACATTGCCTCATCAAAACTCTCTGGTTCTCCACTATCAGTAAGCAATAAGTAGAATAATGAAGGCAAATATCAAATTGGAGGTTTACTTATCTTTTTTGACCTCTTTATGGGTGTTTGAGACTCATTCATGGCTTATTGTCTACCGAAATTCTCTGTTAGTGACTGATCTCAGTCATCTCTAGGTTTGTACCTGACCGACGTTAGTTCCATCCGACCAACGTCGATTTCTGTTTGACCGACATCGGTTGCTGTCTGACCGACGTCGATTCTTGCCTGACTAACATCGGTGTCTGTGTTTTCCTATTTGTGATTATTTTTCCCTGCGAGCTCATTTTGGATCATCACCTCATCCAAATCAACATTGCTCTGCTCAGTATTATTTAGCTTCTTGAGCTAATCACTGATCACTGTACAACATCACAGCTTTTAATAATTTTGTTAGTTCCTAAATTCCACAACCGAAATCCAAAATCTCCAAAGCCATAACCAATAAAAGTGCACCTCATAGATTTAACATCCAACTTCTTTCTATTTTCTTTATCAACGTGCACAAAAGCTTTAGAACCAAAAACTCTGAGAAATGAAAGAGCTACCTTTTTTCCTGTCCAAGCCTCTTCTAGAATTCCACCATCCAAAGTAGTAGAAATCCTCTGTTAATCAGGTAAACTGTAGTATCTACAGCTTCTGCCAAAAACTGTAAGGGCAAACCAACATGCAAACTCATACTCTGTGCATGCTCCAATATTGTTCTAGTCATCCTTTCAGCAACTCCATTTTGTTGAGGTGTCCTTGGAACCATCCTTTCCCTACATATTCCACTCATAGAATAGTACCTATTGAATTTATAGCTACAGTACTTACCACCATTGTCAGATCTAAGGCACTTCAATCTCAAACCTATTTCATTCTCAACCAAAGCTTTCCATTTCTTAAACATGTCAAAAACATCAGATTTCTTCTTTATGCAATAGACCCATACCTTTCTTGTAGCATCATCAATGAAAGTAACATAATACTATGATCCTCCAGTAAAAGCTACTTGAGTTGGTCCCCACATATCTGTGTGAACAAGCTCCAACTTGTGCTTCCTCTTTGTTGACCTAGTTTTAAGAAATCTCACTTTCTTCTATTTTCCAAAAACACAATGCTCACAAAAATCTAGATCTATGCTCTTCAAATCTGAAAGCTTACCTTTTGACTTAAGAACTTTCATTCCCTTCTCACTCATGTGGCCAAGCCTACAGTGCCACAACTTTGCATCTATATCTGAAGTAGATAGAACAGAAGGAGAATAATCAGTAATATAATTACATAAATAGAGAGTACCTACTCTCTTACCTCTGGCTAATACAAGTGCACCCTTGGAAACCTTCCAAGATTTAGCTATGAGAGTTACTGTGCAACCCTCATCCCCCAACTTTCCTATAGAAATCAGATTCCTCTTCAGGATGGGTACATGCATGACATCCTTCAACACCCATGTGTTGCTATTCTATAATTTCAGCTGCACTTTTTCTTTGCCAACAATTTTACAAGGCTCATCATCCCCTAAATAAACTATTCCAAAATCTCCATGGACATAATCATTAAAAAATTCTCTATTTGGGGTTGCATGGAAAGAGGCACCAGAATCTACAACCCAAGATTCTATTTTATTATCCAAAGAAAGTGCAAAAGCATCTTGTGCAACAATACCTGCAACTTTTGCTTCTTCATTACCTTCATGCTGATTTTCTTCTTTAACTTTTAACCAGCAATCTTTCTTTGCATGCCCTATCTTTCCACAATTCCAGCAGGTTATTTTTCTTTCATTTCTGGATTTGGATCTACTTCTCATCTTTGACTTTGACCTTGATCTCCCTTGCTTTCCCTTCTCTCTTTGCCTTCCCCTACTTTCAACACTTAAAGCATTACCTGATGTTTCCCTTGTGCTTTTCCTGCGAGTTTCTTCATTCAAGATTACACTAACAACATCATCAACTTTCAAGATATTTGTAGCAGATGCAGTATTACTAACTGCCATTACCAAACTATGCCAACTTTTAGGTAAAGAGCATAAAATTAAGAGAGCCTTAATTTCATCATCAAAAACTATTTTGACTAAATTTAACTGATTTACTATTGCATGGAAATCATTTAGATGACTAGATACAGATCCACCTTCCTATATTTGCAAATTAAATAATTGCTTCATAAGATATACTTTATTTTAAGCTGAGGGCTTTTCATATAAATTTTCCAAAGTATCCATTAACTCTACCATTGTCTTTGCCTGTGACAAGTTGGAAATCATAGAAGATGCTAGGCTCAACCTTATGGATCCCAGAGCCTTTCTATCAAGAACATTCCATTCTTCATCTTGCATATCTGTGAGCTTTCTTGAAGCCCCACCCAATGGTAAGGACAGATCTTTTTGATACAGATAATCTTCTATCTGCATCCTCCATAATTGATAATTCTTGCCATTAAACTTCTCCATTCTTAGTTTACTTTCTTCTGCCATTGCTATACTCCCACTCAAACAGAAACCCCTATGAGTGACCTATAATCAACACACACACTAAAAAGATTTGAAACCACTTGTTAGTGAACCCAAGCTCTGATACCACTTGTCAGAATCTTACAAGAACAATTGATTACTTTTGTGCAAGCAACTAAACACGGAATTAAACTAGAATAATAAGTAACTAGAAATTAGAATCAGCAAAGAATAAGAGATACAAGAAATAATGAAAACTTGTATTAAGCTCTTCCAGAAGGAAATACAATTGAAGTAATCTCTCTTTCTTCCCACACCTCTCAGATGTACAGATCTCCTTCTCTCAAGAGTTCTCTCTCACAATTACAAACACAATTCAACTACTTGAATTGATTCACCTTTTTTCTCATCATACACAAGCTATGAAGATCTATCCCTATTATATAGAATTAGGGATCATGAGCTATGCATTCTCCACCATTAGATACACCTCCTAATCAAAGGTTCAAAATAGTCCTGCCAAAAATAGAAACGTAGACTCAACACTAATAGTTAAACTTATCATGCAAACAGTTTGTTCATCCATGAAAATAGACTTCTAGAATGCACAGGTGACTGACATCGATCCCTATGTCTGTCTGCACATGACCGACGTCGATCGATCCTTAACCAACGTTGAGCAGCCTCCAATTGATCTCTGATCGACGTCGGTAATTGTGTAACTCTAGCAACATTGCTTTCGCTAATCTGGTGAAGCTTTTAGCTCCACACCTCAACACTAATGTCATGTGAATGTCATATACACATACAATACCAAAAATGCATACATTGTAGTATAGGCATACAAAAAAATACATCATCTAAGACATCTTAATCATCAAATAACCTCCCTCTCTTTGCATTCCTTGAAGAAGACTCTCCCTAAGATGCCTTATTTGTAGATGAAGATCCATCAAATACCTTAAATTACTCCAAGTTTTGACTATGGGTCCTACACTGATATCTCTCTTTCAATTGAACCTGTTCAAATACAAATATTATTAGAAAATTAACATATTATACATGAAATTAAGTTAAGAAATTAATTTTAAACTAGAATAAATTAATCATTTTAACATGCACCTACTGCAAGCTAATGGTCCTACTCAATTTATGTCTAACACTCAACTGGGTTAGTGATAGGTTCAACTACATAAATAAGCATGTGAAATGAAGAATAAATATGAAGATATGCCATAGTAATCATCTGAATTGGACTATTAGATGTCATCTAACAACTTTTCATAACAATACATTCACATAATTTATATTTTCCCAAGTACATGTAATAAAATTATTAAAATAAATCTATTTTTACAATTCAAAATTACAAGTTAATATGTACCTCTATGAGTGCTTATGCAGATGCCATTACAACAAAAATGCCTATGTTTGTCTTAGCTCATAGTGATGGAGGAGTGTCTACTCTAGTCATCAACTAAAAATATAATGTTGATTAGTTTTCTATAAACTATTGAAGATATATGGCAAAATGTTCTCTTTTATTAAACCAAGAGTGTATATAATATCAGTGTACTTGAATTTTGAAATCCTTGTTAGATAAATTTAACTTAAGTAAAATAAAAATATACATAGATTATAAGATTAACTCAAAATTTTACCTACGTATACATAATTGGTGTCATACTAACATAAATAGATGCGGTAGTGGATGGCTCACTAGATAGCTCCTTAAATGTAAACATAGGCTGAGTAAGATCAAATAATGGAGCTATGGACCATGATAATGAAGGCACTATCTCCTCTAAGAACATAAACATTACATATATATTATTTAATATATGTGTAAACTAATTGTTAACTTTTAAATTTACAAATTTAGCTTAAATTTAACATGAAATTTATATAAAATATACCTGCATACATGGAGTGGCTAACATGTGCACACCAAATGTGCATGCCAAAAAATCATCACTCAAGAGTATATCATCCAAGCCCTCTGAATCACCATCATCATAAAATCTATAGGTGTGGGATCAGGTACACACACTAGGTGAAGTATCTCCATCATTGATCTCTAAAAGCTTACTTGTGTGTTAAATGAGTGTATCACTAAGCACATGTAGAGTGTTGATCTACACAATCTCCTTTACCATAAAGGGAATCTATGGATGAAGTGGATTTTGGGTAAGGATTCTTCCAAGTTAGTTAGGTGCATGACATGCACCTGGTCAATCCTACGAAGATCCTTTCCCTTGGCACTAAAACTCACCATAGTCAAAATAGTTTAGAATCTCATCAATGAGGAAAAAATCACATTAGAGTTTCTTCAAAAAATACAATAGGACCTCTTAGTTTTTACATGATAGATAATCAAGCACCCTCCACCATCAGTCCCCAAAATTGGCTTTAATCAGATTGTGTTGGCATCCATGGATTGGAAAACATTTAGTAGTTAGTGGAAATGGTGCATTGGTGGTTGTGTTGATGAATAAGGCACAATTTTTATCTTTTCTTATTTCTTTGTTCTTCACCTCAAGTGATGATAATTTGTCAACATAGTAAGCCCTACACCTATCTTTGTATGATGCCTATCTATAAATTCAACTTGTTACTAAGTCAACTTGACCTAACATATACTCTAGGGTATTAGCTAGATAGGTGTGATTGGTGTTGGTGGAAGTGGGGTCCTTCATTCTCCTAATTATTTGTTCAATTTATATTTTATTTTATACTATGCATAGTTAAATGCTTCTGACTACTTGGGGGATCTTGTGTAACTGTAGGAGGGATATGAGTGTTAGGAGGGTTGGGTAGAGGCTTAAGAGGGTTAGGCAGAGGGTTTGGAGGAAGGTTAGCATGTTGGCCACTTACATTGGAGCAGGTTATTTAAAACACAAAATCTACCAATTAATCAATACTAATAACAAAAATTACAAAAATTTAAGGTTATTAGGTTTAGTTTTTTATCACTTACCTCTTCTATGCAGTGGCATCATCAATATGGAAATATTTTTAAGCTCTCCAACGAATATTTGGTAATGTTTTTAGGATCTGCAATGAAGATTTGGCAAAACCTAATTGTGTTAGGGTAGCGATCAGTGTAGAAAAGTGAAATGAAGTTGTGAAGTGGCATGAAGCGGTGTTTGGGTTTTTTTTAGTAATACATGGAATGTGTATGTATTATAATGCATATGTGTTTCTTTCCAACTAACTAAATCAATAGACCACTCATCATATCCTCCCATCAACTGTCTCAACCAAACATCTAGAAGTTGAGTAGATAAAGGTTAAAGTGTGTTTCTTTCACGTTAGGTTCACCATATTTGTACAAAAAAAAGCAACACACTAACCTTCATGTACTTTAATTCCCAAGGTTTGGCTGAGACAATTGATGAAAGGATGATGTGATGAGTGGTCTATTGATTTGGTTGGTTGAGTTAATTTTGTTGACGGATTTGAATAAGAAGAGAAAGAAGGGTTGGTTGGTTAGGATAAGCTACTAGCATGAGGTTTTGAGCATCATGTGGCAAAGGATGTTTGTGTATATACCAAAATAGTTTAATTGCATCAAAAATATCATTAAGGATAGTGAATTGAGATGTGATGGCATTTCAAGAACCCTCAATGTTAAGGAGGAAAAGATAGTGAAGCTCTTGGTCTACATTAGGTTATAATAATCAAATTAAATTAGATTGAAGGACTCTAATAATTTGGATTTCTCTATTATGTTGGACTTACCTGTAAAATGTCATTGCTGATTTTTGTTCTTTTCCCTGATTTAAAGAGTGTATAGATTTGTTCATGTTTGCTATTAAATTAATGTTTTTGTTTTAGTATTTTAATATCAATTAAATGAAAATATACTATTTTATTTGAACTTTAATTATGGAAATGTAAAAATTAAACTTAAAATTCATATTTTGTATGTGTGGAATGCAATTTCCAAATTCTAAGATCTAATTTGTGCATGCAAAGCAAAATGAAAATCTTTTATTTTTATTGTTATGAACCTTATATGGAAATAAATTTTATATGAAACTAAATGAATTCTAATTTATTTTTTGATCTATGTTTGGATAGATTTTCTTAAACATGCAAGACAATAAAACAATTATAGATGCAAATTCTCTTTTAAAGTCATGGGCACTAGGAGGAACGCACCATTGCTCTCTTCTCTCTGAAGAAGCTTATTGCTCTCTTACTCACTTTTCTCGTTTTGTGTATAAATTACTTGTTTGTGTTGTCTGTGAGATTTATATGTGAAAAAACTAAAATTTTATGTTGGCTACAACTAAATAAATTTTTTACCTATTTACCTTTGATCTAATATGACAAGTTATTGTTCTTTCAAATCTACTATGTATGGATGCAACTATGAAATATTTTGATGAATTTTCAATGCAAAGAGAAAGAGAAAGATGAATTATTTTTGAAGTTTTTAATATATTTTTTATAATTAAAAATTAATCTAATGAAATAATAAATATAATCTAATAAATTAATCAATTATAAAGAAAATAAATCCTCCAACCTAACCAAAATAGAGATCATATCAAGAAAACAAGTTTGGTGAAATTGCTCAATCTTTGGGTTGCTAGCTCCATGTATATTGATCAATAAATTACCCAAAAAATCTCCAACAAGAGGAAACACAAAGAAGATAAAATCACCATAACAAATTAAAGAAAGAGATAGATGAACAGTAGCTTGTTACTCATGAACAACAAAGTATTGTGGTGTTAGCTTGAAGGTTTCTTTCTCTAATTCACATGAGTGACAAGAAGATTAATGTGAAACTTGGGTTGATTTATTCAAAAGATACAGAAAGTAGATTATGGCTCTCTAAATCCTATATGCTTAAATATTATTTCAATTTTCAAATTGAAAATTCGAGAAAAAATGAGTTACTTATAAGGAGAAGAGGTTGCTTGTAGGAGTTAACTGGAGCTTGACTAAGAGATTTTTGGAGTTAACTTGGAGGTAGTTAAGATTGACTCGAACATGACTAAGAGTGTATTGAAACAACATAAAGGTGAATTTAATATAAATAGATAAAAAATACAACCAAAATCATGCAAAACTTGTCAAAACATGCATACCATGAGCCAATTTGAAAACACATGAAATAGTGGCAAAGACATCACTTTATGTTGGCGATGGTTACGTAAATTTTGTCATAGTTGGTAAAGCTACTTGGATATTTTAGTGACCTCCAGGGTGGTTTCCAGAACTGTCATGGTAATTTGGATAACCATCATGGCTGTGCACAACCACTGGAGCAGTTTCGTAAAATGTTACAAGGCTTTTATAATGGTCGCTATGGTTTCATCATTCTAATGGAAACTTTAAATATTGAAAGCAAAACTTATGAAAATGTAATTTTGAAAAATCAACAAGACTAAAAAGAAGGCAAAAGACAACAGAGGGAGAGAAGACTAAGTCTGAGCATGTTTTATTTTATGGATATCCTTTTATCGTCATCAAACTTTGTGAAATGTTGCATCATGCAAAATTTAGGTGTATACAAACACCCACCACTATTAAGCTCCAATTGTTGCAAGGAATTTATCAGATCCACCATCGCCTTAAGAGAGTGTTGGGGAAACTTTGACAAAGCATTATTTGATAGAGCATTTAAAATTGAAAGAATGAACCATATGATAGAGGGATTGTAATGGAGGGAGAACATAAGACACACAAAGCAATAGCAATGACATAAGCTTTAGATAAATTTAAAGGTTTCTAATTGAAGGCATTTTCATTATTGTTAAGAGATGAGGGGTTCCAATCAAGCAATTTGAGGAAAAGTAATCTTCATGCATTCATGCCCAAATGGTGTGGACTATCTTCAATTTCCATCCTGAAATTCAACGTCACATCTTTCAATACTCACAAGAAAAACGAACCCACTTAGAAATGTTGAAGGCTCCTAAGGTTATTCGAGGAGAGGGATTGGAATGTTTCTTCTATTCGATTTTTAATGTTTACTTCGTGGCGAGACCCCACCGACACACAAACGTTCCTTCGGAACGAAGGCATGGTAAAGTGGACTCGACAGTGGGACCCCGGGCCTTCGGTTTTTTTTAGCAAACTTCACTAAAACCGTAACGAAATCTCTGTATTTTTTGGAATCGCCATGTGTAAAGTAGAGCAAAATACGTGGGAGGTCATCAATTACAGAGGTTTTCAGTATTAAAATAACTGTCGTTACTTTCCAAAATGTCGGATTGATGGTGAATTTTTGTGCACGACTGTGTTGGCAGTGGCGTGGCTTCCTTATCAATTTCTGTACACCTAGTCACCATGATTTAGACATGCCGAATGCGAGCCAAGAAATCGACGGTTCAGGGTAATTCGTCCCTGCGCTCGCGTTGAATGCTGCTTAAATTTAGTCTTAAAGAGTCGGTGCGATTTTTTGATATTTAAAAGCTAGATCATGTCAAAGTTTGTTTTTTAATTAATATGAAATTTATAGTATGAGAAGTAGTTTATTTTTTGGGGAATAATTCTATCGTTGTGTTTGGTATTTTTAGAAATTTTATGAATGGAAGCTTTCAATTATTAATCCAATAAACTGATTATTTTTGACTTTTTATTTTAGAGTTGATTTATTAGTCGTTAGGAGATAGTATTATAATTAAAAGTAGTAAATATCGTAAATGATTTGTGATTAAATTAATAAAAATAAAGTATTGAAATAGATAAAATTAGAATGAATAAATGAAATTAATTATGAAAAATAATTAATTTCTACATGTTAAGTTGATTGTGTGTGATTGAAAGACGATTGGAAATGATCAATTTAAATTTGATTATTTGTTTGCAATTGATATAGTAACTGTGATTGTTTTGATTAGAATCGATTGGGAATAATTAAGATTGACTGTCACTCTCGATCCCTGTGGATCAACCTTGTCATGTGTGAGAAAATAGAAAATTGATGGTACAGTCACTTGCCTTTGTTTGAAATGTCATTGCATGTGGAATTTAAATCTTTGACTATGCATAGATGACCTACAAATGACCTCTTCAAAGTTGAAACCTTGATAGAACTTGTGATAACTACAAACTTACAAAAAGAAATGAAAAAGTGTAATGAGTTGAGCTGATCCCAAGAACCCCATAATGATTGAAGCTACTTATATATCCAAAATACTCCTAAAATAAAATCAAACCTCACATAATTCTCTCATCAAAAATGCTTAATATAATAATATTCATTTGCTACATATATGCATATGAAGATAACTTGAATACAAATACATTATCACACTAAAATGGTCATGCCTTTTTCTTTTTATAAATAAAAAAATACAAATTAAAATTAAAATAATATAAATCTTATATTTATATAAGAAAATTGAAAATAATAAAACATGCGAGAATAAAATCTCTCTTACGGAAAAAGAGTATACATTTTCGTCTTTGACTAAGGAATACTTGTATGTTCTTTGAGTGTTTTCAAATCTTGTATTTTAAGATTACAATATAGGTACTCCGCTATGAAAATAATGTCAAGCTAATCATATGCTTTGAGTCTTAAATATATTTCAAACACCTATGTCATGAAAAATATTTCATGACAGCAGCTGAAATTGAGGAAACGTGGAGGGGATGTAGCACCATACATCAACCCACACCCGTCAACAATAAAACCAGCCGACTGTACATTTCTTTAACTATAAAATGGATGGAGCTTGAGGTGGGGATGAAACGCCTGCAGGGATGGGGGGAGTGAAAATTTCACTATAAATGTGAGGATTTGTTGATAGCTATTACTTAGACTTGAATAATACTTTTGTCATAGTTAATCAAAGTTAGTTTTGTTGATTCTGGTGAATGGTGGAACACTGTTATTTGCTTTAAATAGCCTGTTGTTTCTGTTCCACCCTGTTCAGTTATTGTTATTTCCTCCCTCTTATCCTCTTTAAGAAAATCAAACTGTAGTTATATTTGTTACAGCTCTTGTCCTCTTAGTTATTATGCTTTCTACCTGGAACTAGAGATAAAATTGTTGGAAATAAGGATAATATTCCTGTGATGTCAATGTTTCGTCGCAGTAAGGGCGTTATGGGTTCTCTGTGTGAACTGCAGCTGGTAGCCTTCTCTATAGCGTACTCAGCTAATGGACTAGTCCCTTTAAGTTATAACGTGCACAACTATAGGGTTCTTCGCTTTGGCTCACACTCTGGGCAGTTTAGCATGAGGAGATTAGGTCGCAGTATGATCTGTAATACCTCATTGTATGCTTGCTGACGTTCAGATATGAGTTACTAGTGTGACTCTAGGTTTTTTTAAAAAAAATTTAACATTAATTTTTAAAATGGATCATAGGTAGTGATTAGAAATGTTGATTAAAATTTTTTTACATCAGTTTTATTTATAAATTTATTTTTATTTTATAAGTAAATTAATTTTTTAAAACACTTAATTTTTTTTATATCAATTTTTTTCTCTAATTAATATAATTAAATAATAAATATATACAAATTAATAGAGAGTTATGTTTAATAAATATTTAGATTTGAAATTTATTTTTTGTAATATTTTAATTTTATTTTTAATTTAAAATTTTAATATTTCATTTTGTTGATAAGTAAGAGGTATTTTCTACACGAGTTAAATTATGGATCTTGAAATAAATATAATTTTTTAATAATAAAAATTAAAAAAATTTCATATAAATTATTATTAGTTTTTTTTAAGATACTATATCTTTCGCTCAGAATAATTAATTATTTAATGTAGCGAATTAAAATATTAAGATTAATATATTATTCAAATAACTTTAAAATTTGATATTAAATTTATGAGAATGTTTTATAAAATAACATTGTAAAATATTCTATATACTTATTAATGATTGATTCAAATTTTTATTAAATTTTAATTTTTTTTACATCACATATTATAAAAAATATATATCCCAAATTAACTTTCTATACTTAAATAATTATATAATATAATTCACTAATTAATTTAATAATTTATTAAAAAACAATATGTTTCTATTTTAATTAATATGTTTCATTGAATGGAATAAAACTGAAATGACTTAATGACTTATTTAGGTTTAGTTTACTTTATTTTTAATATCATTAGAAATTACTTTTTTTTCTTTTTTCTTTTCTTTTCTTTTTTTTTTTTTTTTCACAATTTTTAGAAAAAGTTATTTTATTTATAATCTGATGTTAATTCATCTCTTCATTTTAAAAAAAATATATTTAGTTTGTAATGTTAATTTATTTAGGATTTTTAAATCCATCCACTATTTAAAAATATAATAAAATAGATTTCTTAAAATATTGTAATCATGTTATTAATGGAATTTTTCCAATTAATATTATTTATATGTTAATATTTTAACTAAATTTTTAGAAAAAAAATTATTTATTTGATTTAATTAAATTGTTTAATAAAAAATTATTAATTTGATTTATTCAAATTGTTTTAAGATTATTAAAGGTACAAGTTATATAAATAGAATAATACATATTATACATATAGCCTACTTAACACTTAAGTACTGCAAGCTTCTTTTCCAGGGAGGGAGACAACTCTCCTTCAATGTCTTTAGGTTGTTCCTTGCAAAATTTCAAATTTTCAAAGAGTTGCATGTGATAGGCCCTTATCTCTCAGTGACCTCCATGAGACTATTAAGTAGATGGTAATCAACAAAGCTCCAAGAATTGACAATTTTTTGTGTGAGTTTTATCAAACCCTTTAGGATACCGTTGGTCTTGATCTTCACTAGATTTATTTTGAAGTTGTTCTAACCAATTCTTTGGGAGCCCTTATAAATCAGGGTAATATCAAGTATATTCCCAAGGCTGGTGATCTTGAAATTATCACAAACTAGGGGCATATTACTTTGCTCAATATCTCCTATAAGATTATTGCTAAAGCTTTAGCTCTCAGGATGAAGCACATTCTCCTTTTAATTGTTAGGATTGAGCAAACCAACTTCATCCAGAATAGGTTCATTCTGGATAATGTCATTGTTATCTGGGAAGGTATGGAATGGGATCGGTTTTCTAATCAAAAGACTTTTTTTTGTCAAGATTGATTTTGAGAAAGCCTATGACCGCATTGAGTGGCCATTCAGTCTAGCTATGATGCAGATACTTGGATTTGGCCCCAAATTTATTTAGACTGTTAATATGATTTTTTTCTAATCTTCTCAGTTTGAACTTCATCGTTCTATCTAGCAAGGATGTCATTTCACCACTTCTTTATATGTGCTTGTAGTAGAAGGATTTAGCTACCTCCTAGCTAACTATGCTGCCATGGGTCTGATGAAAGGTATCTCTCTCCCCCAGTCTAATAGACAACTTTTAAATGGTCACTTTGTAGATGACTCTTTTTTCACACTTCAAGAAGAAGAATCCATTAGAAATGCCATGGAATGTCTCCATAATTTTTGTTTGGCTTTAAGCTCCTCTATCTAATGGATGAAGACCCAGTGTTATAGATAGTTCATGGGCCCCAAACCTCCTTGGCTAGAGGAATTTCAATGGTGGTGGATTCTATCAAGGGTGAAGTTTAAGTTTCTTGGCATTCCTTTTGCCTTTTGGGATTATCCCTTTGATTTATGGTCCTATGTGGTACAGAGAATTGAAAAAAATAATCTCCTTTTGGATCACCAAGCCTCTTTCTCTTGCTAGCAAATTTCAAATCTTCTCTAAAGTTTTGGTAGCTATATATGTGTATTATTCCTCTTGTTGGGCCTCTTTTAATGCTGCTTACGATAAATTAGAAAAACTTCTAAGATATTTTCTGTGGGCTAACTCTAAGGGACATAAGGGCTTCCACATAGTCACTTGGAACATTTACTACCATCCTAAGGAAGATGGTGGATAGGGTCTCCTAGATATTAAAATTCAAGGCCTTGCTCTTGGTTTCAAATGAATTATCAAATGTTTTTCTACGGATGAAGCCTCGAAGATTCTTCTCTGCCATTGTATCTCTTAGGGACTCCCATGTGGTAGAAAGGCTTGACAAGGCCTCAAACTTCATTCCCTACTCATAACCCTAGTGCTTGTTAAAATTAAGGGATCCTTTGTGATGTAAAGTCTATGGGAGGCTTGGAAGAAGCTTAAGTCTCACCTTAATTGGGTAGGTGAGGGTTTCAGGAATGCTCTTTCCATCAACTCCCAGTCTGTTTGGTGGGTTGCCTTGCTTAAATTTTCATAACATTCCCTTTGCCTTAGTCCCCTGGGTTAAAAGGTTACGACTCTTCAGAAAAGGTGTGAAGGTTATCGGTGATCTTTTTTTCTAGAAAAAAAGGTCTAACTCATTTGGCAATAATTTTAGAATAAATTTCATTTAATGAACTCAAATGCAGAGGCTATTGTTAAAATTCAAGGCTCCATACTTGATGAGTATTTACATAAAATAGGTTTCAATTCCCTTGTTCCTTGGTGGAATGATTAGCAATGGCCTATGGCCAACCCTTCACTTGATACTCTTTTCAACTGGGGTACCATTTACTTTGATCTGTAGCATATTCCAGATGATACGATTAACAATAGATGAAATTTTTGTTCTAGATATGGGATTTAGGCTTGACATTTTAACACTATGTGGTCTACTTCTATTAAGCCCAAAAAATCTCATTTCTTATGGTGCCTTCTTTACTAGGGTCTACTTATGGGAGACTAACTTAAGCATCTAGGAGTGCCTAACCCCATCTACCTAGCTTACCAACAACTAGAGACTATTAAGCACCTTTTTTGGTTTTGCCCTCATGCATAATCTGCATGGTGTTGGATACATTCCCTTTTCCAGCCCTTTCGACCTGAATTCTTCACATGAAAGATGGCTCTCTTGGGGGACTCACCTCTGTTGCTTGCAAAATATAATCATTTTTTACAGATCTTTCAAGATAACATTTTGTTTTAAATTTGAAAAGCTAGAAACTATGTTTGCTTTAATCATGAAGAATTGGAACGTAGTTTTCTATTACTAACAAAATTATTATTCTATATAATGTTACTCTTCAAATTCAAAGTCAAACAAACAAGGCCCATCTGGAACTTAACTACCTCCAGTATTTGCTTGATCACTGGGGAAATACTCCATACACACTTAGTTATGAACCCCCTGAATCCCTATGATATCCTATGCTTCCCCAGGGATGAAGGCATGGGCCACGTCAATAGTGGTCCATAACTAGACGTAGGAGTTATTCTCCATGATGATCACCACTTCGCTGGTCTTCTCATCGTGGTGGCTTGTTCAGATTTGGAGGTGATGGAAAAGGTTGGGGATCTCCTCCCCCATCCTAGGATGGTGAAATCAGAACCTGGGTTCTACCTCCCCAAGGCAAATTCCCATAGTTGGCTTTGGCAATTTCCCCTAAAATAAATCAAAATAAGACTTTAGAGGCTCAGTAAAACATTTGTTGTTATCCCTTACCTATTAATGAGGATCCCCTTACCTTGGGAGGATAGGTTGGTAACCCTAATGATTTGCCATCTCCTTTTCCTCCCTCAATATTCATGTTTGTTGTGGCTACTTAATTATTCTCTTTATTTTTATTTGTACCTTGCTCTATCTACTTTGTTGTCAATCAACTGATGTGATATAATTTTTTGTGGGTGTGATCACTTTTTGACCACTTTTCTCACTTGTCCCGAAGAGTTTTTTGCTCTCTGTATGATTTTAATCGTAGGCTGTGACTTTTCCATCCATTTTTTTGTATGATTAGCGATGTACCATATCTTGTTTTATAAATATATAAGCGCTTTTCAATTTAAAAAAATTGAGTACTATATTCTTATTAAATTTTATAATCTTATTACTTTTTAATTTAAAGAATAAATTTTAATAATTTATTATCTTTGATTCTAAATTTATTAAATATAAATAATTATTAAATAAGACTAGTAGAGATGTACTAGTTGAATGGATTTATTACATATGATTGTTACAGTGACTCCAAACACAAAACATCAAATATCGATATCTTATTTTTATTTTTATGATACACACACACACACACGTGTGTGTGTGTGTGTGTGTGTTTTATATAGCGCACATACATGCACGTGCACACACATGCACGTGCGCACGCGCGCGCACACACACACACATCATGCTATTAATTTGAAAAAATGTATTAATGATTTGAAATGCACATTTATCATACGAATTTTATTTACATATACACTTTTCTACATTAATAATATTTCTTTTTCATATTCAAGAATAAAAATTGTCAAGTTCAAATATGTAACCTTGTTTAAATATGTAACATTTGTCCCACTGAATCATAATTTAGCCTCCAAAATACCTTAATTTAATTTTACACAATATATATTACAATTCTTTTTATAATCAACACATTAAAAACACTGACTAACCGTTACACAACTTTAATTATTAAACCTATTTTAATAACTTAAAATAACTAGCTTAAAATTTATTAACCTATTTATATTATTATTAAACCTATTTTAACTAATTTAAAAGTAAATTGATACGTTCGGGTCTCACATCTAGTCTCTATATATGTATCCGTACATATATCTCGACCACTGTATCTGCGTATACGTTCCGAGCGTTGATTGAACTTTATTAAACATATTTTCAAAGCGCTGTAAATTTTTAGCATGATTTGTGTGGCAGGGTAGGTTTCTTATACGCCTTTCCCAAAATTAAAAAAGATACGTTTCCCATGTATGTTTTATAGAACTTTCTAAAAGACAATTATTAGACCTGCCAATAGATAGGGTGATGGAGACGGATGTTTCTGATTGTAATCCAGTGGAATTAGAAATTGGTTAAGCGGCCCAAGAATTGTGAGAAACTGTGCCATGATCCTCACAGCGTGGTGAAGCAAAATGGAGATGATACAAAGGATTAGAGTGGGGAACAATTTGTTTGAGAGCAAGAAGGTGCCTCCGTGGTGGAAGCAAATCACATTTAGAGGAATGTTGGTGAGCATGATGTTGGGTATCATGCTCTGTGTAATTGTCAGTGGTATGTTTTCATTAATATATCAATGTATATTTTATTTGTTGCATCATAATTAACAAAAATTAAATTGTACAATGTCAATGAAAATATATTATTTTATTTTTCAACTCATTTACAATTTATTTTTATATATTATAATATTTTTATTTTAATTAATAAAAAAATACAGTTAAATTTTGAAAAATATATTTCAAATTAAATTGATTTTCTCTAAAAGATATCCTTCATTTTCATTGTATAATTTTAAGGGTTGAAAAATCATTATTTTTAAACTTAAGGAAGGTGATACATTTAAATTGTCTCCCTTTAAAATATAGAAGATAAACATGTCATAATAAAATTGAAATTTTGAATACACAAATTCTAATTCTGGTTGGGACCCTATTATTAAAAGGAAGGATCCCCTGAATTCCCATTGAAGTGAACCCCTGATCCAAACCCTCTTCCCTTGGTCTATTTGCTACTGTTACTTAGACTTTTTTAATACTGTAGAATTGTTTTAAGTTTGGTCTATTTGTTTGTTTGTTTGACTCTAAATTTGACTAAATTTGTTTGTTGTTCTTATCTTTAAACTTAACCTAGTTTGTCATATATATATATATATATATGTATCATCTTCAACAAAAACAACAATAATAATAGTTGGACATAAAAATATCATTAGTTTATATATATATTTCATCATCTTCAACAACAACAACAACAACAACAACTATAATAATAGTTGGACATAAAAATATCATTAGTTTGGAACAAACGTAATATCTAACTACATTTGACCAACAAAGAATTGTCTATCAAATTTAGCAGGAACTCTGAGAACCCATGTTAATTTTAGCGAAGTCCTTGGTTTGACCCAAGTATAAACAAAAACTCAGCTTGTAACCTCTGTGGGTCACTAGTTAACACAGAGGGAAGCAAGACTACAAAGAGGGGGTGATATATACAATGTTTATGTCCCTTTATTTATATCTTATACAACAAACATCGCGTTTAATTGTGTTTGGGTGTTTCACATGTGCCATGAAGAAGCAATTAGGGTTTTGAGGAATCAAAAATTCTTTTGTTGACCTCAGGGCATCATTCTAGGGCATGGCCTTGGTGAAGCCATGCAAAGTTTTATCAACATGTGCATGCATTGAAGGAGAACACTTCGAATTGGCATGATCATTTTGGAGAATTTGGTAGCTAAGTCAATAATATAGTCAATCTAGTATTTTTGATTGATTGTAAGTCATGATTTTATGTTTTTCTTATCTAAAATGGTAATTGCATGTAAACACGTAGTGAGTTTTCATTCAATGAACTCATAATTAAGTTTTGAGAATTTTGAAGAAGAATTTGACTTGCATTAGATTGATTTTTGCATGGTGAAATGGGAAAAATGCGAATGATCATGGGCCTATTTAGGGCCTATGATTGAGCTGGAAAAAAGGCGTGGTTGCAGACTGTAGAGAGAATGTGTGCACACTCTATTAAAGGTATTGGAAATTTAGATTGGTAGTTAAAGGGTTCAAATTTAGGACTACTTCCTAACCCATTATATGGAAGGTAAGTTCTTTTTATTAAGACTTATTATAAGTTATTTTTTTATGAAAATAAATTATTTAAAATAGTTATAGTATGTATGGTTCAAGCCAACATATACTTGATTCTTCTAAACTTATGAATCCATTTAAGAAATGTATTTATTTATTATTTATTATTTAAATTTTGATATGATAAAGGGAAGGGATACGTATAAAGTTTATTTGGATTCAAATCTATAGATGTGCTCTTGTAGATGTAGTGGAGAGATGTACTAGTCAAATGGAGAGTTATTCCTTTGATTTGGGTTTGTATCTTTCATTTATACATGCAATAAATAAAATAAGAGAAAAATGAGAAACATTTTAGTTTTATTAAGAAAAATTGCATGGATTAAGGCAAGGAGAATGGTAGTTTTTTCACTTGGCATATATTCTTTCCCTTCTTGGAATTATTGGAATAGTTGATTTTATTCATGATTTTGATGAAGATAAAGCTTTTTTAAGAATGAACAATTTTTTTAAAGCTAAGTTAATTAATTGGCATGAAAATAATTTTGTATGCATTGATTGTGGAAGTAGTTGTATTATTAATGTTGTTCAATCCCTTATCCATTTTCATCTTAATGGCATAATTAAGATGAGTATTCTGACATTTGTAAACTTCTATATTGGATGGTTATAAGTATAATTACAAATGTAGATATTTTCAAACATACATATGGTCATTCTTTATTGATTTATTACAAAAAGATAAACTTGTAGTATGATAAAATGGAAGTTGTTTCCTATTTGTTGTATGTTGATTTCTTTTTTACATAACGTATAATTTATTTATATTGTTGTAATAAATTTATGTACAATAAAATATATTAAATTTATGGATATTTAGATCATTAATTTTTTTACATTTGATTTATTAGAGTAATAAAATAAGATTGAAATGTAATTTGAAATTTTGATAAAATTGTATGATGGATTGTACCTTTTATTATGGGTCAACAACTTGTTGAAATTGATGAAAATATGCTAAGTGCTCACATGTATAAACTCTCTACATATTTTTATCAAGATTGATGATGGCACATTTAATGCAAAAGTGCAAGATGCAAATTTTCTTGTTTTATTTAATTTTATTCTTCCGTATAACTAATCAAGCCCTGATCCCATGTCACAATGAGTTTGTATGATAACCCGTTTCATGGGTGTAGGCTTAAAAATGTTATTTGATTGAGGCTCTTCATTTCACATAATTTAGCAAACCCTAAGTTTAATTATAACCCGTAAATGATTTTCTCATTATATTTGTTGAATGTTTAATATTTTCGTAAGGTTTTTTATATGTGGAATTGAAATTGTTGTTAATGGATTTGACACTTGTACTTGAATTAATATTTATAGAATCTATGTTAAAAACATGCATTCATGAATATTTTTGAGACTTGTATGTAATACAGGTCTTAATAATATGTAAAAGTCTATAAGCTTATAAGTTGATAAGTCATGTGGTGATCTTATCATCTAAACTTATTGGAATATTTGTATAATGCACTCCATTTTAAGTAGGTTGTTTATCTCTAAAAGAATGTAAATTACAAATGATTGATTGATTCTATTATGGACATGATAAAAAATGACACTTTCTTTGTATAATTACGTAATTGGTTCCTTTGTGTTGTGAATTCTACATTGTATTGTAAGCATAACATTAAGGGAAAAAAAATGTAAGGGCTTGCTCTTGAAATGGGTAAATAATGATTAAGAGATTTCATGTGTCACCTTATTGTCTTATGTGATGAATATTGTTCCAATTTGACTCAATGGAAGAGTTATTAGACCAATAAAAACACTATTAAACATGTAATTAAATGGAATGTAATTTTCTCCTTTGAAAATTATGTTCTTAAGATAAGTTATAGAACTATTTTGTGTTGCATATGATAAAAATCCAAAATTAATTCAATATTAGATCTATTTGACTACACATACATTTATGTAATAAGAAGGTAATAAGCCTCGATATCTTATCATTAGGGAAACCTAAAACAAATGATCATAGAAGGCCTTAATGAAGGGTTTTTCCTTCAAGTTTACTTATTAAATGAATTAAAAAGGAATTGGATCATAATTAATCTTGGATCCAAACTAAGTAATAAGGAGTTAAATTAATAAAGAACTATAGTTGATCAAATCAGAGTAATAATAAATATGAAACAAAATGAACAAGAAATATTAAGAATAAAATGAGACATATTGCTTATCGTATGTTAATGGTAGCTTGAATTTGAATGAAAAATAAAACCCTACAGGTTCTGATAGAGTGAGTGCCATTTTGGATTTTAGGAAATGAGGTTTTGAAATCACTTAGCAATGATAAGGTTAAAACCTTATAAGGGAAGGGATACATGACTTCAAGTAATCTATGTGAAATTAGATGATGTCATCCATCAGTAACCCTAATTAGCTAAAGACATACTTAGATTCCCACATATTGAAGTTGGTGGTAATAAAATATGAAAAATTTATAAAGGAATTAAAACATGGTCATAGCAAATGTAAATTTTAATTGAAAACACAAGAATGCCTGTTGGATTGTGTCAATTAAAATGGATGTAAGGACTTGACATTTTCATCCAATGTAAAGACTAGAAATATAGTCAAAATAAGTATGACATGTGTCAAAAAATTATGATTACAAATGAATTGAATTAAGCTGCATCATTGAAGAACATAATCTTAACCAAACTATATGATAAGACAACAAGCTCAACTTGCATATCAAGAAATACTAACTTGGTTAGTTGGAAAATTGAGAATTTTTTTGGAGTTCTATTTATGTCTCTCCATAATAACTTCTATATACTTTTTAACTGACCTTTCTCTTCAATGTTTCATCATCCAAAATATCAAATCTCAAATTTAAGATTATTAATTAACTATTTTTTTTAAAAAAAACTTTTAAAATATCTATTGATATTAATTGTAACATATTCTAATATCAATTAACTATACATAAATAAAAAGTTCACCTAAATTATATAATATTATTATAATTTATTCATCAAAAATAAATTTAGAAATACATATTATTTAACACTACATATATACATTAGTATTCTAACATTTTTTGATATGTATAACCAAAATTATATATATTTTTAATATAGAACTGCATTTATTTTTATTCAGAGTTCATTTTTAAATGGTAATGTAAAACATTATGATTTTGTTTCTATTGTTATCCTTGACAAGAATGATATATGCAGCCTATTAAGTGTATTCTAGGATCTTTAGTTCTGCTAGTTAGTTTCATCAAAAAGTTTGTTTTGAAAACCTCGTCACTTTCAACAAGGTACATAATTTTAGATAAAGGCATAAATACCTATATTCCTTGCATAAAATTTTATTTTAATTGCATTGAGTCTCAATTGCATAAAATAACACTCAAAATTAATTTTAGGACTATCTTTGAAATGAAGAGGCTTTAATTTGTTATAATTTTAACCAAATTTATCATTAACGATCCCAAATGGATTTGAAATTTCTTAAATAAATATAAAAATTGAAACAACTTTGGTTTTACCATAATACATAGCACCAATTATTAACCCAAAACATAATTAATTATCCCATGTAGCTAATATTTTCCTTCATAACATACACAACATTAAAATTTCTCATTCATATTTGTAAGTTGTAAGTGCCTACATTTCAATATTGTGGTCCTCATATTGCTTTGTTATTGTTTTTTTGTTGTCTCTATCTTACTTTTTCTTATTTCTTTTTGCTAGTGTTTAGTTTCTCTCTTTTGGTTGGTTGTGGTTTCTTCTTGTGATTTTCTATGGATAGTGTTCACTTATGTTGCTTATTTGGGAGGTTTGGGCCTCTCAATTGTGTCATATTTTGGTCAGTGAGCTCTAGTCAAAAGCTTATTTGCCTCTAGCTCATAGCTCTAGACTTTATAAAAGTGTTTCCCCGTTCATAGCTATAGTTTTAAAAGCGTTTACTAGTAATAATAAAATAACCTAGAAATTAGCTAGTTTGAAAATATCCTTTTTTCATGTGTTTTTGTATAAGAAAACTTTTGCTCCATTATTCATAACAAAAAATATGTAGGAAACTGATATAAAATGATATGTTTTTTTTCAATAATTTTATAAAAGATAGAAATTAAAGGCACAATGTTAAATGAATTAACAACTCAAACACATGAACTTATTTTAACATTTTTGTTCTTAATAGGTTACCTATCCCTTTCATGTCTATGTTGTAGCTATCTTAGTGAGATTGTGTGGTTAAATTATTTGACATTAGTAATTTTTATTCAAAACTAGTAAATTTTGCTCATTTGGTTTTGTATCCATGTGGATTACAATGAATATATGAAGAATCCAATACAAATTTATATATTCATGAATAGAGAAGGAGTACATGAAAAGGAGTGTAGTTTAAATAGTAGTAAGATTGAAGCCTTGTAATAGTTTGCAGGTAGTGTAGAGGTAGATTTTAAGGTCCATCTCTATAATTGTAGGCCTATGACACTCCCATAGTCCCAAAAATTTAAAGCAAAGGTTTGAAAAAAAAAGAAGACTAAATTGAGGTCTTTAAGTCTTTTACTTCCTAAAGTTTTCACCGGATGGGAAGTCTTTTAATTTCTTAAAATGCAAAAGAGAAAAATTGTTGAGATGGACTAGTAGTAGGCAAAACTTGGAGGATCTAGTGTATTAACCATGTTAGTGCAATAGATTTATTTATTTTCTTTTTATATTCTTTTATAGTCATTTTATTTGAATGCTATTGTGATTTTCATAAGAGGAAGTTTTTTCTATTTGGTTTTATCTTTAAAATTATTTTTTTGCATATGTTTTTTTCATAATAGTGGGAAAAATGGTTTTGAAATATTCCATACGCTTTTATAAAATAAAAAAAAGAGTATTTAAGAATCCAAAAAAAATGATAAATAAATTAAAGATAGACCAAGGAAAAAAAATTAGGCCTACTACATCATATCATTGGCAGTAAAACATTAATTCCATAGTCAATAGAGCTTAAAAAAAACTACCAAAAAGTCACAATAATATCAAGACAAATCCTACTAAATAGAAAGGTCATTGAAGCCTAAAATGGATTCACATTCATCCTTTAGGGTTTAAATCTTATTTTCAAAAGAAACCTCCACTGTACCCTAAACTTCTTCTACCACATTGTTTTTTTGCTAGGTTCATCTTGGGTGTCCAAATATTTCCTCTTCCTAAGTCCTTGTAACATTTTGATATTGATGGCCCAATTCTTGATAGTAGTTATGTTAGTATTAATCACTTGTTCCATGTTTCCTCTGATAATCTACAATTCCTCTTCCATTCTTACCGATTTTATTCCAACTTTGGTGAGATCCTCTCTCAATTGATAGATGTCTTGAAAGAAGGCCCATAAGTCACTATCTTATTGGGCTCCTTTCATATTAATCATCTTCTCCCTTTCCCCCTAAGATTGTAACTCTTTGATATTCTTTTTCAATTTCTTAAACTCAATGAAGAAACCTTTCATGATATCTAATTGCATGTTGCTTTCCTTCTCCAGTTTAAAAATCCTCAAATGTTGGGCTCTTTCAAATGTAGTCTCCTCCCTCCTTTTAAGACAAGGAATGGATCCACCTAATCAAGAAAATACAATATAATTAAATTATGACATACGTTTTGTTTTATTTTAATATAAAAATGTGTACTAATGTGAAGGATTGATCTAACAATAATTACATATTATTAGTCCCAAAGGGCAAACTTAAGGAATCATTTTCCTTTAACTATAGATTAAAGTCGGCCTTATAAACCAATTATAATTCATTGTTTTTTGCCCATGGAAAAATTTGTTGATTTGTAATAGTCGAGCTGTGTATTTTTAAAAAAAAAATCATGAAAAAGGGCAGTTATCTATGTTGTGATTTGTCAAAATTGTTTACATCTTATTTAGGGGAAAAACAATGATGTCATAAATAGTGACTTCACACATACAAAGGTACATGGGCAATGGTTAATTGATCTATTTAGATATCTATTAGAGCACACAATATTCTATTAAACTATTTCAGGGATTAAGTGACATAATGGCTTGTTGTATCATGCATAATGACTGTCCTAAAAATTAAATATGCTCTTTGTAGTGCCACATGTCCTTTAATCATTGGTATAGGTTATTTTTGTTCATTTTTATAGATTCCCCATGATTTGCCACCTAAGATTTTCTTTAACTATCATCTTTTCCCTTAGCACCACTTGTCAATTATCCATCAGTCCAATCCCTTTTCTATTTAACTATACCTTTCCCTGTGTTGACCTCAATGAGGCCTAGTTCCCATGATGTCATCATGTGGTGACATCGAGGGCATTCGACCCTCGATGATCTCTTTATGCTATCATGCCATGTGACATGATCTTGAGGCCTCAAATTGGTCCCTTGACTTAGCCAATTTTGCATTTATACCTGAAGGCTTAGACTTTCCTTAATGAGGACACATGTGCTAATTAAGGGCTCAAATGAAAGATTGAATCTATAAGATCAAAAAATAAACTAAGTATAAATATTTTGAAGAAACCAATAAAATAAAATAAAATGATTGTGTGAAAGACAAAGCTGTAACTATGATTAAAATATGAAAGAAACACATGTAAAGATCTTCTATTTGAAACTCGACATTTGCATTTGGTAGTTCTCAATTTGAACACCGACCACTCTAAAAGCTTGAAGTATGTGAAAATTTATAATTTTAGACCATGCATAAAACTTATAAAAATGATTTTAAAGCCCAAAACGCAAAATATTTTTTGGTGATAATATCCAGTTCAATCAAATTAAAATAACACAATCAATTGCATCAAATAGTTAAATCAAAACATTTCTTAGATGAAAATTTTAGACTAAGCAAACTAAAATTAAAGGGTATTATGATGAATTTCACTTAGTCATTTGTAACTCAATCATCTAAAACAACCTACACCTCCTCAATTCTTTAACAGTTTTGACATTTGGAAGAGCCATCAAATTTTAAGCTTAGGGTCTGCTACCACATACTAGGTTTCTATTAATTTTCTATCAGGTCCACCTCTATTCTAGTTAATTGTATTCACATTCTAGGTTCACATAATGTCACCATATGGCAACATCATGGGCCTTTAGGCTATAGGGACGCATCGACTACATGAGGTTGCACATTGATCCCCACCAAGCTTAGGTTCATGCAATGTCACCATGTTGTGACATCGTGGGTCTTCGGGCTTCGGTGAGAATACTTTCACTATTTATAATACTAAAAATGGTGTGGGTAAATGTGATAGGGACACATGTCTCAATCTATGCGGAAGACTTAGGCTTCCACAAATTCTCTTCAGTAAATTGACCAAGGCATAAAAGTGAAAGGGTCCTGACCAAGTGAATGAAATTTTATGTGGATAGGCCATTTTAAAAAGGGGCCTACAATTTTGATTAAGCAAATATGTCTAATGTCTGAATCATAAGGAATGTCAAATGATTTTAAACTAAAGTTACTCCATTTCTCATAAATATTTAAAGGTCCAAGGCTATTTTTAGCAAGCTTTGACTAGACCATACCATGCAAATAGACTTAGATCAAAGAGATTAAACACAGTGGTGGCAAGTGTCATCAATTTAATAAAAGTTAGACTTAAAGACAAGTCAAGAAAACAATTTTTTTTTTAAAATATTAATGAAGAAGCCCCTATACCACCATATTGCATGTTATTTCATGATCAAAACCCTATCTTTGGCCATTATGAACCATTGTATTATATAAAATTAAACAATTATCAAAATGCTTTACTGCAAACACATCTATCAAGAACCTATTCTTTGCTTTCTCCTTTTTGGGGAAAAAATGCAGAAAGTATGCTATCTTGAAAACCACATCTTGCTATGGTGATAACATATTTATCTTTATTTTTAATTTGACTAAAAATGATTTTGACATATGTTATTTTCATCTCTTTTCAGTGCAATATCTTCCTAATGCATTTCTTTTTCAGATATAAAAGCACATAGTTGTTTGAAAGACAATCTAACATACAATGTAATAAAGAACATTTTGATTGAAAATTGGCAAGCATATATTGTAATGATTTTATCTATGAAAATTATGGAATTAAAGGAAACAAGTTCACCACCCAATGGCTTCTTAAATTTTTTGGATGTCATCATTCACCTATGGTCATTGATGAGTCAACAAATAGTTAAAACCTATAATGATTATGCTCAATCGTAAGCTTTATATAGGATCATTTTTTTAAAATAAATACAAATCATGTACATTATGAACTATTATATGTGCAATAATATACTAAATAGAGGACATTGCATAAATAAAACATATGCACTATAAATAAATGACAATAGATAAATATATAAAGCCACAATTTGACCCTTGTGGTTCTACTACACAAACATTGCCACATTTTTGTACCATCTCTTTAAATTGATTAAATAATATGGCGTGTAACAAAAAAAATAGAATTTTTTTTTGGAAAACAACTATAAAAATATTTAACAAAAAAATATAGACACACCCATACATGTTTGTGGTGTTTGCAAGAAATTAAAATACAAACATAATATGAAGTGTTTTAATTAGTGTGAAAATAACACGTGCAAATAATTACTACTAAATTGTGAAGGCACTTAAAAAAATGTTTAAAATGCAATCATTCATTAAGAGATGGAAATGTTCCTACATTTACAACACCCATTAATATTATTTAACAAGTGTTGCAATTTTTTGGCATGTTAAAATATCTTGAGGAAAGGCTTGTTATGCTTATAATTACATTTTTTTAAACAACAAACTTAGGATATAATAAGCCACAAATTGGTTTGATAGGACCAATCATCAATGTCATGTCAAGTGTTGATAAAATTTGTAAAGCGCTACCTTGATCCATAGATGAAAAAAAAAATTGCAATAGACATAAAGAGATAATTGGAATATAAATATGCAGATCAAGTAGGAAGAGTTAATTCCAATCATATTATGGAAGTATTGCAATAACTATATGCATAAAAATTGTACATTGCTCATAATTTGCAAATTAAGTTTGATTAGAAACCCTTTATAACAACAGATGTTATAAAAAATGCAAATAATAGTAGCATTTATAATTAATATAAAATTTATGAAGATAGTGAATATAATCTATCTTCTAATGTAGACACCTAAATCTGGCCACTGATAACCTCTAATTAGGCTTTTGACCAATTTTCACCGAAAATGCACAATTTGGCCTAAAAATGTTAAAACATGCTAAATGATGATAAATTGACATATTCAAGTGCCAATTTTATCTATGTTATCCCTAAATGGGGCACTTCAATTTATGGACCAACTAACTTTGATCAGATCATTTTGAGTCAAAATGCCAATTTTGCACCTAGGTGCTCTAGAATGTTCTTTCCTATCAAATCTCTTGCACGAGACATGTGCCTTTGTTATTTTCTATTGATAACATCCTAAATGGGATAGTGGATCCAATGCATCTAACATTACCTTCCAATTCTAATCCAATCAAATTTTGGATCAATAACAAGGCATTCTGATCAACCTGAGTAATTTGTGCACAAAGTGCTTAAACATGCTTAAGAGATAATTAACCCAAATCAAGACCTAATCAATAATTCCATGGAAACTTGTTGAAAACTTATTTTTGGAATTAGATATTAAATATCTGCATCATCAGGTGACCTCATTTCTTGGGAAGACATCCCTAGGCCATAAATGCCACAAATATTAGGATTCATGCCTTCCATGCCTCATCAATGCCTTCCATGATGCCCTTCATGCCCTTAATTGATCCTTTATCCTAAATATTGATAAGACTATTTATCAATTTTAATTTCAAAATTGGATTCATCATTAGCCACACATCTCAATCTTGGGATGGACATTTAGGTTGATTCTAGACATTCTCAAAAATCTATAAATAGAGAGGCCATGAACATCATTTATAAGCTATTTTGGTGAAAAGTTATTATGCTCAAATATATTCAAAAGACATGATTATGCAAATTTATAATGCAGGATTGGTTTTAAAAGCTTCATGCAACTAGTGTTACCATGCCAAATTGATTCCAAGCCAAGCCAAGCCATAAGCCAAAGTTGCCAAGGAGAGATGGAGATAGCCAAGCTTCCATTGCCAAGGAATTCATGAGCACAAGCTGAGAAAGCCACTACAACAAGCATTTTGGAGCATCCAAGGAATTTTGCATTTTAGTTGTGTGTTTTATTCATGTTTGTTAACTAAGCTCTCCCTAGTGTCTAAGCATAGAGATGTTATGCTAGCTAGTGTGTTTCTTTCATTTTGTTTTCATTTTGAAACTAACACCATACTAAAAATCCTCTCTTGAGTCAAATTCCTAGATCACATCTAACACATATGAAAATAGGTATAATTACACTTTGGTGCATGGTTTAGTAAAATCAACATGTATTATTGCATTGGAGGACAAGCTAATTGCAATTGCACCATCTGAAGGAAATCCTCCTCTTAGAATTTTTAAAGACAAATATTCAAAATAAATGAACTATCCAACACTTTTCTTTAGGTAATCTTTATGATGATGACATTGTGTTAATATTTGCATATCAAAAATTAACGCAATGGGATCTTTTGCATACTAATCATTGCTTAGCATAATATGTTACAAATTTATTTTTCAAAGCAATCAAAATAATCGATAGACTAAGTTAGAAATATAACATGGATCTGAATTATAAAAATTTAGTGAAAATGAAGAATGATTCTGGCAAAAGATGTCAAATACAATCCAAATTTAGAAAAGTTGCTCAAATCATAAATTAGATATGTTGATTTAAAAAAAATATGTATTTCACTTGATTACATGTAAGTTCGTAAAAAAATGTCTTTACAATGATACACTAATTACGGACTCCAACATTTTTATTAACTTTCACAAGTGTTGAACATTCTTGGAAACTATTAACAAATGCATTGAAACAATTGTATCGAAACCATTATAAAAAGTCAAATTCATAGCTAAATGAATTGGATAAGGAAAATAACATTTATTTTTTTGTGATAATAGTTCTAATCACTTGTATATGTTATTATAAACATCATATCAATGTATTGAAGTAAATGTTATGTGAAGACAAAATGTTCCTAGGCAAAATCAAAAATTAATTTTGTGTAATAAAATTTCAACGTAGAGGAAATGGTCATAACCATTGGTTGGTATGGATCAAAGATGCACTGACATATGGTAAAAACCAAAATTTAAAAATTACAATTTTAATAAACAGATACATAACTTGTAATATTGATGTTATAGAAAATGACTTTGCATAATTATATTTTCATCATCATACTAGTAGTTGTAGAAAAAAGAAATAAATATAATGTAGACACATTTTTCCACAACTATCAATTAAAAAAAAAAACAATACTTAAACCATGTGAAACAATAAATGAACATTTAATTATGATATCAAAGCAACTTAACTTGTTGCTAAGCACAAAAAATATAATGCTTCAGACAATTTTAATTGAACAACCCATGATTTTTCTTGAATGCAATCCATCTCAGGTATGGATCAATACTTTCATAAAAAAACATGCCATACTTGTGGTAAGCCATCATAGATCCACAGTTTATTTTAAACGTATATGCTTTAGCAAAATATTGTAGTTCATATATGAAAAAAGGAAACCCAAAAATTACAAATGCTTTTAAAAAGATACTAAAACAACATGTGACAACAAACATAGATGCTCTTTAGATTCTACATATCCTAGGAAATGTAATTCTAAATTATCAACATATATTTGCACATCAAGATATTCACTTAGTGTTATCATTACTGTTAGATCATTTTTCAAGAGTATGTATCTTTATAAATAAATATTCCCTTCATGAATGAACATTTATTTTGAAACCTCCAATTCTATTTATGCAAGAACAAGATGAATCTAAAAATGTTATGTGCCAATCCATTATAGACTATTACATTGCATGAACTATAGTAATTAGTCCTATTTGTTTAGTCAAATTTGTTTCTTAGAACCAAAAAAATGGAAATCCATTGAAGAGAAAAACAAACAAATGTAATACATTTTATTAATTACAATAAACATGTTGACCCTAAAAACTATTACCGTGGATGATTATTGTTATATGTTCCATTTATAAACTATGAAACCACTTTGAAGCAAATTCTTGAAACATGGAAATATGCATATAATTTGTAAAAAAAGAGATTAAAATTGAATGAAGACAACTTCAAGTATGACATCAATCCTATGTGGGGAGACAAGCAGGATGCCATTTACCAAGTTGAACTTGACATTGAAAACATAACCGATATAAGATTTTGTTCAAGAAAAAATAATGCTATGCAAGAAGAATACGATTTGTATATGGACTTGTCATTTGTAAATTCTATACCAAAAAAAATTCCAAACTATTTGAAGTTAAACACAACCCATTTATTACTAGTCCAATGTTGAATACTATAAACAAAGATAGATGTTAAATCATGAACACCAAGTGATTGTTAAAGACATTACTTTGAAAAAATGTATAGACAAGAATAAGCCATTGTATTTATTTTTAATAGGTGGTGTAGGCACGAGAAATAATTTTATAGTAATCTTTATATTTGAAACCCTTGTTCACATTTATGCACAGTTTATTGATAGAATTTTGTCCAAGCCAAAAGGCCTTATTCTTGCATATATAGGTAAAGTTGCATGTAATGTAGGTGGAATAACATTGCATTGTAAATTTTTATTTCTTTTTAATAAGTCATAAGTAATTCCATTTGGTAGTGAAGAGCTTGATACATTGTCCAAATATTATATTCAATTGTGTATAATTCTAATTTATGAAATCTCACTTGTCAGAGAAAGAACATTAAACTATATTGACAAACATTCATGTGACATTATCTAGTTGCCAAATATGTACTTTGGTAATTGACATGATCTTTTGTGGAGACCTTTATCATCTCAGCCTATACATGATTACTTCTTATTTGAACATCCAAAAATTAAATAAAAAATAGTCCCATATGTTTTTTGGTAGGAAAATGTAAAATTTTACCAACTACATCAAAATTTGCACCAAAAAGATGAAATATTTGTGGGAATTTTAAAGAGAATACATACATGTTCACATACAAAAAATGATATAGTGTATGTTTTATGTAACTATTTACGTCCAACACCCAATTATCCTTTTTCCCCCTATATATTTTACTTAAATGATGAAGTTGATGCACACAATGACAAAATGTTAATTCTTATTTTAGGTAAATAAATTGTTATTGATGCAATAGACAAGAAAGATTATGCATATGGTGAAGGACAAGGATATGCTAAAGTTATATGTCTACCACAAAAAAATTATTTTAGAATTAACATGTTAGTTGAAATATTTATTGGAAATTAAGATATGCAAGATGATCTTGTTAATGGTTCAGATGGTATCTTTAAACTGTATGCCAATGAACCTAATAAAGTCATTATCTATGTCAAATTTAACAAAAATAATGTTAGACATTATCAAAGAGGAAAACATATTCACTTGTATAAAATACATATTGAACCAAATTGGACCCATATTTTCCGTAGTTCAAGACCACTGCAAAACCCACTTACAAAAAACATTAACCATATGAAGCCAATTTCCAATACTAATGATATGTTCATGCACAATACATAGATCTCAAGGTTTAATTGTGGAAGGTGTTTCACTCAATCCGATTGGAGTTAATAGATATGGATTAGTATATAAAACAATCTAATGTGTAAAGACCATGGACTCATTATACTTTCTATGCTCGCTCATAGAGAAAAAATTCAAAGTAAAAAAAAAAATATCAATTGAGATGTCTAGATTGAATAAAATTCAAAGTGGGAATTGTAATATATCTTGAGATCATACATTTTTGCATTGTCTATAGTAATATGTTCATTGAACATTCATAGTATTTATTTTCATTTAGAAGACATTTCCAATGACCATGATCTGATGATATGTGACATATTATGCTTACAGAAAACATACACATCAAGTACCAATACTAAACATATTTTCATAAAATGTAGATTTTTGTGACTTCATGCACACTAATTAGCAAACATGAACTATGGGGAAACAACTTATATATAAATTGGCTTTCTAATTGGCTAAATATTTCCATTTGTGTTTGGTCTTTAACTAGGAAACAAATGTATTTTCATTTTAATAAGGAATCCCCTACACCACCATATTGCATGTTATTTCATGATCAAAACCCTATCTTTGGCCATTATGAACCATTGTATTATACAAAATTAAACAATTATCAAATTCCTTTGCCACAAACACATCTATCAAGAACCTATTCTCTGCTTTCTCCTTTTTGGGAAAATTTTATAGAAAAATTCTATCTTGGAAACCACATCTTGCTATGGTGATAGCATATTTAGCTTTATTTGTCATATGACAAAAAATTATTCTTACATACATTCTTTGAATCACTATTCATTGTAATAGTTTTGTAATGCATTTGTTTTTGTAGATATAAAAGTACATAGTTGTTTGAAAGACAATCTAACACACAATATCATAAAAAAACATACCAACTATTGTAAATTGGAAAACATGCATTGTAAAGATGGGTGTTTATCTATGATGAAGATGGAATTGAAGGAAACAAGGTCACCATCCAATGTCTTCTCAATTTTTTTGGATGTTAGCATTCGCATATCACTGTTAATGAGTCAATAAATAGTCAAAACCTATAATGATTGTGCTCAATCACAAGCCTTATATAACATCATTTTTTTAAAAATAAATACAAAGCATGTATATTATGAACTGTTATATGTGCAATAATATACTAAAGTAAGGACATGTGTTATTGGTGGTTGTTCAGAAACATTGCAAAAATAAGACAAACTCTCTTCACATAGAGTAAAGAAAATTGCACGTGAAATAAAAATAAAACATATGAACTATAAATAATTAATAATAGACAAGGATATAAAGCCACAATTTGACCCTTGTGGTTTTACTACACAGACATTACTGCATGTTTGTACCATATTTTTAAATCAATTGAATAACATGGCATGTAACAAATTTTTTTTATCAATGTCATTTCAAGTGTTGATAAGATTCAGAAAACACTACCTCAATCCATAGATGAAAAAACAATAATTGCAATAGATTTAAAGAGACAATTGGAATACAAATATGTAGATCAAGTAGGAACAATTCATTCCAAACTTATTATGGAATCATTGTAACAACTATGTGCACATAAATTATACATTTCTCATAATTTGCAAATTAAGTTTAATTGGAAACCCTTTATATCAACAAATGTTATTGAAAATGCAAATAACAATAGCATGTATAATTAATCTAAAATTTATGAAGATAGTGAAAATAATCTATCTTCTAACACATATGAAAATAGGTTTAATGACACTTTGTTGCATGGTTTTGTAAAATCAACATGTATTGTTACATTGGAGGAAAAACTAATTGCAATAGCATCAACTAAAGGAAATCAACCTATTATAATTTTTAAAGACAAATATTCAGAAGAAATGAAATGTCAACACTTCTCTTTGGTAATCTTCATGATGATGACATTGTGTTAAGCTTTTCATATAAAAAGTTATCGCAATGGGATCTTTAGCATACTAATTGTTGTTTTCTATATCATGTTACAAACTTATTTTTCAAAATAATCATAAATCAAGTTGGAAATACAATGTGGATCTAAATTATAAAAAAGTCAATTAAAATGAAGAAACTTTTTGGCCAAAGACATAAAATACAAGCCAAATTTAGAAAAGTTTCTCAAATTAGAAATTGGATATGTTGATTTCAAAAAAATATGTATTTCACTTGATTACATCCAAGGTCTAAAAAAATGTCTTTGTAATGGTACACCAATTAGGGCCTCTAATCATTTTTATTAACTTTCACATGTGCTAAAAATTATTTAAAACCATTAACAAATGCATTGAAACAAATGTATCAAAACCACTTGAAAAATTCAAATTCATAACTATATGAATTAGATAAGGAAAATGGCATTTATTTTTTTGTGAGAATACATCCAATCATTTGTATATGTTATTATAGTCATTGTATCAATGTATTGAATAAAATGTTATATGAAGACAAATCGTTTCTAGGCAAAATATAAAACTATTTGTGTAACAGAATTTTGACATAGAGGAAATGTTCATAACCATTGGTTGGTATGAATTGAAGATGCAATGACATATGTTAAAAACCAAAATTCAAAAATTATAGTTTTTATATACAAATACATAACTTGTAATATTTATGTTCTAGAAAATGAGTTGGCATAATTTTATATTCATCATCATACCAGTAGTTGTAGAAAAAAGAAATAAAAATAATGTAGATACATTTTTCCAAAACTATCAATGAAAAAAAAATAATACTTGAACCATGTGAAATAATAAATGAACATTTAATTATGATATCAAAGCAAATTTACTTGTTGCTAAGCACAAAAAAATATAACGCTGCAGATAATTTTAATACTTTTCTTCATGATTTGTAAATAGACAAGTCTCAATACAAAACACAATTGAACAAATCATGATTTTTATTGAATGCAATCCATCTCAGGTATGGAGTAACACTTTCAAAAAAAAAATATGCCATTCTTGTGGTAAGCCAACACAGATGCATAATTTATTTTAAATGTATATGCCACAACAACATATTTTAGTTCATATATGATAAACGGAAACCCAAATATTACACATCTTTTAAAAGGATACTAAAACAACATGTGGAAACAAACATAGATGCTATTTAGATGCTACATAACCTAGTAAATGTAATTCTAAATTATAAACATATGTGTGCACAATAATATATTCATTTAGTGTTATCATTACTGTTAAATCATTCCTTAAGAACATGTATCTTTATAAATACATCTTCCCTTCATGAACATTTATTTTGAAATATCCAATTATATTTAGTCAAGAGCAAGATGAATCCAAAAAATTTATGTGCCAATCCATTATAGAATATTACAGTACACGACCTATAGTAATTGATCATATCTTTTTAGTCAAATTTGTACCTCGATATCAAAAAATGGAAATCCATTGAAGTGGAAAATAACAAATGTAATACTTTTTATTAATTAAAATAAACATGTTGACCCTAAAAATTATTATTGTGAATTATCATTGTTATATATTCCATTCATACACTATGAAACCAGTTTGAAGAAAATTATTGAAACATGGAAATATGCATATAATTTGTAGAAAATGATAATAAAACTGAATAAGGACAAGTTCAACTATGACATCAGTCCTATGTGGGGAGACATCCACAATGCCATTTACCAAGTTGAACTTAACATTGAAAACATAATCAATACAATATTTTTTTCAGGTAAAAACAATGCTATGCAAGAAGAATACGATCTATAGATGAACTTATCACTTGTAAATTCTATACCTAAAAAAAAAATTGTAAAATTTAAAATTAGACACCACCCATTTATTATTGACAATGTCAAATACTATAAAAAAATATAGATGCTTAATTATGAACAAAAAGTGATTTTTAAATACATTACTTTGAAAAAAACATATAGATAAGAATAAGCCATTGTATTTATTCTTAATAGGTGGTGTAGGCACTATAAATACTTTTATAGAAAAATTTGTATTTGAAACCCTTGTTCGCATTTATGCATAGTTTATTGACAACAATCCATCCAAGCCATAAGGCATTATTCTTGCATATATAGGTAAAGTTGCATATAATGTAGGTTGGATAACATTACATTCTAAGTTATTATTTACTTTTAATAAGTCATAACTAACTCCATTTGGTAGTAAACAACTTGATACATTGTCCAAATGTTATAATCAACTATGTATAATGCTAATTGATGAAATCTCACACAAGAACATTATACTATATTGACAAACGGTTATGTGACATTATGAAATTTCCAAATATGTACTTTGGTAATTGACATGATCTTTAGTGGAGACTTTTATCAGCTCAACCCTTTGACCAAATTTGACCCTAGGTAAAATTTGGTCAACCCCTTATATATTCAAACTTATTATAGGGTCTTGATAGGTCATAAATGGTCATATGGTCTTATTTAAGGTCACTTAATATGTTTCACCTTAGGCTTTTGTGTCATTTATCTTACTATTCCCTTATGTCATCTTTTTGGTCTTTCTAATGAACTTGTACATAGTTTTCATGGAAGGAAAAATGTCAAAGTGTACTATAAAATACCATGTGTCATTTATATGTCAAGAATCAGTTTGAAACTAAATAAATGTGGGTTCAACATGGAACTCAAGAAGATTAAATAGTTTCAAGCAGTTTAAAGGTAATTTGTATGATCAAGGACAACCCCTTGGCATGTGGGAAGATTTAGTGGGATCTATACAAGACCCCACAAGTATTTTCTAGGATTGATAATCTTTAATAGGCTCAAAAATGACAAAAACTAGTCTATCTCATTCATCGCTCTCCTAGACAAGGTCATATAGGTCAACCAATTTACTCTTGGTATGGACAATAGGAGGAGAGTTGAGATAAAAGAATTTGGGAGAATTGATTAGAATTTATGTCCTTAATTTAAATGGAAATATTTTATGGTATGGTGTATTATGGTCTATGAACTATCCTTAATAATGATAGTGACTTCAATCTGCCTGCATAAACCTTACACCTTCAATTTTCTTATTTGTTTACAGTTGTCTGATGCTTCCAAGTAATGAACATGATATTACAGATAATTTTATTCCTTTACATGTTGTTTAAAACTTTGTTTTCATGTGAGAGCATAAATAAATAGGTAGTATCATCCTTGAGTTTGGAGTGAGCACCATCAATGGTCTACAGATAGTTATTTTTAGTTGCAGTGTTTTGTCCTCTCACAGTGGATTCAGATCAAAGGTAATAAATTTTTCTTACCTGATCTTGTTTAAATTAAAACTAATAATTGGGGGTGAATTATTTGTATAAAATAGTCCTCTAATTTTTCATAAAATTCATGAACCAATCATTCACTTACATACATCAATTAAGGCATACACAAACATATATGAAAAAAAACAATATAAAGACATGAAATATATGTGGTAAAGCCTTTAGGGGAAGAAAAAACATCGATGTAAATTTTTTAATAATATCCTATATGCAATGAATCAAACTTTTAGTGAGGCACCAACCTCACAAGGAGCACACACCCCTCACTTAGTTAAACACCAACTCAACTAGTGCATTTAGCAAGTTTCAACCTGAAAGTAGGATCCAACCCCCTAGGTAACCAACTCAGATACCTTGTATACATAATCACCCTTGGACACATTTTTATTTCTCAATTTAATATGATTTATTTTTCCTTCTCTTCTCACACTCCAACCCCTCACTTAGTTAAGCACCAACTCAACTAGTGCATTTAGCAAGTTTTAACTTGAAAGCAGGATCCAACCCCTTAGATAAACAAAAACCAAATAAATTAACTTATATATCTAATCACTCTTGAAAAAATTTTAATTTATCAATTGAATATGATTTATTTTATCTCCTCTTCTCACACTTCTTTCTCTCTCAAATAACCTATTAGGCCTTCTCACTCAATTAGCCCTCTCTTTGGCAGAATTAGGTCAAATGACCTTGCTCATAGAAACATAGTTAAATAATCATGGAAATTTAATCTCATCTCTATAATTACCTTAAATCCCTTAACTTGTTATCCAAAACACCATATCCTTCATTTACTGGCTCAATTCTCTAACTAGTCAAACTAGGCTTATTAGGCCTTGACTTTATACTTGATTCTTTCTCATACCCATATTGGTTGGCCAAGAAGATAAAAATACATGTATTATGATTGAAAAAAATCAATACACACCTTTAAAAATTGAAACAAACATCACATATGCTGGTCATTACCCTTAAGGGCTAAAACCACCATTAGGACTAATAAAGACCTAATGCAATTAGGCCTTCCTTAATTAGACATTTTACTTATACCTCCTTTAAACAACTTGATCCTATAAAAATGGATTAATATACCCATAATAATATATCCTTGGTTCCCAAACACCATTTTCTTTGTATCACACCTTGAACCATCCAATTAGGTCTACTTGTTTTTAGGCCTTCTCACTACCATAAAGTTTGTCTTGAAAAATTGAACCATATACACAAATTTTACACATAAAACATGCATAAAATAATATATATGGGATATTTATGACTTAAAACCTTCTCAAAATTCTATGGTCTCCAATCACAAGCCAAAAGGCCTCAAGAACACTCTTGTAGATGGCTTACTCAAAACCACCAAACACTGTCAACAAATAGTAAAAAAAAATTGACTCTCTAAACTTAAAAAAGGACTTAAAATGAATAAAAATAAATTAAAATTATCATACATGTACTTTATAACAATCTAAATATCATTTAATCCTTCACCTTAGTGAAAAATGACTCAGGAACATCATTTTCACATACACACAAAAAGTTGCCTATAGTATCAAAAACACAGTCAAGAAAATCAAGTCATATAACACCTGTGGGAACACTTATATGATATTACAATGGGTTTGTGAAAATTTTTATCATACTTATATAATTAATTAAAAGATATATTAAATGGCCATATAATAATATTGGTCTTACAAACCACTCTCACTATGTCACTCTACATAGACTTTCCTATTTTAGATAGACCAATTTGATGACAACTTTTTGATTGAGTATAGGAATAATCAACACATATATAAAATGGGTATAGGATGGATAGTTATTTAATAATGACCCCATACATTATTATCCATCCCTATTATTCTGCAACCAATCCCTAATCTCATTCTCATTCTCACCTAGTTTTCTTTTTGTTTTGCTCATTAGGCTTGTTTAGAGATAGGCTAACTTCCATGACTAGTTTAACACATTTTAATCTAAAACCTACTCAAAACATTTCATGGGCATAAAACATGAGTCTTACACATCATACTCCATCCATTTTCATGCTTTGACCTATCAACCTTGCTTATAGCATCAAATTCTTAAGAAACAAGAGTTATCCTATCAAGACAAAGCAAAACCACTTGAGGAAACCTTGAAGAGTCATTTACATGTTTAAAACATAAAATTAGGTCAATAGGATCATTATTATCCATAACCAATTATATATTTCCTATCATTTCTTTGTTAGGGTTTTAGGAGGGTTTTGACTACCTTACCTTCTTAGTAATCATTCATGAAGTATTAACTCTCAAATCCAAAACCAATATCATACTTATATAATTAATTAAAAGATATATTACATGGCCATATAATAATATTGGTCTTACAAACCACTCTCACTATGTCACTCTACATAGACTTTCCTATTTTAGATAGACCAATTTGATGACAACTTTTTGATTGAGTATAGGAATAATCAACACATATATAAAATGGGTATAGGATGGATAGTTATTTAATAATGACCCCATACATTATTATCCATCCCTATTATTCTGCAACCAATCCCTAATCTCATTCTCATTCTCACCTAGTTTTCTTTTTGTTTTGCTCATTAGGCTTGTTTAGAGATAGGCTAACTTCCATGACTAGTTTAACACATTTTAATCTAAAACCTACTCAAAACATTTCATGGGCATAAAACATGAGTCTTACACATCATACTCCATCCATTTTCATGCTTTGACCTATCAACCTTGCTTATAGCATCAAATTCTTAAGAAACAAGAGTTATCCTATCAAGACAAACCAAAACCACTTGAGGAAACCTTGAAGAGTCATTTACATGTTTAAAACATAAAATTAGGTCAATAGGATCATTATTATCCATAACCAATTATATATTTCCTATCATTTCTTTGTTAGGGTTTTAGGAGGGTTTTGACTACCTTACCTTCTTAGTAATCATTCATGAAGTATTAACTCTCAAATCCAAAACCAATATCATACTTATATAATTAATTAAAAGATATATTACATGGCCATATAATAATATTGGTCTTACAAACCACTCTCACTATGTCACTCTACATAGACTTTCCTATTTTAGATAGACCAATTTGATGACAACTTTTTGATTGAGTATAGGAATAATAAACACATATATAAAATGGGTATAGGATGGATAGTTATTTAATAATGACCCCATACATTATTATCCATCCCTATTCTTCTGCAACCAATCCCTAATCTCATTCTCATTCTCACCTAGTTTTCTTTTTGTTTTGCTCATCAAGCTTGTTTAGAGATAGGCTAACTTCCATGACCAATTTAACACATTTTAATCTAAAACCTACTCAAAAAATTTCATGGGCATAAAACATGAATCTTACACATCATACTACATCTATTTTCATGCTTTGACCTATCAACCTTGCCTGCAGCATCAAATTCTTAAGAAACAAGAGTTATCCTATCAAGACAAACCAAAACCACTTGAGGAAACCTTGAAGAGTCCTTTACATGTTTAAAACATAAAATTAGGTCAATAGGATCATTATTATCCATAACCAATTATATATTTCCTATCATTTCTTTGTTAGGGTTTTAGGAGGGTTTTGACTACCTTACCTTCTTAGTAATCATTCATGAAGGATTACCTCTCAAATCCAAAACCAATATCAATAAATTTAAGATAGGAACCTTAAAAAAATTCATTGAATTTATTAGGATCTCATGCAAAATTTTCAAATGATAATGAGTACAAGAAATCTCTTCTCAGGTCTACAACACCCCATTTTGTGCACATACGAAACCTTATCATAGGTTTTCATACTTTATACCTTAGATATTGTCTTAAAAATTTGTCCACACACTTAACATGACCACTCAAACCTATATAAATTATTTAAATGGATATTCCATCTTACCTAATGATTTTTAACCCTCATTAGGTCATTATAGGTCACTTTTCATACTAGACCTTATATTCCAATCATGCTTAGACTATGATCATACCTTGAAACCTCTTGAACTATCTTCAACACTATAAAATCATGACATATGACCTCATACCAGGTTTATAAATTAATAAAATTCCTTACACAAGTCTCATATAGATTATCTCACTAAGGTAATAAGCATGTATCTTCTCACTAGGTCTCTTCATGCAGGAGCTAAGTTTCAAAATTGACCTTTAAACTCATTTTAAGGCTTATTTTCCTCTTTTCCATGTTAAAATAGATTATAAAAATTAATAATGACTTTAATGACCCATAATACAAAGATTTACCATGCTTCATGCATCCATCTTCTCACAAAGCTAGACTAGGCTACTCAATATACCTAGTACTCAGAGTTTAGGCACAAACATGCTATCTCTCAATGCTTCCATTCTTTAAACATTATTTTATGAAGACAAGTCTATTATTAATATACTTTATGAGTTGTATCACATTTAAAACCTTGTATGAAGACCTCATATAGAATACAAGGATTTGTTGACCAATGTGCTTACCTTGTATGCTCCTCAGTACTTAGATCTCAGTCAAGATGCTTCCCTTATATCTTGAACATGATATTTACATGCCATAAAACCTAAAAAATAATACTCGGTTGCCTTCAAATTTTGTTTCAATAGATATATAAAAATCCTTTGTCACATGCCACTTCATCAGTCATGACGTCAACTCTAGATTTTGACATGAAGGACATTCAACTTAACTTTGACATAAATGACAACATGAACACCTAAATACGAACTCTAGGAACATACATAAAAAATTTATCCCTTTGTCATTGATGGAAAACATTCTTAATCATATCAGATCATTCTCTTTCCTTCAAGCTAGATCTTCTTCAATACTTAATCTTTGAAACAAAAACTTTCTCCCCCTTTGACATTAATGACAAAGGCTCATTTTCTTGGTAGATATTTGATCCTTGGACCTAGGGAAACATACCTTTTCTTTCAAACAAAATAATTAATCCTTTTTTTCAGAGACTTTAGCAATAACTAGGCTCATATACCTACTCATGAGACATGATTGACTCCCTTTGTCTTCGTGAAAATCAAGACATTTTAAAAACTATGACTTGGTTTGATCAAGTCATCATACAAAGTTTTTATGACTTGTCTCTTGTGATCACACCTATAGCACACTTATTTTGCTAAAAATTGAATCTAAAATTATCCTAAGACCATAGAACTCCCCCTATGATCAAGCATCCTTCATGATTCTTGATTTCTATTATAGTGCCTTCATGAAACCTAATGAATTCACTTCTAATCTAGAGAACTAGAACAACATAAGTTCAAGAGATTCCCAGATCTCCATGTCCTTATAGGACTGAATTTACTTCATGATCCTCTTATGCTTGATTTGTCCTTTTGGCTTGAACACTTCAATATTTTCTTGAGAAATATTTTATATTTATTTAGTAGTCTTATTTCCTTTGTCAACAATCTAAGCTGATAGAGAGAATTATTGGCACTCCTTTACATCTTGATTTTATTATACCATGGAAAATAGTCCTTTTGGGCTTGTAGACTCATTATCAACCTTAGCTACCTTGGTTTTCCCCTTACTATTTTGTCTTATTTCTTATGTTCTAGAAGCCTGAAATTTCTTTTCTTGTCTTGAGAAGTCATGCTTATAGTATCTTGCAATGTGACCAACCTTATGACAATTGAAACATGTTATCCCTCTAGATGGTAATACACCATGATCCATACCTCTTGAATAATTGTTCTCCTCATAGTTCCATGCAGATTCATTCTTGAAGGGCCTTATGTAATGCCTTCCTCTATGACCAAATTGGTTAAATGAATAACAATATTTATTTAATGTATTAACATACCTTATGTTACTAGATTTTATAATAATATTTACTTGTGTTTTGTTAGCACCATCATTTTTTGGTTGATATTTAACCCTTTTGACCACATTAATGTCCTTATATTTATCTCTAATGAAACTAAGGCCTATTTTGTCATTAGCAGTCTTTTGACTACTTAGAAGGTTGTCTAGATCATTGGTGCTATTTTCAAACCTCACAAATGACTTGAATTTGTTTGATGATTATTTAAATTCATCTCTCAAGGATTTCACTTCAGCTACATACCTTTTACATTCTTCTTATTTTGCCTTTAGGCCTGCAGTCACAATTTCAAGTTGACTTTCTACCTATTTGACTATTTCTTCTTATTCCTTAGAATTGTTGCTAAGTCTAGCTTCAAACAAATTGATTTTATCCTCATAATATTTTATAAGAGACTTCATCACCCTATTATTTTTATTTATTATATTATCCTCTTCTAGAGTATTCATCAACTTAGCCTCAAAATCCACCTCATCTCTTTCTTCATCTGAATCACCAACAACACCTCCAATCCATATGATTTTTTCTAGATTTGAGTAGCTTTCTTCTTCAACCCTGAAGATAACCTCATTGACATAGGTATAATTACCTTCATGGTCACTTTTTTAATCACTTCTCTCACTCTCACCAGATGAGCTGCAATCTTCCTTGTTGTAAAGACTCCTTTTATTTTTGAAGAAATTTTACTTATTGTCATATCTTCTAAAACTTTATTTCTCTTATTAGAATTATAATAAATTTTATCATCATCATGATATACATCATCCTTTGAATTATGATTATGAGTAATTTTTTTGGCAAAGTGTCCAACCTCTCCACAATTGAAGCATTTAAAAGGCAGCTAGCCCTTATATTTACAAGAACATGTCTTCAACTTTCTTTCAAACATAACTATCAACTCATCATCATCAATATCATATTCATCATTATATTTTAATTTTTTACCTTGTAATATCTTCTATTTTGGATTCTTTTTTTCCTTGAATGTAACTTCCTTCTTTTTAGGTCTTCCTTTGCTTGTCCTCATCTCATAGGCTGGTAGGGTTTGATGGAGTTCACCCATCTCTAGCTTGTCTAGATCTTACATTTTTTTAACTGCACATACTTTAAAATTAAATTTAGGAGTTATAGACCTTAAAACCTTTTGAAAAATAATAGTCTCTTTCAATTCTTCTACTAGACCTCTTATGATGTTGACCACTTCATCAAACCTCAATAAGTAGGCTGCAATGGTCTCATCTTCATTCATTTTTAGACTTTCAAATTGTCTTTTATGGGTTTAAAATTTGGTCAATTTGACCTTGGATTATCACTCATGAATGGTTTTAAAATTATCCCACATTTCTTTATCAGATATGCATTTCATTACCTTCACAAGTTCTGCCTCTAATAGGGCACACATAATACCATTCATTTCTTTTAAGTTATTGTCACTAGTTTTCTTTCCTGATGTATTCGTAGGAGGCATATGGGGTATAATATACCCATCTAAGACTTATTTACAAACATCATGACCTTGATACATTAGATATTTCCTCATATTAACACTCTAAAATGCATAATTGGATCCATTGAACAATGGAACTTTGTTTGTAGAAAAACCACCTTGTGTTTGACTAGCCATTTTAACTTGTTTAGAATCTCCTTTAGGTTGTAAGACCTCCTTCAAAGGACCTGATATGATACCAAATATTGGACATAAATATAATAATATGGGGTGGGGGGTGGGGCGTGAATCAATTTTATAAAACAATCCTCTAATTTCACTTAAGATTCATGAACCATTCATTTACTTACATACATCAATTAAGGTATACACAAGCATCTATGAGAGAAAAAATATAAGGACATGAGATATATGAGGGAAAACCCATAGGGGAAGAAAACCCAATAATTTACATCTTGGGATAATATCTTATAATAAATGAATCAAAATTTCAGTGAGGCACTAACCTCACAAGGAGCACCAACTCAATTAGTACATTTAACAAGTTTCAACCTATAAGGAGAATCCAACCCCCAAGGTAACGAATCACCAACTCAACTATCTTGTATCATTGATCACCCTTGGAAACCTATTACTTACTCAACTGAATATGATTTCTTTCATTTGTTATTCTCACACTTCTTTCTCTCTCAAACAACCTCTTAGGCCTTCTCATTCAATTAGCCCTCTCCTTGGTAGAATTAGGTCAAATGACCTTAATACACACTTGTATAAACATATTTAGATAATAATTTAAATTTAATATAATCTCTATAATTATATTCAATCACTTAACCTATTCTCTAAAATACTATATCATTCATTTACTAGCTCAATTCTCTAACTAGTCAAAATAGGCTTATTAGGCCTTGACTTTACACTTGATTCTTTCGAATACCCATCTTGGTCAGCCAAGAATCTCACCATAATTGGATTATGATTTAAATAGATCAATAAAAACATTTTATAAGTGAAAAAAATATTACATAGGTTGATCATTACCCTTAAGGATAAAAGCACCATCAGGCCTAACAGAGACCTAATGCAATTAGGCCTTCCCTAAGCACACATTTTACTTAGACCTCCTTCGAACACCTTGATCCTCTAAAAATGGATTAAAAACTTTATATGTAAATTATTATATTTTTCATAATATATATTTGGGTTCATAACACCATTTTATTCATATCACACCTTGAACCATCCAATTAGGTCTACTCACTTTTAGGCCTTCTCACCCCCAAAAAAGTTTGTCTTGCAAAATTGAACAATATACACAACTTTGACACATAAAACATGAATAAAATAATATATATGGGATATTTATGACTTAATAAACTTAAAAAAATTCTTTTTTCTCCAACACATATGCCAAAATGCCTCAAGAACACTCTTGTAGATGGCTTACTCAGAACCACCAAACACTATCAACAAATAGTCAAAAACATTTTACTCTCCAAACTTAAACAGGAACTTAAAATGGATAAAAACACATTAAAATTATCCCATGTGTCATTTATACCACCTTAAATATAATTCAAACCTTAACCTTAGTGAAAAATGACTCAGGAACATCTTTTTCACATACACAAAAAGTTACCTGCAACATCAAAAACACAGTCAAGAAAATCAAGACATATAACACATGTGGGAACACTTATGTGATATTCCAATGGATATGTGTGAATATTTATCATATTAATATTATATATATATATATATATATATATATATAATATAACAATATTGGTCTTAAAAACCAATCTCACTATGTCACTTTACATAGACTTTTCTATTTTAGATAGACTAGTTTGATGACAAATTTTTGCTTGAGTATAGGAATCATCAACACTTATTTAAAAAATGTATAGGATGGATATGTATTTAATAATTACCCCATGAATTATGTTACATAAATATTATTTTTCAACCAATCCCTAATCTCATTCTTGTTTAGTTTTCTCATTGTTTTGCTCATTAGGCTTGTTTAGCGATAGGCTAACTTCCATGACTAGTTTAACACATTTTCATCTAAAATTTTAGTCATGTAAAATGAAAAATTGGATGAATTAATATTGGTTAATTATACCCAATTCATAGGTCCTCTTTCTTACTCACACAACCCCTCTAGGCTATTCATTCATTGATTCCTATTCATCCCTAGCTTTTCAAATTTAACCCTTTTAGACCCAGGTAGCTCTTTCAGGCTTAGATCCATCCCCAAAATCCTCATTACTTTAGTAAAATATCAAAAAAATTGGATAGGATTGATAAAACCTAGGGTGCCCTAATTTTGGCATTGTTGTCCAAGTTTAAAATTGGTCCTAATAGTCATATTCTCCTGAATCCTTATCTTTTTCCCTGTCAGTCTCACACAAATTCATTTAACCCATGATCATTAGTTTAATTATAAAATTCCATTAAATTACATTTATAAGGGTTGACACTCATTTACAAGAGAGAATCAAGAATACAAGTAAGTACACTCTAGCACTTTTCCCTGTTCTCTACATACAACCTTCCAATATCATTCCAAGCTTATTCAAACCCTTGCATCAATCCTTATCCATATAGAGTACACTCAATTTCACATCTAGTTGCATTTCATACATAATTACACCAAGCACTTTGATGGGATAACTACATTAGCTTGATCCCTATTTAGAGTATTGTTATCTAGGTAGTGTGCCCACACACGGGGTGTGAAGTGCATCCAGTGTATCTTTTACACACTAACCCCTTATCTTCCTTTCCTAAGTTCCTATTCAATTTCAAGCACAAAGATATCTTAGGTATTTGAAGATTAAAAATAGACACAAAACTATCTCCATAGGCTTCTAGGCCTCAAAATTTCATTGATAGGGTAACACAAGCCTGGTGGATAGAACCTAGAAAGCTCAGACCATTAGGACAACAACGTCAAAAAAGGACTACAATGTAGGATAATAGGGTGTCCCACTTTTATCACTCCTATATAATCGAGAATCAAACTTCAAGATCCTATTTTTGATAGTTTCCCTATCTTACTCCTCTAGTATCAGACCCTATCTCAGTCCGGATCATTCAAAATAAACTAAGTTAGATTTTCTCTCACTTCTTACTATATTTGGAAAAGGAAAAATATAAATCTATTTATACAAATTAGTAGCTTAATTATTTCATACTATTCATAGATTTACATTTCTCAGACTTGTTTATTTAATTAGGAATAAAACCCCAATATTTTAAAAATAAATAAAACATTTGGTGAACCTAAATTACTTTGAATTTTGCTCAAAAAACCTAGGGATAATTATTTTTTATTTTTTGCCATATTTTCGTAATTTTTATTACATTTAAAAATCATAAATATACAAATTAAATTCAAAATTATCACAATTTTTTTTAAAACCCTAGTTTACACATACGAGGTCCTTTTTGCATACAAACACATTTCAAAAACTAGGAAAAATATGTTGCTAATTTTATAAATATTTTTTTATTTTTCCAAAGAAATTCTACAAATTTCCTCTAAATTTTAAAAAATTATTAAACTAATTTTAATTTTTTTTTCAAAATCCCTAGTTGCATATACTATCACCCATTTGCTTCTTGAGGTATCACCTTACACATTAGTACGCTCAATATCATTTTTACACAAATTCCAATTCACTAATTTTCAAACTTTGCATTTCTTATATTCAGTACTTTGCCTTTTTAACATATTAATTATTACAACTTATTGAAAAACAATAAAACAAATTTCACATTATTTTCTTACTTTAACAATGGCCCAATATACTAATTTTGATGAAACTGATAAAAGAGACATTCAAGAGCTCTTAACCAAACATCTAGATATGCAATATGACATGCTTGAAATTATATAAGAGGAACAAAAAAAATTTAATAATGGTTAATCTTATCCAAACATAGAGTATCCAGTTGCAAATGACACTACGAGGGAAATTATGTCTCAACAACCCCCTATAGCAACCCAACCTTCTTCTATGCCACTATTTATAGCTAGTACATCCCTATCTCCTGATGTGGCAACCCTTGAGTAAGAGATAATATATCTTTAATAAAAGGTGCAACATCTTGAGCAAGGTGTCTTTAGACCAACATAGGCATTGGATTCTTTTTCTTTACTGCATATACCATTGACACGTCACATTGCTTCTACACCCTTGCCACATAGTTTTGTTCAACTGAAGCTCACTCTATATGATGGTAAGGGTGATCCCAAAATACATTTGAGATATTTTCACATAGCATGATTGGACTATGTACCCAATGACTCGCTACTTACTAATATATTTCCATGGAGTCTAAAGGATTATGCATTAAAATGGTTTTATAGTCTACCGAATCAGTCAATCACTACATTCAATCCTTTAGTAGACATGTTCCTAGCACATTTCAGTATCAACATTATGGATAAGGTTTCTTATGCATAGATTGAATAGTATAAATAAAGGTCAAATGAGCCCCTCACAAATTATGTTCTTAGATACGAGACTATTCTGACTAAGCTAACTACCCCCATGGTTGATCAAGAGTTACATGACATCTTTAAATAGAGCCTTCTACCAGCACTATATGAATCTATTATGTTCAAAATATTCTCTTCCTTCACTGAATTGTGTCATACACTAAAGGAAAGAGAAGTCAAGCTAATTTCAATGGGCAAACTTAAGTATTCAAGTATCTCAGAAACAACAAACAAGAGTAATAACAAAGTCTCATACAAGGTCAAAGTCAATGATAACAAGAATCAAAATCAACCAAAAATTAATGTAACTTTAGAGCCCCCTTAGAATTTGGTTTTATTATCACCTCCTTGTCATACATTTACCAATCTACCAATTACTCTAGCCAAGGTTCTACAATAGCTATTGAAATGTAACATCATCACTCTTACCTATTTAAGAAGTTAACCCAATAAATCCTCTTCCCTGAGGATATGATCAACATGCATTTTGTGATTTTCATAGGGCACTAGGCCACACTACAAATAGATGCATCATTTTGAGTCATAAGATATAGGACTTGATAGACAACAATCTACTTGATCTAGGCAATTTAGTTGAGCCTCCATAGACAAAGCCAACACAAGATAAATATTTAAAAATCTTGTTAGATCCATTTACACAACACTCTAAACAAGATAAAGGAGACACATTAGGTGTTCACCATACACACCATGCACATCCTCCACCAGCTATATACCAGGCACCTTCAGTTGAGTCACATCTTTTGAGTGGTATGATAGGTGTGTATGAGTCTAGAGTTCTTGATTAACCTTTGATATCCTTTTCAAATCAGGAGATTGTGTAGGATAATTAAGATTATAATGCACTTTTTATTATGGCACATATTCATAATCAACCCATTCATAGTGTCCTCATCGATAATTGTTCTAATGTCAACATGTGCACCATTACATTATTGCAGCATTTGGGTTATTCAAAGTAGGATATTAATCCTATAGATATAGTTATCAATGGATTTAGTGGGCACATACAGATTTCATTGGGTGAGATTACACTTCCTCTACAGGTTGGTCCCACAAATGTGACCACACATTTCACTATAGTTTCCAATGCAAGAGTTTTTGATATGTTACTTAGTTTCCCATAGATTTAGAAAATATGAGCAGTAACATCTATAGTTCATAGATACATGAAATTCATTCACACTAATCAAGTTATTATAGTTGGCAAAGTTCCATATGAGTTACCACTCTCCACTTTAGATCCATCTCTTACTTTTTAACCATCAGTTTCAATTTCTACACTAGTTACACTTTCTATACTAGTTTCAATTCTTCCTCTAGTTTAGATTTAGACATAGTTGATGCATCAATCTCTAGTACCAAAAGTTTACACACATCCATATCTCTAGGATTCTAGATAACTTCCAGATATAGTATTGAAACCTAGATAATTTTCATTGAGATATCATGCATCTACACATAAAACACATGTTCAAAAAACTTCTCCTACTTCCAGATGGGTCCCTAAGAACCCTACAGTTACATCTAATTTTTAGAGTCATAGAAGGACCCCATAGTCAGTTGCTACTTTAGATATTTTTGAGTAACAATGAACATAGATTTCAAAGTTATAATCTCATCCTTTCCACCATGCTTCACGATCATGCATGATACCTTTGTTCGATATAGGACACCTGATAGGGAGTCTCATCTGAGACTCATCAGTTATTATCATTTTTTCTCTACCATGCTTATACATAATATTTCTTGTTGATTGCACATAGTTCAAAATTCCAAAATAAAAAAAACATTCAAATATATCAAAATAACCTAAAAAAGCACACATTTCAATCATATGCATCATCCATGCTTTGCACTATTACTATCATGCTAGGACTTACATTCGATATTTCATGCTATTTTATGTTGATTATATATATTATCATGATTCATTTGATCTCTTTTGAGTGTGTGCAATGACATCCAACTACTTGTTTGTTTTACTCTACCCATTGAGGAGGCATTCCTACTTCTAGATTTGAGACACACATCGATATACATACCCATTGGGGGCATATTCTATATGATTACACCATCCATGTTATGTCATTCTTACACTACATACTTTGAGTTATCATGTTGATGTACATTACTTACCTACTTACATAGATCACTATATCAACATTTGACTAGTATCATGTACTTGTGTATCTCCTAGCATATACCTAGTCTTGTACTAACATGGCTTGCATACTTTCACTTCTTTCTTTGATTAGTTAGGTGTGATTTCATTTATTTATTTCATTTCTTGGTTATCGTAGATTATGTGATTTCATTTCTAGGTCTTGTTTGTCTCCTGCTTGTGCCTTAGGACATTTGCCAATGTCCTTTGTTTTTACTCTTTTATGTGTCTATGGCCCATATGCCAACATTTTTTCTCCACTTTTATGTGCATGTGGCATTTAAACATGCCTTATATGCTTGATTTCCAGTTTGCATGACATATGTCTATGTCCCTTGTTTGCTTGGCCCCTTATCCACTCTTGTATGCTTCTTTTTTCTTGTCTTGTGTTCTTGTTGCTTGATTGTTTTTTATTGTTTTAATGTCATGATCCACATCATGAATTTTTCCTATTTTTTTGGATTCCATGATGGACATCATGCTCCACCCCTCCTTGACCAAACTAACAATTAACAAATAACATCTAAAATCTAACATTGTCAATTCTTGTTTATTAAATTACACATGTTATTACCTTATTACATATATATAGGCATACCCCTATTTATCTAAAAATATCTCAATTCAAACCATGTTATATCATGAGAAATATTGTTGATTTTCATTGCTATATCATGTATCTATATAGATTAACACACTTATATGACTATTTTCTTTTGAGGGAAGTCATAGTAGGTTCATCATTCCTACCCTCAAAAGAGGGGGAAATAAATAAGGGCTTTATCATAGAGATCAAAGCTCCTAAAAATCAAAACAAAAACATCTATATCACCAAGTTTAGAATCTAGAGGTCAAATTAGGTAGAATAGAGCAAAAAAATAGTTACAGTTTCAGATCAGTAACTAGTTTTTGCACAGGACAATAGTGCTAGAAATAGATAGTATCACTAAACATAGGGGTGTCCACATTTTGGAACTCCTATCTAGGTAAAAAACACTCAATATTTCTATAAATAGACAAAAAATTTAGTTTAAATATAGTTTTTATACTTCCAAATCAGTCAAAATCAACAGTTTCAATTTAGTTTCCTCAGATAATCTAGATATATGGGTTATCATGCATGGCATAATGGTTCTCACTTTAAGTTTTAGATTGGGAAATTGAAATAACTTCTAGATCAAAATCCATGTTCCAAACATTAGTGATTGGGGGTAATGTGCATGACACATTGGTCTTCTTTTGTTTTTGAGTTTAGTTATTATCCAGGCATTCTCAGTAGTTGTGTGCATTACTCCATCTATAGGTGGTTAGCATCAGTTTCTAGTTTAAATTTCATATAATTTTAAATTTTCAAGTACCTGAGTTCTCAAGTTGGATTTCACATAAGCTTAGTACATTAGTTTTGGAGTGTCTTTCATAAAAGCCTAACCTCCATCTTTTGAAATGGCCAAGAATGGCCTAGTTTCTAGTATATATTCAATTATCCACACCATATTGTTATATTTTTAAAACATTCATGGGATCCATGAGCCATCTCATATAACATCTATTCTATACTGGTATCACTTCATGGCTTCACTTCATGAGGTAATGATGGACCCAAAAAGCTAGCCTTTGTATTTTTGAGCCACTTATTTAGAGGGATTGGACACATAGTCCAAACATCAATTAACACATGCATGATTCATTAACTTCACTTAGTTGGTGATGATGGAGATAAAGGGATAGCCTTTACATTATTGAGCCACTCTTGGGGAATTGAGCAATCAACTCCATTCGTGATATTACTCTTGATTCAACAAATACCCAACATCACCCAACACAATACAACATCACAATAGGTTTTGTATTGGTTCATGTACCCAGTGAGGTGTATTCATTCCTTTATCTTCCTCTTTCTCTTACCCAACTTTGTATATTCTTAGTTTAGATATAGCATATATAGTAAGAAGTAATCTACTCTATATTTTTTTATTATAGATTCACAATTCATAGCATGTTCTCTCTATGCACATCTATCATCACACAACTTCATGAGCTTCTCCATTAACAGGTAAATTTAGGTATGCTTTTTACTTTCTTTTATCCTAGTATTTCACTTTGTTGCATCACTAAAATAAAGCAGGGGCCAAATGAAGTCATGTAAAATTCAAAATTAGATTACTTAAGCTTGGTTAATGACACTTAATCCATAGGTCCTCCTTATTACTCACACAACCCCTCTAAGCTATTCTTTCACTAATTTTTAGTCATCCCCAACCTTTCAAACTTAACCCTTTCAGTACCAAGTAGCTCTTTCATGCCAAAATCCATCCCCCTAGGCCTCACTCCCTTAGGACAACAATGCTCAACTTGGATAGGAGTGATAAAACCCAGGGTGTCCTAATTTTGGTGCTATTGTCTAAGTTTAAAATTGGTCCTAATATTTATATTCTCTTGGATCATTATATTTTTCCTTATTGGCCTCATGTAAATTAATTTAAATCATGATCATTAGTTTCCATATAAAAGGCCATTCAAATTCCATTTAGAAAGTTCGACACTCATTTACAAGAGAGAAGCAATAATACAAGCAAGTACACTCTAGTACTTTTCCCTATTCTCTGCATACAACCTTCCAATATTCCAAGCTTATTCAAAACCTTGCACTAGTCCCTAGCTATCTAAAGTACACCTAGTTTTGCATCTAGTTACATTTCATACAAAATTACATTAGCTTTATCCCTCTTTAGAGTATTGGTATGTAGGTAGTGTGAAGTGCATCCAATGTATCCTTTACACACTAACCCCTTCTTTGCCTTTCCTAAGTTTTTATTCAAGTTCAAGCATAATGAGATCCTAAAGCTTTAAATATTAAAAATAGACACACAACAAGATACATAGGATTATAGGCCTCAAAATTTCATTGACAGGGTAACATAAGCCTGCCAGACAAAACCCAAAAATCTTAGACCATCAGGACAATAGTGCCAAAAAAGGACTATAGTGCTAGACAATAGGGTGTACCACTTTTAGTGATCCTATCCAATCCAAAAATGAACTTTAGAATCCTATTTTTGATAGTTTCCTAGTCCTAATCCTCTAGTATCAAACCCTATCTCAGTCTAGATCATTGAAAATAAGCTAAGTTAGACTTTCTCTCACTTCTTACTATATTTAGAAAAGGCAAAATACAAATCTATTTATACAAATCAGTAGCTTAATTCCTGCATATTATTCACTAATTTACATTACTCAGACCTATTTATTGAATTAGGAATAAAACCCCAATATTTACAAAATAAATAAAACAAAAACCTAATCATAAATTTTTATGGGCATAAAATATGAGTATTACACATCATCCTCCATCTATTTGCATGCATTGACCTGGTTAACCCTATCTATATCATCAAATTCTTCAAAAATAAGAGTTTTATTATAGTTTTTACTCACTATCAAGACAAACCAAAACCACATGAAGAAACATTGAAGAGTCTTTTACATGTTATAAACATCAAATTAGGTCAATATGATCATTTTGAGCCATAACCAATTAGATCTTTCTTATTGGGTCTTTGTTAGGGTTTTAGGAGGGTTTTAACTACCTTATCTTCTTAGCAATCATTATAAAGGATCAACCCTCAACTCTAAAACTAATGCAATGAAATTCAATCTAGGGACCTTACCCAAATTTTTTTAAGTTCCTAGAATATCACTAAAATGTTTCACATGCCAACAATTACAAGAAATCTCTTCTCAAGATGCAACACCTTATTCTATGCACACAGGAAACCTTATCACAAGTTTTCATGCTTTATTCTTTAGGTATTGTATTAAAACTTTATACACACACTTAAAATGACTTATTACACCTCTTTTAATGCTTTAAATATCTTTTCCATTTTAACTAATGATTTTTACACCTCATTAGGTCACTATAGGTCTCTTTGCATACTAGGCCTTATATTGTCAGTCATGCTTAGACTATGATCATACCTTAAAACCTATTAAACTATATTATTTACTCCAAAATCATGTCATATGACCTCATACTAGGTTCATACACTACTAAAATTCCTTACACAAGTCTCATATATCTTATCTCATTAAGGCACCAAGCCTGCATCTTCTCACTAGGTCTCTTCATGCAAGAGCTAAGGTTCAAATTTGACCTTTGAACTCATCTAAAGTATTTTTTTCCTCTTGACCATCTTCAAACATTTTATAACACTTACTCATTCTTGTACTGACCCAAAATATAAATATTTACCATGTTTCATGCATACATCCTCTTTACAGAGCTAGACCATGATACTAAAGATACCTAGTACTCAGAGTTTGGACACAAACAAGCTAGCTCTCAATGATGTCATTATTTAAAAATGAATTTGTAAAGACAAGTCCATTATTAATATAATTTAAGAGCTATGCCACATTTATAATTATTTATCAAGACCTCATATATAACACAAGGACTTGTTGACCCATGTGCTTACCTTTTATGCTCATCATTACTTAGAGCTTGATCAAGATGCTTCCGTTATATCTTGAACATGATCTTGACATGTCATCAAACCTCAAAAATAATACTAGGTTGCATTAAAATTTTATCTCAATAGAGAGATAAAACTTCTTTGTCACACACCACTTCATCAATCATGACATCAACTCTGACTTTTGACATGAAGGACATTCAACTTAACTTTGACATCTATGACAACATAAATGCCTAAATACCAACACTAGGAACATACCTAAACACCTCTTTGATCATGGTGATGGTCTATGAAAATTCAATAGATCAATAGAGGTTTAAAATATTTGAAACTAGGTGGAGTTCAAGATGGTTCATATACATAATCAAAATTGAATATAATAAAAACCTATAGGACTATGTAGGAAGTAGGAGATAAAGTGTTGAATAGAGTCTAGAAGTGTTTGGATTAAATTGAGGATTGAACTAGGAATGAGAACATAAATGTGTTAATTTTATGAATGGTGAGACCAATACAGATATTCAAATCTAAATCCATGTTCACAAGGTTAAAATGGGACTCTAAAAAGGGAGTTTGCCTTATACAATGATATCTTGTAATGATAATATATAAGGTTTGAGTAAGTTTCATTTCTCCATTATTGAAGCATGGCAATATTAGTAACATGTGAACATCATAGGAGGTGGATTTTCTTAAGATAATATAATGTAAAATATTTTCCAATTCCATCAAGTTTTCACTAAAGGCCCTTAGTAAGCACGGTCCCATTTGAGCCTACATGAATCTATAACTTGCAACTTAAGTGTGTTAATGGTGATAAAGATTCTATGGTTTCATGGTATGAAAAAATAAAATTAAAGGGTGTAATTCCCATGATGAATTCAATATGGGACCAAGGGAGTGGATCAAAATTTTCAAACAAGCAAATGTACACCTACAGGATTCTTGATTTTCCAAATGAGTACCTATAGATGACATAATTAGTATATGTGGCAAACTAGTATAGACCAATGTGTGATTATAATTTGAGATAAGATAATATGGATAAATCATTTTGTATAAATTATCACACTTGTATATAATACTTATATATAGTCTTTAGATAATCATCAACACCTATAGGAACCTTGTGGATTCTAAACACACTCCTATAGTTGAAGGAAGTCTACAGACTAGTATAGGCATATGAAAATGCAAGTTTTCTTGGTATGCAATGGTGTAATATTGAATTAATATGATAAAACATACTCATAATGATATATAATATTTCATGTGACTCTCATGGATATGAGATATAGATCAAGGACTAAGTCTTGAACCTTAAGCTACAGTCAGTCCAAAGCCCTATCTATATTCATAAGCCTAGAGAGCTAGTCTTGTCAAATTTGTTAATTTAGGGTTATATAGTCATGATCAGATTTTAAAAGTTTTTATAGATAATAAAAATGACTCAAAATAACCCTCCATAGTCCCACTTTGTCCAGGTTAATAGGGGAGATTCCCTCTATTTTGTCTCAGATAGAGGGCATTCCAAAGGTAGTATAATCTATAGACCTAGCATAGGAATGTTGAAAAAACAAAGGGCAGAGCCTTAAAGACATCATGGAAATATGTGATAGGTTTTTTTATATATTAATAAATTTTTAATATTCACCTATAGTCATTGGAACCTCCACATGTGACTATATGCATAAGAGACACAACTAGGCCTAAGCCCTATAGGTGCCTAGACTAATACATATGACCATAAGAACTTTATAAAACTTTTTAAAACCTTCAATAGATAGATTAAGATGGATTAGAGTCATTTTTTTATACATACCATCACAAAATTGGTCAATTTGGCCTTAATTCCTATTAGGCCTACTTAGAATGCAAGAAGGAGCTTGAGAGGCCAACTTATTTTGCTCACATCTATACAGACCATGTGCATGAGACCTAAATAACTTGGGGAGAGTTTAAAGGGGTAATATACTCTAAATTTATGAAATTGGTTCTAAGGATGGACATTAGGATTTTACAAATAATTGTTAACAGTCTAAACCTCCTAAAACCCTAGTTTGTACCCGATGGAGAAGAAATGAATGGATATCCATCCAAGAGGATTAAAATATTTATGAATGTTCTTTTGAAATGTCTAAAACTCCCTTAGAATCCTTGACATCAAATTTTGTCATACTATCACTTGTATAGATAAGGTTAATATCGAGTTTCATACAAGATTTAAGTTTTTTTGTAGGTATAGAGGAGGATGAAAAAGTGAGAACCATTTTGGGAGGTATTTAGAGACTTTACCTAACTTTAAAACTAATTTATTATCTATTTAAACATGAAAATACCTTTTCTATCTCATTCATCATAGGTAGTCTAAACAAACAGTGAGAAGGAAAAATGACTGTCAAAGATTAGGAGTGACAAGTGTTATATGAATTTCATTAGGATATTTTAATAGACTAGAGGATAAAGGAGATATATTTGAGTTGCATAACACATCTTTAATGCATTTATTTGATCAAATACAAATCATTTTGATGACAAGTGTGAGGACAGACCTAGGGGACTAGAGATGAATGAATGCAGACAGTGAATGATAGGTGATAAGTGTGAATACATCAGTTAGGGAGGTGTAGATGACCTGAAATTACCTCTTGTATACCATGTCATGTAATATCATATGTGTTAAGGCTTCTTATGGTAGTTTTAGATAATCAAGTGAACCCCTCACCATCATGAAGGTAGTTTCAAAGCAAGACAATGAAGATTTCTATGCCAACTTGAGGAAGGTGCTCTATTTTAGATTGATACATATTTATGATATCTTATTAACTTATTTTTAACTTCATTACATGGCATTGTAACTGATTATAACAATTGGGCACTTGGTATTATGACCCTTGATCTTCACTTCTCCTCTCTCCTCTCTTTGCTCTATATATTTAAGCCTTTTTGGATTTGTAATGGATTCACAATTGAGATGGTGAATACATGTTGGTTTTACACCTCATTTTCCTTTGAATAAATTATTTTGAAGTTGATACATTATCTCCAATCTCTTACCTAAGTGTGTTAAGTGGTTTAGGTGGTTGACAAGTGATGAACATGCTCTCCTTGCTTCCATTTTTGCTCTTGCATGTTTGTGTGAGTTCCATATATTCTAATAAGTTTTATAAAGTGTATTATTTGTTAAGTGTGTCTTGAAGTGTGAGATGGACTATTAGTGTCTTGTATCAGACCTTATTTTCATCACATATAGATAGGAATATCAATCTACCTCTATGAGAAATATTTATTCTAGAAGGACATATAGTTGAATTCAGTTTGAGTAGTCTTATTTCTTAAGTGTAGATGCAAGTGTGTTATGTGGAGTTATCTTGGTGTATCACCTCATTATCATGGGTTTATTTATGTTTCATTTTTCCCTTTTCATCCCCAATAGTGATTAGTCTAGTGTAGTGTGATCCTAGAATATAAATAAAGGGAGTTAACCCTTTCAAACATAGAGATCTATCTCTTGTAGTGGTTTGTCTGTGAGGATAGATAATTCTATGTTATCCTAAAATTGATAAGATATACTTGACTTATCTAGGGTATACTTTTAGGCTATAATAGTTTTAGCATGCCTAGTGAGACATGAATTCCATGAAGGTTGTTCAAGGTAGATGTTGTATTTGACAACAATGAGATGTAATAGTCCACTTCTTATAGTATTTGGTGACTCCAAAGTTTCAATATTGGTTTTATACTAGTGCACTCTTTCATGCCTAAGGTAAACATAAGGTCTCTTATCAAAGGCATAAATTTTTAATTTCAAGAGATTCCTCCTTATATATATAAACTAAGTAGATTTGAAAACACCCATCCCTATCCAAAGAGTTCATATCTTGCTCACAAACCCATAAGTTATTTGTTAATTCCACCATTCTTGAAAAGTCATAAGTCCATTATGGCAAGAAACCATCCATTTGTAGCCTTCAATGGCTTTATCCCTCTAAGATTTGCCCAATATGATGACATCCCCATATCTACCCTCAAAAGAGGTCCATCATATACTGGTGAGTCTTCCATCATACCTATTAAGAATATAAAGAATATTTTTAACTTATGAAATAACCATCACATCATTGAGGATAAAATTGCTCTATCTCCTTCATCGCTCTCTTAGACAAGGTCATATAGGTCAACTAATTTAATATTGGTATGAATAGTAGGAGAAGATTTGAGACGAATGAATTTGGTAGAAGTTAGTGGCCTTTATGGCCTTTATTTTCATGTAAATAGTTTTTAATTTTATGTACTATGATCTATGAACTATCCTTAATAATGTTAGTGACTTCAATCTACCTACATAACCCTTACACCTTCAATTTTCCCATCTATTTACAGTTGTTTGATGTTTCCAAGTAGTCAACATGATCTTTCAGAGTATTTTATTCCTTTCCATGTTGTTTCTAATCTAGTTTACATGTGAGAAAATAAATAGATAGGAAAGATAAACATTGAGTTTGGAGTGAGCACCATTAATGGTTTTTAGATAGTTATTTTTAGTTGTAGTGTTTTGTCCTTTCATAGTGGCTTCAAATCAAAGGTAATACACTTGTCTTACCTCCTCTCTAAGTATGGTGATGTTCTAGGAAAATTAAATAGACCAATAGAGGTTTCAAATCTTTGAAACCAGGTGGAGTTCAATATGGTCCATATATACAGTCAAACTTTAATATAATAACCTACATGACTATGTAGGAGGTCTAAGATAGAATGTTGAATGGACTCTAGAAGTGTTTGGATTCAATTGAGGCCTTAAACCAAGCCTAAGAACGTAAAGGAAGTCATTGTATGAATGGTAAGGATAACACACACATCCAAATCTAAATCCATGTTCATAGGGTTAAAATGGGGCTCATTACCTTAATATCTCCAAAAAGGGATTTTTCCCTATACAATGCTATCTTGTAATGAGAATCTATGAGGTTTGAGTAAGTTTTATGTCTCCATTATTACATCATGGACATAGTAGTAACATGTAAACATTCTAGGAGGTGGATTTAGTAAAGATAAGATAATATAAATGAGTTTTGAATTCCATCAATATTTCACTGAAGGTACTCAATAAGCATAACCCCATTTGAGCCTACATGAATCTATAACTTGCAACCTAGGTGTGTTGATGGTGATAATGATTGTATGTTATCATAGAAGGAAACAAGTGAATTAAAGGGTGTAATGGCCATGATAAATTAAATTTGGAAAAAATGGAATTGATCACAATGTTAAAATAATAAAATTTCCACCTACAAGATTCTTGATTATCTAAATGAGTACGTACAGGTGACACAGTCGGTATATGTGGCAGACCAGTCTAGACCAATGTGTGATTGAAATTTTAGAGAAGATAAGATGTATAATCATGTTGGATAAATTATCAAACTTTTATAGAATACTTAAATATGGTCCTCATATATGCATCAACACTTATAGAACCTTGTGGATTTTGAACACACACCTATATTTGAAGGTAGTCTGCAGACTAGTCTAGGCATATGAAAAATTCAAGTTGGCTTGGTATGCAGTGGTGAAAGATTTAATGACTATGATAAAACATCCTCATAATGATATATCACATTAAATTTGACTCTCAAGGAGAGGAGAAACAAATTAAGGACTAGGTCTTGACCTTAACCTACAGCCACTCCAAAACCTTATTTATAGTCATAAGCCTAGAGAACTAGTCTTGTGAAATTTTTTGATTGTGGGTTATAGATTCATGATAAAGTTTTCAAAATTTGTGAATAGAACCAAAATGACTCAAAATAAACATCCATAGTCCCACTTTGGCTATTGAATAGGGGATATTCCCTCAATTTTGTCTCAAACAAAGGGCACTCCACGAGTAGTATAATATGTAGACCTAACATAGGAATGTTGAATGAACGAATGGAAAAGACTTAATGACATCATGGAAATATTTTAAAGGTTATTTTAGATATTAATAAAGTGTGAATATGCATATACAATCATTGTAACCTCCATAGGTGACTATATGCATATAAGACATAGTTAGGCCTATTAGGTCTAAAACTAGGACTAAGCCCTATAGTTACTTAGACTAATCCATATGACCATGAGAACTTTATAAAAAAATTTAAGACCTTTATGGGAAATATTATGATGGATTAGATCCATTTTTTTTATACATACCATCATAAAATTGATTAATTTGGTTGTAATTCCTATCAGGCCTACTCAAAATGCAAGAAAGAGCTAGAGAGGCTAACTTCTTTTGCTCACATATATACAGACCATGTGTATGAGACCTCAACCACATGGGGAGAGTTTAAATGGTTCCTATGATCCAAATTTATGAAACTAGTTCTAAGGTTGGACATTAGGATTTTATGAACAATAATTAATAGTCTAAACCTCTTAAAACCTAAGTTTGGACCCGATGGAGAAGAAATGAATGTAGATGCATCCAAGAGGAGTAAAATGGCCATGAAAGTTCTTGGGACATGTCTATAACTCCATCTAGATCCTTGATATCCACTTTTTATGTACTATCACTTGTATAAATAGGGATAACACTACATTTATTTTAGGATTTGAATTTTTTTGTAGGTGCAAAGGAGGATAGACAAGTGAGAACCATTTTGGGAGGTATTTAGAAACTTTTCCTAACTTATAAAACTAATTTCTCACCTTGTTTTAACATGAAAATATATTTTCTATCTCATTCATTATAAATAGTCTAAACAGACAATGAAAAGGAAAAATGAATGTCAAGGATTGGGAGTGAGAAGTGTTCTATGAGTTTCCTTAGGATATTTTGATAGACCAGAGGACAAAGGAGGTATATTTGAGTTGCATAAAACATATTAAATGCATTTATTTAAGAAACTATAAGTCATTCTGATGACAAGTGTGAGGACAAATCTAGGGGACTAGTGATGAATGATTGTAGGCAATGAATGATAAGTGAAAAGGATGAATGCATTAGATAAGGAGGCATAGATGACCTTCACTAAACTTTTATCTACCTTCTAATGTCATATAATATGTGTCAAGGATTTATATGAGAGTTTAAGACAAAGAACTGAACCCCTTACCATCATGAAGGTAGTTTCAAAGCAAGATAATGAAGATTTTTATGCCAACTTGAGAAAGGTACTCTATTTCATATTGATACATGTTTATGATAGATTTCTAATTTATTTTCCACTTAATTTCATGGAATTGTAAATTATTCTCACCATTTGACACTTGGTCATGTGGCCCTTGAGCTTCACTTCTTCTCTTTCCTCTCTTGGATATATATATATTCTAACCTTTTTGGATTTGGAATAGATCCACAATTGGTATGGTGAAGCCATGTTGGTTTTGACACTTTTTTTTCCTTTGAATAATTTTTTATAAAGTTGATTCATTTTATGAAATATATTGCCTAAGTGTTTTAAGTGGTTGACAAGTGATGAACATGTTCCCCTTGCTTCCATTTTTGCTCTTGCATGTTTGTGTGATTGACATATCTTCTAACAAGTTTCATAAAGTGTGAGAGGGACTCGTAGAGTCTTGTATCAGACATTTTTTTGACCCACCTCTAGATAGGAATAAAAATCTACCTCTATGAGAAATATTTATACTATAAGGACATAGAGTTGAAGTCAGTTTGAGTAGTCTTCTTTCTTAAGTGTAGATGCAAGTGTGTTATGTGGATTTATCTTGGTGTATCACCTCATTAGCATTGTTTTTTTTTATTTTTTATTTTTACTTTTTCACTCACATTAGTTATTCTAGGGTAGTGTGAGCCTATAATATAAATCAAGGAAGCTAGCCATTTCAAACATAGAGATTTATCTCTTGTAGTGGCTTGTCTATGAGGAGAGATAGTTCCATGTTATCCTAAAATTAAGAAGGTATATTTAAATTCTCTAGGGTTAAATTTTAGGCTATAACACACCCTATACATGATTGCTTCATATTTGAACATCTAAAAATTAAATAATAAATAGTCTCATATACGTTTTGGTAAGAAAATGTAAAATGTTACCAAGTACATAAAACTATGTCCCAAAAAGATGAAATATTTGTGGGGATATTGAACAAAATACATACATGTTCACATACAAAAAATGATATAGCATATCTTAATCATAATTATTTACATTTAGCACCCAACTATCCTTTATTCCCCTATATATTTTACTTAAATGATGTAGATACACATAATGACAAAATGTTAATGCTTGTTTTGGATAATAAATTATTATTGAGGCTATGGACAAGAGAGATGATGCTATGGTGAAGGAAAAGGATATGTTAAAGATATATTTCTACCACAAAGAAAAAAAAAAAAGATTTAACATGTTAGTTAAATTCTTTACTAGAAATTATGATATGCAAGACGATCTTATCAACGGCTCATATGGTATCTTTAAATTATACACCTATGAAGATAACAAAGACATTATCTTGGTCAAATTGAAAAAAAATAATGTCTAAAATTATCAAAGAGAAAAACATATTCACTTGTACAAAATCCACATTGAACTAAACTAGACCCTTATTTTCTACATTTCAAGACCATTGCAAAATCTACTTACAAAAAGCATTAACCATATGAAGCCAATTTCTAATATTGATGGTCTGTGCAAGCAGAATACATAGACACCAAGGTTTAACCATGAAAGGTGTTTCAATCAAGATGCTTGGAGTTAATAGATATGGATTAGTATATACAACACTCTTATATGTAAAGACCATGGACTCATTATACTCGTTAAGCCCACTCATAGAGAAAAAAACATCAAAGTCAAAGAAAAAAAATCAATTGAGATATCTAGATTGAATTAAATTCAAAATGGGTATTGTAATATATATTGAGATCATACATTTTTGAATTTTCTATAACAATATGTTAATTTAACATTCATAGTCTTTCTCTACATTTAGAAGACATTGTCAATGACTATGACTTGATGAAATGTGAAATATTATACTTACAAGAAACATATATATCAAGTACCAATACTAATAATCATATTCCAAATTTTATTACTTGTATTTTAGTGCATAATGTTCATGGTATTATGATATTTGTAAAAAAAATTCTTCCACTTCAAATCTAATTCAATACAGTGCAGATGGAGTGGAAGCATTGACATCAAACATTATGATATATAATAATGAATTTACAATTGTCATTATCTATATGTCTCCATTTGATTTTATTTTAGATATTATAAATATTATAGAACAAATACTATCAAATACAAATGCATTGATACATATTTACGTATTTGGATACTTTAATATTGACATATCCACCTCAAAAAAATCAGCTATGCTACTTGAAAAACATATGTCAATGTCAGGCATTTATTCATTGCTAGCAAAACATAACCAATACACAAATATAATCATATATCATGTATGGTGAAAAATTACAAGTGAACATAAAGAACTTATAATAATAGACACTTATTGGACTGATCATGATGTTATCTATCTAGTTATGAATAATAGTACCTAAATACCAATGCAAAAACTATGTACATGGTTAGAAGGTATTCTTGTCGTTTATGCATACAATATAAGCATTGTTTTAGTCTTTTATGGTTATAAGTTTTAAACTCAGTTTTTCCATTTTAGTACATGGTATGAATTTAGAAAAAACAAATCTAGAGCATCAAAAATCTATTGGAAAATCAACAACGAGATCATTTGTTGGTAGTGAAAGTAGTTATGTCCAATAACAACAAAAATAATAACATTGCATTGAACTATCATTTTTTAAATTTTATTCAAACAACTATATTAACATTTGATTTACAACTTCTATCTTATTTCAATTAATAGGAAAATAAAAATCTTGTTTTATTTCAGTATAGGACATTTTAGATCATGTGTGTTTTGCCTTGACTAATCCTCTAGTGAAAAAGTTGTCAGCACTATCATTGGAAAGACAAACTATTATCCATAAACAAAATTTTTTTTTGTATTTTTTCCTTCCTGTTTAATGATCTATATCTATTTTTTGATGTTCTTTACTTTTGTCTTTGCCTCCATGCTAAGTTTTTAATCTGATGTTCTCGTTAGCTAATGCAATTTTACTAAACATAAATTATCATTTGGAATACTCACATAATATATTACTACATACATATATTTTACCTAGACACTCATGTATTGCCATGTTATTTGGTTTTTTACTTTTTTTTCTAATATATTGTTTTTGAGCATAGCTTTGATATTCTCTATAACTCTTTACAGCTTTATGTTATTGCACCAACAACCTTGATTCTAAAATAAGGTAAGAACTTCAAAGATTTGAAATTATTGCCTCAAATCATGGTGGATAGCATACATCTAGGGGAAAAAAGGACATGGATTAAATATGGGTGAATATAATAGCACCAAACAAACAAATATAGCCACCAAGCTTGGATTTCAATATTTAAAGTAATAAAATGTTCTTGTTAGGTGTTTTATTATTTGAAATGGAATAATTGAACATATATTTATATAAATAAATACATGTACATGAAGTATAATATTAATAAAAAATTACCTTCTTATATGTAAATATTGAATGAGTAACATCAATAAATGCATTAGTAGATGACTCAAAAATTGGCTATGAAGATGATGGTACTATAAATTATATAAATTACTTGTTGACATTGAAGATTGCACCCTTTGCAGGAGGCCGAGCTCCTACCTTCTCCTCGCAACTATGGAAACTTCCGTCTCACCTATGGGGCTGGCGAAGCTGGAGGGGAGAGTCTCTAGATAAGGGCTAGCTCCCTTTGATGCATCATATTTGTTCTAACAAGTGCTAATACATGTGTATATATAGATATAATATGGGGGGATGAAAAGGGAGAAAGATGCAGGAAAACAAACTACTCTAAGGAGGTGATACACCAAAATGAAATGACCTTCTCACATCCACACTTAAAATGAGACAAATGCATACATATGCTTCACACTTGGTAGAAGGACCAGACTATAGAAGCTTGACAGGGAGGTTTGAATGAAAATATAGAGAATAGAGGTTCACCAAAGGTGTTGTGAGATGCACACTGCAAGGTAACTCTTTCTATTTCTATACCTCCAAATAGAACTCTCCTTATCAGTCTACACAAAGGGCACTTTGTAGACAACATATATGTTGGTATTGAACCTATGAAAGCATCAAGTTATAATGACTAAACACAAATCAACACTCAGCACATACACAAAAATGTCTATCCAAGATAGAGGTAAAAACTGTGTTTATTGATTCAAGTGGAAATTTTGCCAGGGCTATGCCTTACAAATGTGAAAAAAGATACTTTTCTAAATGGCAAGTCTTCAAATATATAGGAGAAGAAAGGAGGCCTTTTGGCACCCCTTTTTTACAAGTGGCCTATTGCATCTTCTTATTGGGAAGAGCAAGTCACTCAAAACATTAATGAACTGCACCCTTTGTCTATTTGAAGTCTACTTTTTTCAAGGTCAATACATGGTTTGTCTACTCATTAATGTGAAATGGAGAAACTAGTTGCACTGCTAGCTATTTGCATCTTTTAGTGATCAATTGCAACCACTATTTCACCTACTGGAGTCACTTCTCAAATCGGCACTTCCTCTTGCCACTTGGACTAACTACCTATTCGTTTCATGCTTGTCACTTTGTCTTTTCTCAATTTTGTCTCTTCTAGCTCCTTTAGCCCTCAGGGGTGAACTTCCAGTGGGTCGCTGTGTTCTGGGCTCTCATGGTTAGTGCTCCCTCATTTTGAAAATAAATAGCTATTTCATTTCACTAATTTTGATGTTCACATGGCTGTCATTGGTTTGAAAACCAACAGCTAATTTTCTTTGTTAATTTTGATGGCCTCTCAGATGTCCTTATCCCTGTTAAAATTTCATCAAGTCCCTCACTGGCTTTTCTATGGCTTTGTTTTTTTCATCCCTCTCTACAGGCACTCTTTGCCTTGTTCCTTCTTAGCACCTTCCCAAAGGGAAGGTGACCCTTCAGCCCTTGAATGTGTTCTTTGTATTTGGCCAAGAGTCCCCCACAAGGGTGCCTACCCTTTGAGGTCCTTCGGTGGGTCCTTTGATTTTATTTGAAATGCCTACCCAATGCAAGGGAATTGATCTTGGACTGCCGATTGAACTAAGGCCGATGAATCAAGGCCGATGAACTAAGCTGAAACAATGCCATTTGAAATTGAAGATAGATAAACCAGGTGTTGATTGATCCAGTGATGGCTTTGAAGATTGAATTGAGGCCTGAACCAAGCTAAATAACCATGTCTTTGAACTTGTGCAACCCAAAATTGATTGGATTTGAAAAGCAAGGGAAGAAGGGGACCGCAATTTTGCCTATTGGGCAAAATTGGTCAACAGATTGGCAACTCACAGGGGAAGCATGCCTGCTATGCTTAAAATCTAGTTGCCTTGTAGTCCATTGGGCACAAAGTCAGATTGTAACTTTAAAATTAGCAATAGCCCCAATGAATTTAGAACCAATCACATAGATCTACCTCTAAGGAAATGCAAACACACACAAGACTAAGAAAACTACTACTTGTGCAACAACACTTAGGGAAAATAGGAAAGAAAACAAGGGAAAATATATACATATGAAAGGAGACTAAGTGGTAATGCTTCAGATGTATCCCATTAATTGGGATATGCAGTTATTCACCATCCAACCTAGAGAGTTGGAATGCATTATGCTACTTGCACTGATTGATTATGTATGGGCCACTCCATAGGGCGTCAAACTTTGCATGCTTTCCAAGCTTGGCTCGGTCTTCATCCCATTTCAAGACAATGTCTCCTTTAGAGAAATATTTTGACAAAGATTTTTGGTCGAAGTGTCTCTTCACTTGCTATTGATGACTGGTCATAGAAGCCATAGCCCGGTCCCTTGTCTCTTGGAGCTCCATCAACTCACATAGCCTGACTTCCATGCTACTTCCTTCTTCTAATTGCAGCTGGTGAGCAAGGTCCAATGTTGGTAACTCAAGCAAGATGGGAAGCCTAGCTTCCCTTCCATATACGAGTGTATATGGAGAATTGTTTATTGCTCTCTTCAGAGTGATTAGATCAGCCCACAGAGCTATCTTCAGCTTGGCATGCCAAGTCTTTTGATTTTCTTCCATGGTCCTCTTTATGATTCTGATCAAATTTTTATTAGTGGACTTAGCCAGCCCATTCCCATGTGGGTAATAATTGGATGAAGTGCTGAGGTATATGACATACCTTAGTGCCCATTCACTTGTTTTGGTTCCTAGAAAAGCTAAGGCATTATCTGAGATTATGGTGGCTAGGACCCCAAATCTTGTTACCAGGTCCTCATAAAACTCTAGGACTGCACTTTCTTTTACCTCCTTCAGAGCAACATCCTCCACCCACCTTATGAAATAGTCTGTGGTAGTTAGGAACCACTTGTGTCCAACATTGGAGGGAGGATTGATCATCCCTATGAAATCCAAGCCCCACTGCATGAATGGTTTCTCCACCTGAATAGGTTGTAGAGGCATGGCAGCCAAATGTCATTTCTTATCAAAAAATGCACACTTCTGGTACTTTCTTTCCTAAGCATGGGTGTCCCTGAAAAGAGTAGGCCAAAAATAGCCAGATCTCATTATCTTTTCTATAGTAGCTCTAGGAGCGAAATGACTGCCTGCTGGCCCATCATGGAACTCAGATAGTATTTTATCAGCCTAGTTTGGGTCGATGCATCTTAGAAGGACCCCAGAGAGATCCTTCCTAAATAATACTCCATCAACTAGGACATAAAGGAGAGACTTCAGCTTGAATTACCTTCTTTCAGTCCTATCAAGACCCTTTGGCACTTACCAATGATAAGGAAACACCTCAGGTCCGATGTCTAGTCTTTTAAGATAGCTAGTTCCTCTGCAGTGACTGCATCATGAATTAGTAAGCTATCTTCCCTTTTTTTCTTGAAGTCTATAGCAAGCTATTTACACAGGCCTCTTCCCCTCACCAGCTTGGTGATCTTGATGTCTACATCATACTCCATCACTTTGGTGATCCACCCTACTCTCTTCTCATTTAGGTCTCAATTGGTCAAGAAATCCTTGATGAAAAGATGTGGGACCATGAGGTGAATCCTACTGTTAGACAACATATGCCTAAATTTCTTTAGGCTCCACACTACTTCCAGGACTTACTTCTCTACATACATGTATCTGACATTGAAATCCTCTAACCCTTGGATAAAAAAAGCAAGTGGTTTCTCAAGGTCATCACCATTTGCTTGGGTAAGCATGGCAGAGATCACCTCTTCATTGCTAAAAGTGTAGAGGTTGTAATCTTTGTTGAAGTCAGGGCTGATCAAAGTAGGAGCCTGAGTTATGGCCTACTTGATGGATTCAAAGCTATCCTTCCTTTGTGTTGTCTACTTGAACTCTTCACCCTTCCTTAGAATAGGGGTTAGTGGCTTGAATATCTCTATGAAATTTAGAATGAATCTCCGAACAAAATTTATCTTGCCAAAGAAACTCTGCAGGCCTTTCTTGTGCTTTGGTAGGGACATCTCTAGGATAGAACAAAATCTCTTGGGGTCAATGGATAAGACTTCCTTGGAAATGATGTGGCCAAGGATTTTCCCCTCATGAACAATAAACACACATTTCTTTGGATTAAGAGAGATGCTGAATTCCCTACACCTTTCAAAAATTTGCCTGAGGTGTTCTATGTGTTGGCTCACTTACTTAGAGAATACCATCACATCATCAAGGTATACCAGCACGTTGTTGTTTATCAAGCCTCCAAAAGCCACGTCCATGGCTTGCTAAAAGGTAGCACCATCATTAGCCAGCTTGAATCGCATCTTCTTGTAGGAAAACATTCTCCATTTAGTAGTGAAGGCCATTTTGTGCTAGTCACAGCCTTACGCCAGAATCTAATTATACCCTGAATAACCATCCAGGAGGGAGAAACGCTCACTGCCTTTTACCTTCTGAAGGATCTATTCCATGCTCGGGAAGGGATAATGATCTTTTAAAGAGACTTTATTAAGGTCTCTGAAATCAACACATAGCCTGATCTCCCCATTCTTCTTTCTAACAAGAATAGGATTGGCCAGCCAAGAGGAATGTTTGATTGGAAATATTATCTTAGACTCAATCAATTTGGCTAGTTCCCTCTACATGAGAGGCTCAATTGTCAAGTTGATAGGTCTCTATTTCTACGTGACTGGCCTAGCGCCTTCTTTTAATTTGATGGTGTGTTGGGTGAGTCTTGGGTCAAAGCCCTTCAAATCCCTATAATCCCATGCAAAAACATCGACAAATTCTTGACTCAACAAAATGAAAGCCTGACTTTCTTGAATCGTGTAGACTTTTCCAAGTGCAAGCAGCTTGTCCTTGAAGGTCTCAACCCTTTCGTAGTTCTCCTTAGTTATGATGCATGCCTTATCATTTCTCAATTGGTCATCTCCATTGAAGATGCTCTCAAGAGTGACCAAACCTTTAGGGAGCTTATTGTTTTTCAATTGAACAATCTAGTTTCCATACTACTACTGTAACTTCGCTTGGTTTTGTGTTATGAACTCAGCTTCCTCCTGTAGGAAGAAAGCTATTTGCTGGTCATTTTTAAAAACTTGCCAATTTTTAATGTTGTCAGGGACAGAGGGCTGAACTACCACCTTCAAGTGGTGTGAACTACAATCTCAACCTATTTCTTCAAAAACATCGAACAGAGCACCAATTGCTGCTAGCCTATCTACTTGTTTGTTCTGCTCTATGGGATTGGAGGTGATATTGAAAGCAAGGAAGTATTCCACCAATTCACAGATCCTATCCTTGTAAGACTTCAGCAAGGAATTCTTGGTCAAATTTTTGCCTTTCACCTGATTTACAATTAGCTTGCTATCTCCCAAAACTTGCAACTCCTTAATCCCTCTTTTCCTTGCCCATTCTAGACCACAGATAAGGGACTTGTATTCTAAAACATTGCTTGTGCAAGAAAATTGGAAATGAAAAGCTAAAAAGTATCACTCCTTTGAAGGGGAGACTAACATCACCCCACCACTAGCTCCCAGCTTACTTTTAGAACCATCAAAGTATAGTTTCCATAGACCTAGGTCCTCTTATCCTGCGTTCATTATATTTGGTATGAAGGTGCCCTCTTCGTGCATGCAGTAGAATCCAAAGTTTTCTTCCTCTATAAACTTGTAAGGATAATGTTTGAATTTATCATTTCCCCACTCATCCAAGAGTAGGTCTGTAACTCCTTCAAGAGTAAAGGATGGAAATTGGTCTATTTGGGACTCTTCTGGGTCGATAATGGTGTAACTGACATTTGCTGCCTTTGGCGAGTATAGTTCTAGATGGTCCTTGTAGATTGTCTTAGATTCACTTTTTACCTTGGTCCCATACTTGGTTCTAAAAACTAGATATGACCAATTCGCTACTAGATAGCCACCTATCTTTGATGTGAAATCCCTAGACAAGCAAATTACGACATAAGGAGGAACATCCGCTACCACTATATAATGGGGAATTGAGAAAGTTGGGCAAGCATGCAATGTCAAGCCTAAAACCTTCAAAATCCCAACTATTTTTGCAGGTGTCCCATCTAGTTGTAGGACTCCTTTGTTCATCTCTTCATATTTTAGTCCCATCTTGTTACCTATACACTTGGGCATCACTGAGGTACTAGCCCCACTGTCAATTATGTAGTTGTGTACCAAGAAATCCCCTATGACCAAGGATACATAGAAAAGGGGAATTTTCTCTTCTTTCTTTACCTGACCTAAAGTGGAAGGCTATCCATTCATCATCAAGACATTATCAATGCTCGCTAGGATAGCTTGTCAATCCAGCTCATACAATTCCTTCTTTAATACATCCTTATGTCATGGTAGAGACAATGAATCCCATAAAGAGATGGTCATATGTAGCTTCTTCATCTAGTCCACTATATTGACCTGGGGATTGCCTCCCTTCAAGCTTTCTTTGGGGCCGATTCCAACCTGAGCTGTAGGTTGAGGGGCTGAATGTACAAATGGCTATCTAAAGTTTGGGGCCTTTGAATTGGAGTGTAATGGAGAAGGTACTGCTGCCACTTGAGTGGTAACCTGGGCTTCTCCCATTGCTCTTCTCTAAAATCTTGTGTTGGCTGCAACACAATCAACCTAATTGTCTACAGTGCCCACATAATTCACTGAATAAAATTCCCTTCTAGATGATTCATTAGGGTAAAATTAGGTTGGGCCTGATTGCTACTTGTGTTGGGTTGCATTGGAGTCTCAAAGACCTAGGAATGAGTGGCTACTTGATTATATGCATTCTAGAAATAACCCATCATCTCATTTGTATACATAGTGTGCTCTTGACCATATCCCATGGTCGAACAACTTGGCTATTCCTGTACTAGATTATTCTGAATCAGCACCATGACTTTAGATGAAGGGGGGCCTGGGTTGTAGTTTTGGAATGGTTTGGTCTGAGTGAGCTAAACTTTTCTTTAATTATAGATTTGAAAAGGGGGTCTAGGGGCTTGACCATAATGCTGGTATCCCTGATTCAGTCTGTTGCTTTGAGCTTGCTGCCTTTTAAGAGCTACAAGTTCATTTGACATGCTCTACAATAGACTCTTAACTTCATGGAGCTCATTGGATGAAACAATAGCTAGTTTCTCAATGCTAGGTAGAGGAGCTAATGTGGGATCAATGGCCTAAATTGGAGGTAGCATTTTTGGGAAAAGTGGCATGTGAGGTCTAGGGGTTATTTTCCCAGCCTGTAACAAGCAATTTTTAGTTGTTATGGCTATGTCATAAGCAACAGGTAGTATATGCCCTCCCATAGATTGTATCATTACTACAATATCATTATTTAATGCCTTTAAATAATACAAGAAAGCATAGCTAGGAGTCAGTCTTACTAGGATGGGAATTTTATCCCAAGTCTTTTGAAATTGCGTGTTAAAATCCTGCATATACTTATGTGGAGCTCTCTTTATGGTCGTCAACTACTCAACAAGTGAGAGGTCAACACTCTTTTCACCAAAGTGATCTATCAACTGAGTACCCAATTCATTCCAAGAATGTATTGAATTTATAGGCAAGGTCCTGTACCAATCAAGAGCTTTGCCTTTGAGAGATAATGCTAGTAATCTGATGGCGATATTTTCCTCTATGACATTGTGAATATTGTAGAGGTTAGCAATATTCCTAATGTGATCAATGACTATGATGGTTCCCTCTCCATCGAAAGGAGGCACATTTTTTAGGGCTGTTCCTGGGATTGGATCATAACATGGGAGATTCAAGGGGCTCTGACCACGAAAAGCCATAAAAGGCAATGCCATAACTGGGATGGGTTGTAACTAGGGCTCTATTGTGTATATGTCCCTTACAATAGGTTTAGGAGGATGGCTTGTTGGATAAGGAAGGGTCTTCTCAAATCTTAGTCTTTTAGTTGAGTTCAAAGGCAACTCAATGAAATCGAAGGGAGCCCCTTTAGAAGTAGACCTTCTGGTGACTTTAGGCATATAAAGTTAAGAAATTGGTCTTGATTGGAAAATTGAAGCTCTTACCAGTGGAGTCACCAGATGCTAGAAAACTTGATTTGTTGTAACAAGACCAGCATCAATATGGAAACCTTACTGAGTTGTCAAACTCTAGTCCCACCAGGCATGCCAAAACTATTGACGTCAAAGATTGCACCCTTGGTAGGAGGCCGAGCTCCTGCCTTCTCCTCGCAACTATGGAAAATCCCCTCTCGCCTGTGGGATTGGTGAAGTTGGAGGGGAGAGTCTCTAGATAAGGGCTAGCTCCCTTTGATGCATCATATTTATTCTAGCAAGTGCTAATACATGTGTATATATAGATATAATATGGGGGGGATGAAAAGGGAGAAATATGTAGGAAAACAAACTACTCTACAGAGGTGATACGCCAAAATGAATTGACCTTCTCACATCCACACTTAAAACTAGACAAATGCATACATACGCTTCACACTTGGTAGAAGGACCAGACTGCAAAAGCTTGACAGGGAGGTTTGAATGAAAATACAGAGAATAGAGGTTCACCAAAGGTGTTGTGAGATGCACACTGCAAGGTAACTCCTATTTTTGCACCTCCAAATAGAACTCTCCTTACCAGTCTACAGAAAGGGCACTTTGTAGACAATAGATACGTTGGTATTGAACCTATGAAAGCATCAAGAAACAATGACTAAACACAAATCAACACTCAGCACATATACAGAAATGTCTATCCAAGATAGAGGTAAAAACTGCATTTATTGATTTAGGTGGAAATTTTTCCAGGGCTACACCTTACAAATGTGAAAAAAGATGCTTTTCTAAATGACAAGTCCTCAAATATATAGGAGAAGAAAGGAGGCCTTTTGGTGCCCCTTTTTTACAAGTGGCCTATTGCATCTTCTTATTGGGAAGAACAAGTCTCTCAAAACATTAATGAACTACACCCTTTGTCTATTTGAAGTCTACTTTTTTCAAAGTCAATAAATGATTTATCTACTCATTAATGTGAAATGGAGAAACTGGCTACACTGCTAGCTATTTGCATCTTTTAGTGATCAATTGCAACCACTATTTCACCTGTTGGAGTCACTTCTCAAATCAATGCTTCCTCTTGCCACTTGGACTAATTGCCTGTTCATTCCTTGCTTGTCGCTTTGTCTTTTCTCAATTTTGTCTCTTCTAGCTCCTTTGACCCTTAGAGCTAAACTTCCAGTGGGTTGCTACGTTCTAGGCTCTCATGGTTAGCACTCCATCATTTTGAAAAAAAACGGCTATTTCATTGCGCAAATTTTGACGTTCACACGGCGATCAATGGTTTGAAAACCAATGGCTAATTTGCTTTGTTAATTTTGGTGGCCTCTCAGATGTCCTCATCCCTATCAAGAAATCATTGGGTCCCTCACTAGATTTTCTGTGGCTTTGCTTTTTCTAGCCCTCTCTGCGGGCACTCTTTGCCTTGTTCCTTCTTAGCACCTTTCCGAAGGGAAGGTGACCCTCTAGCCTTTGAAAGTGTCCTTTGTATTTGGCCAAGAGTCCCCCGCAAGGGCACCTGCCGTTCAGGGTCCTTCGATGGGTCTTTTTCTTTTGTTTGAAATGCCTGCCCAATGCAAGGGAATTGATCTTGGACTGTGGATTGAACTAAGGCTAATGAATTAAGGCCGATGAACCAAGCTGGAACAAGGCCGTTTGAAATTAAAGATAGATAAACCAAGTGTTGATTGAACCAGTGATGGATTTGAAGATTGAAATGAGGCATGAACTAGGCTAAAGAACCATGTCTTTAAACTTGTGCAACCCAAAATTGACTGGCTTTGAAAAGCAAGGGAAGAAGGGGACCACAATTTTTCCTGTTGGGCAAAATTGGTCAACAATTTGGTGACTCACAGGGGAAGCAAGCCTGCTATGCTTAGAAGCCAATTGGCTTGTAGTCCATTGGGCATGGAGTCAGATTGTAACTTTAAAATTAGCAACAGCCCTAATAAATTTAGAACCAATCACGCAAATCTACCTCTAAGGAAATGAAAACACACACAAGACTAAGAAAACTACTACTTGTGCAACAACACATAGGGAAAATAGAAAAGAAAACAAGGGAAAATATATACAGATGAAAGGAAACTTAGTGGAAATGCTTTAGATGTATCCCATTAACTAGGATATGTAGTTCTTCACAATCCAACTTGGAGAGTTGGAATGCATTATGCTGCTTGCACTGAGTGATTATGTATGGGCCACTCTATAGGGTGTTGAACTTTGTATGCTTTCCAGGCTTAGCTCGGTCTTTGTCCCATTTCAAGACACTGTCTCCTTCAGAGAAATATTTTGACAATGATTTTGGGTTGAAGTGTCTCTTCACTTGCTATTGACGACTGGTCATAGAAGCCATAGCCCAGTCCCTTGTCGCTTGGAGCTCCATTAGCTCACACAGCCTAACTTCCATGCTACTTCCTTCTTCTAATTGCAGCTGGTGAGCAAGGTCCAATGCTAGTAAGTCAAGTGAGATGGGAAGCCTAGCTTCATTTCCATATATGAGCGTATATGGAAAATTTCTAATTGCTCTCTTTGGAGTGATTCGATCGGACCACAGAGCTGTCTTCAGCTTGGCATGCCAAGTCTTCTGATTTTCTTCCATGGTCCTCTTTATGATTTTGATCAAATTTTTGTTGGTGGACTTAGCTATCCCATTCCCCTATGGGTAATAAATGGATGAAGTGCTAAGGTATATACCATACCTTAGTGCCCATTCACTTGTTTTGGTTCTTAGAAAAGCCAAGGCATTATCTGAGATTATGGTGGTCGGGACCCCAAATCTTGTTACCAGGTCCTCATAAAACTCTAAGACTACACTTTCAATTGCCTCCTTCAGAGCAATAGCCTCCACCCACCTTGTGAAATAGTCTATGGTAGTCAAGACCCACTTGTGGCTAACATTGGAGGGAGGATTGATCATCCCTATGAAATCTAGGCCCCACTGCATGAATGGTTGCTCCACCTAAATAGGTTGTAGAGGCATGGCAGCTAAACATTGTTTCCCATAAAAAAATGCACACTTTTGGCACTTTCTTACCCAAGTGTGGGTGTCCCTAAAAAGAGTAGGCTAGAAATATCCAGATCTCATTATCTTTGCTGTAGTAGCTTTAGGAGCAAAATGACTGCCTGCTGGCCCATCATGGAACTCATACATTATTTTAGCAGCCTAGTTTGGGTCAATGCATCTTAAAAGGACCTCAAAGAGATCCTTCCTAAACAATACTCCATCAACTAGGACATAAGCGAGAGACTATATCTTGAAGTACCTTCTTCTGGTCCTATCAAGACCCTGTGGGCACTAACCAGTGATAAGGAAATGCCTCAAGTCCGATGTCCAGTCTTTTAAGACAGTTGGTTCCTTTGTAATGGCTACATCATGAACTAGTGAGCTGTCTTCCCTTTCTTGCTTGAAGTCTATAGCAAGCTATTTGCATAGGCCTCTTCCCCTCACCAACTTGGTGATCTTGATGTCTACATCATACTCTATCACTTTGGTGATCCACCCTCCTCTCTTCTCATTTAGGTCTCGATTAGTCTAGAAATCCTTGACACCAAGATGTGAGACCATGAGGTGAATCCTACTGTTAGACAACATATGCCTAAATTTCTTCAGGCTCCGCACTACTGCCAGGACTTGCTTCTCTACATATGTGTATTTGACTTTGAAATCCTCTAACCCTTGGCTAAAAAAAGTAAGTGGTTGCTTGAGGTCATCACCATTTACTTGGATAAGCATGGCAGAGATCACCTCTTCATTACTGAAAGTGTAGAGGTTAAAGTCTTTATTGAATTTGGGGCTGATCAAAGTAAGAGCCCAGGTTATGGCCTGCTTGATGGTTTCAAAGTTGTCCTTCCTTTGTGTTGTCCACTTGAACTCTTCACCCTTCCTCAGCATAGGGGTTAGTGGCTTGACTATCTCTGTGAAATTCGAAATGAATCTCTAAATAAAATTTATCCTACCAAAGAAACTCTGCATGCCTTTCTTGTGCTTTGGTAGGCACATCTCCAGCATAGAACAAACTCTCTTGGGGTCAATGGATAAGCCTTCCTTAGACACGATGTGGCCAAGGAGTTTCCCCTCATGAATAGCAAACACACATTTCTTTGGATTAAGATAGATGCTGAATTCCCTACACCTTTCAAAAATATGCCTGAGGTGTTCTATGTGTTGGCTTGCTTACTTGGAGAATACTATCACATCATTGAGGTATACCAGCACATTGTTGTTTATCAAGCCTCTAAAATCCATGTCCATGGCTCGCTAAAAGGTAGCACTAGCATTAGCTAGCCCGAATGACATCTTCTTGTATGGGAACATTCCCCATTTAGTAGTGAAGGCCATTTTGTGCTAGTCACAGCCTTACACCAGAATCTAATTATACTCTAAATAACCATCCAAGAGGGAGAAAATCTCACTGCCTATTACCTTCTGAAGGATCCACTCCATGCTCAAGAGGGCATAATGATATTTTAAAGAGACTTTATTAAGGTCTTTGAAATCGACACATAGCCTGATCTCCCCACTCTTCTTTCTAACAGGAACAAGATTGGCCAGCCAGGAGGACTGTTTGATTGGAAATATAATATCAAACTCAATCAATTTGGCCAATTCCATCTACATGAGAGGCTCAATTGTCGAGTTGACAGGTCTCTATTTCTATGTGACTGGCCTAACACCTTCTTCTAATTTGATGGTGTGTTGGGTGAGTCTTGGATTGAAGCCCTTCAAATCACTGTAATCCCATGCAAAAACATCAGCAAATTCCTATCACAGCAAAATGAAAGCCTACCTTTCTTGAATCGTGTAAACTTTTCCAAGCGCAAGCAGCTTGTCCTTGAAGATCTCAACCCTTTCGTAATTCTCCTCTTTAGTTGTGATGCATGCCTTGTTTTTTCTCAATTGGTCATCTCCATTAAAGATGCTCTCAAGAGTGACCAAAACTTTAGGGAGCTTATTTTTCTTCAATTGAACAATCTAGTTTCCATACTACTTCTGCAACTTCGCTTGGTTCTGTGTTGTGAACTCAGCTTCCTCTTGTAGGAAGAAAGCTATCTGCTGGTCATTTTTGAAAACTTGCCAATTTGCAATGTTGTCAGGGATAGAGGGCCAAACTACCACCTTGAAGTGGTGTGAACTACAATCTCAACCTATTTCTTTGGAAACATCAAACTGAGCACCAATTGCTGCTAGCCTATCTGCTTGTTTATTCTGCTCTCTGGGATTGGAGGTGATATTGAAAGCAAGGAAATCTTCCACCAACTCCCAGACCCTATGCTTGTAAGACTTCAGCAAGGAATTCTTGGTCAGATTCTAGCCTTTCACTTGATTTACAATCAGCTTGTTGCCTCCCAAAACTTGCAACTCCATCTCTCTTTTCTTTGCCCATTCTAGACCATGGATAAGGGACTCATATTATGTAACATTGCTTGTGCAAGAAAATTGGAAATGAAAAGCTGAAAATTATCTCTCCTTTGAAGGGGAGACTAACATCACCCCACCACCAGCTCCTAGCTTACTTCTGAAACCATCAAAGTACAACTGTCATAGACCTAGGTCCTCTTGGCCTGCCTTCATTATATTTGGTATGAAGGTGCAATCTTCATGCATGCAGTAGACTCCAAGGTTTGCTTCCTCTATAAACTTGTAAGGATCATGTTTGAAGTTATCATTTCCCCACTCATCCAAGAGTAGGTCTGCAACTCCTTCAAGAGTAGAGGATGGAGACTGGTCTATTTGGGACTCTTCTGGCTTGATAATGTTGTAACTGACATTCACTGCCTTTAGCGAGTATGGTTCTAGATGGTCCTTGTAGAGTGGCTCAGATTCAATTTTTACCTTGGTCCCATACTTGGTTCTAAAAACTAGATATGACTAATTTGCTGCTAGATAGCCACCTATCTTTGATGTGAAGTCCCTGGACAAGCAAATTATGAAATAAGGAGGAACATCTGCTACGACTATATCATGGGGAATTGAGAGAGTTGGGAAAGCATGCAATGTCAAGCCTAAAAGCTTCAAAATCCCAACTATTTTTGCAGGTGTCCCATCTAGCTGCATGACTCCTTTATTCATCTCTTCATATTTCAGTCCCATCTTGTCAGTTATACATTTGGGCATCACTGAGGTACTAGCCCCACTGTCAATTATGCATTTGTGTACCAAGAAATCCCCTATGACCAAGGATACATAGAAAGGGATAATTTTCTCTTCCTTCTTTACCTGACCTGAAGTGGAAGGCTATCCATTTGTCATCAAGACATTATTAGTACTCGCTGGGATAGCTTGTCGATCTAGCTCATGCAATTCCTTATTCAATACATCCTTCTATCCTAGTAGAGACGATGAATCCCATAAAGAGATGTTCATATGCAGCTTCTTCATCTAGTCCACTATATTAACCTGGGGACTACCTCCCTTTAAGCTTACTTTGGGGCTAATTCCAACCTGAGTTGTAGGCTGAGGGGCTGAAGGTACAAATGGCTATCTAAATTTTGGGGCCTTTGAATTGGAGTGCGATGGAGAAGGTGATGCTGCCACTTGAGTGGTAGCCTAGGCTTCTCCCATTGCTCTTCTCTTAAATCTTGTGTTGGCTGCAACACAGTTAGCCTGATTGTCTACACTGCCCACATAATTCACTGAATAAAATTCCCCTTCTAGATGATTCATTAGGGTAGAATCAAGTTGGGCCTAATTGCTACTCGTGTTGGGTTGCATTGGAGTCTCAAATACCTGGGAATGAGTGGCTGGTTGATTGTCTACATTCTAAAAATAACCCATCACCTCATTTGTATACATAGGGTGCTCTTGACCATATCCCATGGTTGAACAACTTGGTTATTCATGTACTAGATTATTCTGAATCAGCACCATGACTTTAGATGATGAAGGGGGGCCTGGGTTGTAGTTTTGGAATGGTCTGGTCTGAGTGAGCTGACCCTGTCCTTGATTATAGTTTTGAAAAGGGGGTTTAGGGGCTTGACCATAATGCTGGTATCCCTGATTCAGTCTATTGCTTTAAGCTTGCTGCCTTTTAAGAGCTACAAGTTCATTTGACATGCTCTGCAACAGACTCTTAACTTCATGGAGCTCATTAGATGGAACAATAGTTGGTTTCTCAATGCTAGGTAGAGGAGCTAATGTGGGAGCAATGGCCTGAATTAGAGGTAGCGTTTCTGGGAAAAGTGGCATGTGAGGTCTAGGGGCTATTTTCCCAGCCTGTACTAAGCAATTTTTAGCTACTATGGCTATGTCATAAGCAACAAATAGTATATGCCCTCCCATGGATTGTATCATTACTGTAATATCACTATTTAATGCCTTTAAATAATATATGAAAGCATAGCTGGGAGTCAGTCTTACCAGGATGGGAATTCTATCCCAAGTCTTTTGAAATCGCATGTTAAAATCTTGCATATACTCGTGTGGAACTCTCTTTATGGTCATTAACTGCTCAGCAAGTGAGAGGTCATCACTCTTTTCACCAAAGTGATCTATCAACTGAGTACCCAATTCATTCCAAGAATGTATTGAATTTATAGGTAAGGTCCCATACCAGTCAAGAGCTTTGCCTTTGAGAGACAATGCTAGTAATCTGATGGCGATATTTTCCTCTGTGACATTGTGAATATTGTAGAGGTTAGCAATATTCCTAATGTGCTCGATGACTGTGATGGGTCCCTCTCCATTGAAAGGAGGCACATTTTTGAGGGCTATTCCTAGGATTGGATCATAATGTTGGAGATTCAAGGGGCTCTGACCATGAGAAGCCATAAAAGGCAATGCCATAGCTGGGATGGGCTAGAACTAGGGCTCTGTTGCTTATGCATCCCTTACAATAGGTCTAGGAGGATGGCTTGTTGGATAAGGACGGGTCTTCTCAAATCTTAGTCTTTTAGCTGAGTTTAAAGGCAACTCAATGAAATCAAAGGGAACCCCTTTAGAAGTAGACCTTTTGGTGACTTTAGGCATAGAAAGTTAAGAAATTGGTCTTGATTGGAAAACTGAAGCTCTTACCAGTGGAGTCACCAGATGCTGGAAAACTTGATTTGCTATAACAAGACCAGCATCAATCCTAAAACCTTACCGAGTTGTCAAACTATGGTCCCATCGGGCGTGCCAAAACTGTTGACATCAAATATTTCACCCTTGGCAGGAGGTTGAGCTCCTGCCTTCTCTTCACAACTATGGAAACTCCCCTCTCACCTATGGGACTGATGAAGCTGGAGGGGAGAGTCTCTAGATAAGGGCTAGCTCCCTTTGATGCATCATATTTGTTCCATCAACTGCTAATACATGTGTATATATAGATATAATATGGGGGGGATGAAAAGGGAGAAAGATGCAAGAAAACAAACTAATCTAAGGAGGTGATACACCAAAATGAAATGACCTTCTCTCATCCACACTTAAAACCAGACAAATGCATACATATGCTTCAGACTTGGTAGAAGGACCAGACTGCAAAAGCTTGACAGGGAGGTTTGAATGAAAATATAGAGAATAGAGGTTCACCAAAAGTGCTATGAGATGCACACTGTAAGGTAACTCCTTCTATTTGTTCACCTCCAAATAGAACTCTCCTTACCAGTCTACAAAAAGGGCACTTTGTAGACAACAGATACGTTGGTATTGAACCTGTGAAAGCATCAAGAAAGAATGACTAAACACAAATCAACACTCAACACATACACATAAATGTCTATCCAAGATGAGGTAAAAATTGTGTTTATTGATTTAGGTGGAAATTTTGCCAGGGCTACACCTTACAAATGTGAAAAAAGATGCTTTTATAAATGACAAGTCCTCAAATATATAGGAGAAGAAAGGATGCCTTTTGGCGCCCTTTTTTTACAAGTGGCCTATTGCGTCTTCTTATTGGGAAGAACAAGTCTCTCAAAACATTAATGAACTACACCCTTTGTTTGTTTGAAGTCTACTTTTTTCAAGGTCAATACACTATTTGTCTACTCATTAATGTGAATTGGAGAAACTGGCTGCACTGCTAGCTATTTGCATCTTTTAGTGATCAATTGCAACCACTATTTCACCTACTGGAGTCACTTCTCAAATCAGCACTTCCTCTTGCCACTTGGACTAACTGCTTATTCGTTCCATGTTTGTTGCTTTGTCTTTTCTCAATTTGGTCTCTTCTAGCTCCTTTGGCCCTCAGGGGCAAACTTCTAGCGGGTCACTGTGTTGTGGGCTCTCATGGTTAGCGCTCCCTCATTTTGAAAACAAACAGCTATTTTGTTGTGCTAATTTTGACGTTCACACAGCCATCATTGGTTTAAAAACCAACAACAAATTTGTTTTGTTAATTTTGACAGCCTCCCTGACATCCTCGTCTTTGTCAAAACATCATCGGGTCCCTTGTTGGCTTTTCTGTGGCTTTGCTTTTTTCAGCCCTCTCTGTGGGCACTCTTTGCCTTGTTCCTTCTTAGTACCTTCCTAAAGGGAAGGTGACCCTCCAGCCCTCAAAAGTGTCCTTTGTATTTGGCCGAGAGTCCCCCACAAGGGCACCTACCTTCGGGGTCCTTCGGAGGGTCCTTTGCTTTTGTTTGAAATGCCTACCCAATGCAAGGGAATTGATCTTGGACTGTCAATTGAACTAAGGCTGATGAATCAAGGCCGATGAACCAAGATGGAACAAGGCCATTTGAAATTGAAGATAGATAAACCAAGTGCTGATTAAACCAGTGATGGCTTTGAAGACTGAACTAAGGCCTGAACTAGGTTGAAGAACCGTGTCTTTGAACTTGTGTAACCCAAAATTGACTAGCTTTGAAAAGCAAGGGAAGAAGGGGGCCATAATTTTGCCTATTGGGCAAAATTGGTCAACATAACCAACTTCAAATTAATTCATTTTCATATCCAATTGGATTTAAATTTATATGTAAATTATTTTTTACCTTTTAAATATAAATATAACAAAAATTGAACATGTCAAATATATAAGATACATGTATATATGTATTCAATGTCTGCACATTAAAGATACATACCAAAAACTCATCACTCAATACTATAAAATCTAAGCCCTCAAAAGAACCACCATCATCATCCAAAGGTTCAGTGCATATAGCACCATAGGATATGCAAGGGTGTGATTAGGGATGCACACTAGGTAGAGTATCCACATGTCCATCCTCTCCAACATCAGTCTCAGAAAGCTTAATTTTATGTTAAATAAGTGTGTTTGTAAGTGCAAGAATCATATGTAAGGTGTCAATATCTATGACCTCCTTCACTATAAAGGGGATCTTAGGTTAAAGTGGATTTTGGGTGGAGACTCTTGTAGGTTGACTAGGTCCATGATGTACACCTAGTCTATCCTATGCATATCCTTTCCCTAGGCCATGAAACTTTGAGTAGTCAAAATAATTGGGAATCTCATTGAGGATAAACATGTAATAAAGTTTCCTTAAAAATACAATGAAACATTGTGGTTGTTATAAGGTGGGTGATCAAACACCATCCACCATCACTCCTAAAAATTGTTTCTTATAAAACTATGTAGGCATTGGTGGATTGAGAACTATTTTGTTGATAATGGAAAAAGTGCATTGGATGATATATCAATGAATAAGATAAAAATTTCGTATTTTGTTATTTTTTATTTTTCACTTCATGTGGTGATAATTTTTAGCATAGTAATCCCAACATCTCTCTCTATAATATGTATATCGACCAATTTGACTTGTTATTGAGTCAACTTGGCCTACTACTAGCTTTATAATATTAGCTAAATATTTATGATGGGTGTTGGTTAAAATGAGGTCCCTCATTCTCCTAATTATCTCATCAATTTGTATTTTTTTCTTGATTATGTGTGCAACTAAATCCTTATAACTAAGAGGTCTTATGGAATTATAAAAGGGATATAAGGGTTAGGAGGGTGTTGCCTTATGTATACACATAATATTTTTAAACTTTTATCACGTACTGACACTTTGTATCTTGCAGGAACTGAAGGGTGTTGTTATCCCCTTCATTTAATCAACTTTCTATTGATGTCATATTTAACCAAGGCTGTGTCTAAAGCTATATGCAACAAGAGGAATCATAGAGATTTAGTAATTGAATGGAGGTATTTGTATTTTTGTTGTTTTTGGGGGTTTTTAATGTCTTAAGGATTTCTTGGTTAAAACCTTATTGGAGTCAAACTTATGCAAATCTGTTGGAAATAAACACACATTATAGAAATGAAATTGATTGTTGGAAACAAAAACACATTGCAGAAATGAAAATAGATTGCTAAAAACAAACAACGTTACAGAAATGAAATTGATTTCTAGAAATAAACACACATTACAGAAATGAAAATAGATTGCTGGAAACAAACACACGTTGCAGAAATGAAAATAGATTTTTGGAAACAAACACACATTGTAGAGATGAAAATTTAATCTAAAATGCCTACAAGAACAAATTTACAACAAATCTTAACTGTAAGGAGTTGAAAGAATTTATAAATTTAACAGAATGACCTATTTACTTTTTCAAATAGAAATATAAATACCGACAAAAATGATGATCCTGGTTATTTGGAGTGGGCCCTTACTCTACCTAGAACATGATTTGAACAATTTAATTTGCTTTCAAAACATAAATGGCTATTTCATTGATAAAATGTTCTATATTACAAATGTACTGATCTATCCTTTTCTCTCTATATTCTATATTCTATCTCCTTTCTATCTCCTATATTTTTTTACTAAATTCCCAGGTTTGTATATATAGATCCTTTGATGGCTGTAACTCTTTCATAGATATGATGAAACTGAATCATACCAAAAATAGATGTTGAATCAAGATGTGGCTAGATGTCCAGCTATGTGATAAATGTCTTAATTCTACAAGTTTGTAAAATCAGGAATCTGTTCCTGATTTAATGGGATCTTTGATCCGACAGATAGATCACCAGCCATTTAGAATAGATCCTCATTAGTTCCATATATAGCCATAAATGTTTCGAAGCTTATCTATAAGAGTACTAGAGCTAAATATAGAGTTATGGAGCTAAGTCCAAAAATACGATGACTTAAAATAGTATGGTGGAGTTTTGGAACTAACTGTGATGGTTCTGGAATAGATTATGCAGGTTTCAGAACTAATTGTGATGATTTTGGAACAGATTATGTAGGTTCTAAAACTAATCTGAATTGAGTCCAATGCTTCCAAAAACATGCAATCCACTTCATATTTGTTCTTTAGCCTGATGATGACCTATTTTATTACAAAACTAGAATTTTCCAACACACTTATTAGGAATTACAGGTCTTTTAAAATGTTAGAATCACAATCAACAAAAGATGGATAATCACATCCTAACTCATCTCAGATCAAAATAAAAGTTACAAAATGCAATCAAACTTAATAGAAAGAGAGAGTAAGATGAGTTAATTTATTATACATTTATTGGGCATATCCTAGCCTCATCAGGAACCCATCGAGTCTCAATCTCTCTAAGTGCATGCCTTAAGGGGTTTATTGAGAAAGGGGTATTTAGACCATTGGTGATTCATAGGATTATTTCCCATTTTGACTCTTGTTATCTACACACTTGTCTCCTAAAACTATTAACCCTAATCTTGTTATTCTTTATCATACTTGTGGACACTAAAAATCTGCACTAAGATGGTTTTGAGTATCATAACTCCCCTAAACCACCTCAGGACCCCCTTGGGCACAACCTTAACCTTTTGATGAACAACTAGACCTAACTCTAGTCAACTTGACCTACTAGATAAACCCAAATTTTAACCCAACTTTACCTTGATCCTTGACTGTCAATGGTCACCCTAATCATTGATGGTTAGCTTGATTATTGATGGTCAGGTCTACATCATCTTAACCACTTAACACATAGATCACTCCATCTTCATTTTTTATAATTAGTTTATCTAAATTTATGTGTGACCTAGTGCATGCATGAGTTATATTTAAACATCAAGTTTGAACCTAAACTTTCACCTCTTCCTTTTTCCTAAAAGAAGAGAGGAGCAGGAGGTGAACTAGGTCAGCAATTATCAAGAGATTTTGCATCCAGAGTTTCTTTGATAGGTCATTCTTCTAGTGATCCAGCAATCCAACCATCATGATAGAGAGCCAAAGTGATAAATGTCCCATCAACCAAAAACCAAGTGTTGTTACTCTACCAAAATCATGCCAGACTCCATCAATGAGCCATCTACCTCAAGCATTCAACAGATCAACCATCAACAAGCTAAGTATTTATTTTCAATCAGTCAATTACTGTATTTTTATTTCAAAATCAAATTAGCCCAAGAAAATATCCTGAAACCTAAGTCTATAACCTCATCAATTAGACTTTTTTATTACCCAAACCCAACACATAGTAACCACTAACAGTCACCCTGACTGTCGATGGTTTGTCCAACTATCGATGGTTACCTCAACTGCTAATGGTCACTGTGGCATAAAATAACAAAAATCTATTTTCACTGAGTTACCCTCAACCAAATCCAACTTTCTTTCCTTTTGCTTATTCACAGAGCCCTAACCTATTTTTTTAACCATACGCAAACTATTTATCATTAGTATTGATCCACTTATTTATATAATTAGTCATTTTTATCTATTATTTTATCATGAATTTATTGTATTCAATTTTAGTACCTTCTATTATTGATGTAAGTACTTTATCTCCTATTTTTTAAAATTAATTTTGTCAAAAGTCATGGATTGGTATCCCGTACAGAAATTCTTGCTTCTAGGATCTATCTCACACTAGGCAATGCACCCAACTTTTGGTCTAACCAACTATTGATTTAGTGTTGTCTTATATGTAGGTCATTCCTCCCCAAAAAAAGATGATCTCTTCATAATCATTTGATTAATGCATGCACAACCAAATAGGTTTTTCTACCATACTCGTATCTAGTTTCTTTCCTATTCCTTTCTTGAAATATAAGATGAAACTCTTTGAAACACTCTAGCATGCCTAGTGGGACCCTTGAGTCTCTACTTAGGTTTTCTTTTGTTTGCATCTATATGCTCTTATCTCTATTATTTGCTTATAAATGAAATTAAAATTTATTTTGGGCTTAAAATTAACTACATTCATTACTTTATTTCAATTTTAGATCACTTATTTAAATAAAATAAAGTCTTTCTATCATAACATCACTCTTTTTACACACACTAACCCAAATCACCTTCATGAATCAAACATATAAACAACTTGACATAAGACCCAACTAGTATTTCATCACCTAGTAGATCACCTTACCCTTCCTAGTAATCTTACTTGGAGGTCATTACCAAGGGGGGAACCAACTTAGCTCTATGGTTGAGTATAAACTCTAAAATTTGGTTTATACTGACTAAGCAACTGACACCCTTATCACTACAGTGTGTGAACTGAGGGAGTCAGCCCTAATACCAAGCCAAATATTGATTTACACTATAGATCCCTTTTAAAATCTTGAACAACCTGAAACCATTCATATATTTCTTTTCTAGTACCTATTCTACAAACCCAAGTAGAGTCACACATTTTCTTAAAAGCTTAAGGCATAAGCTAAAAGAGACTAAAAAAATTTTAGGACTTCACATAATTTTTAGTGTGTGTTTCAATTTCTTTGATCATTTCTTGTCTTCTCTTTTTTTTAGTGGTGAGATTGTTTATCTATTATTTCACCCTTATCTTGTATGGTTCTAACTCACTAACAATGAACATAGTAGAACATAACCCATCACTAAATAAATTAACCTCTTCTACCACCTCATCCATGGAGTACATCTCTAAACCAGAGAACTCTCCTCATCTTTTAGGTAGTCCTACTTTCCCTTGGGTAGTTCCCCAAGGAGACACATACTTTACCACATTCTTGGACAACAATATAGTTGCCTTCCAACATTACCTTAAGACCTCATCTTACCATGTCCCTACTTCGCTTCCATCCATGGATCCTCCTTATGAAATGCCATCCAACCTTAAGGGGAATACATTTATTTTCAAAATCATCACCAAACCCTTGACTACCCAAACATATTCATCTACTAATACATTTTATGCCATTGTGGAAAACCAACCAAATCAACCTACTAATACCCTTACACCTTCCACCCCTACCAATGACTCCTTTACCTTAGGAGTAACCAACCATTGACCATTTATACTCCAATCACTGTGGGAACACCTACCACTAGAATTACCAACCTTCCTTTGGTTACCCCTAATCTATTAATCAATTCTCTACTTCAAAATCTTGTAGTGTCTATACCCTATACCTTAACACCAATCAATACAAAGGTCACAACCTTTCCCTTTATTACCAAATCAACCATAGCTCCTTCCCAACCCACCTTAATCTATCAATAGGTGTCCATTACACCCAACCTAGGTTACATACCTAACCAACAAGGGCATGTACCTCCACCCACTACCCAACCACTTACATCTACCTACCCCTACATAGCATCTACCCAACCACCGATGTCCACATATCAATATGTGGCATCTACCTAACCACCCATGTCTACATACCAATATGTGGAAGCTTCTCAACCTCATACTAATTATAAATATGTCACCCAATCATAACAATAATATGCACCTTACAACCCTTTAGGTACACAAACCCAAACATATTTGATGAAAATGCTCATGGATAAAGTGACCACTTTAGAGTCATCTATTTTTGGAGCTCACAACATTCGATCATATGACCAGATCTAAAAAAAACCCATTCATCCATCTATCCCTATCAGACCATATCTTCCTCAGTGGGTGACTTTAAAATTTACTAAATTTTAGAGCAAGGAAGACCCCAAAAAATACTTTAGGTCATTTAGGCATTCATGTTATGTGATTTATTATGATGATGCTCTCCTTATCTGGACCTTCCCTATGTCTATAGTGACATTACCAAACACACTCTCTCTTCTCTTTCACCTAGTTATTCCAAAATTTCTTAGATCACTTTTCAATAAACATTTCCAAGAAAGTCTCCATCACTGACCTTTATTCTATCCAATAATTTGATGATGAATCTATTGCTGATTTTTTAGCTCATTAGAGAAGCCTAATCAATCAAATTTCATTCTATTTACCTTAACTTGAACTGATAGAAATTTTTTCTTAGGTATGTGCCAAGCACATCTCTTCTACATTTCATGTTCAAAGCTTCATAACTTTTGATGAAGCTTTCACCATGGCACATAAAGTAGAAAATAGAGCCATAGATGAAGGAAAGTTAAAGTTGAGAAACAAAAAATCTACCTTTAAAATGAATGAGGCCTCTTCCTCTAAACCAAGGAACCAAACCAACACCAATGCCAAGAACAAGGGAACTATGAATGTGGTTATTCTCAAAACTGCTCCTCCACCATCTGTTAACTATCCTAATTCCTCTAACTCCTCAAATCAAAACGTGAGAAACTAAAATTGAAACACCTAGAAGCAATTCACTCTACTGGGAGAGTCTTACACTTCATTCTTGGAGAAGTTGTTAAAGGCCAATATCATATAGATTCCTACCATTAAACCATCTCAATAATTTAATTCTTCTCATCTTGCACCTAGTTCGTATAATGAAAATGAACTATGTATTTTCCATCAAGTAGTTAGGGCATGATGTTAGTAGGTATAATACCTTCAAAAACATTATCTAAACCCTCATTGACATAGGGGAACTTATGTTGGACAACCCCAATGCATCTCTGAGCTAAGCCCTTGACATCTTTAGGCCACCTTTTCTAATCATGCTCCTTCCAAAAATGAGATAAATAAAGTGGAGTCATCTCATGAAGCCCATACAATCAATGTGGTTCTTGACATGTTCATTGCTAAGGAACCTACCACCCAATCAACTTATTATTCACCCTCTCCACTTATTGAGCTAGTGGAGTTACCTTCTCTCCCTTTGGAAACCCAAACCAAGTAAGTACCCTCTTCCCCTCCTCCACTTATTGAGGTAGTGGAGATATCAACCTCTCCTTTAATGAACATACCAGAGCAAGAAACCATCACCACTTTACCTTTTCTCTCAAGTAGCGAACAAACTACTCTTCCTTTCTACATCATTCCTATGGAATAAACTACCCTACCTACACTTCCCATAGAGGAATCACCTATCCAAACCTTGCATATTTTTATTGAAGAAAAGGATGAGGTCACCACTCCCCATTCTCAACCTATGGGTTTATATTTTGAGTCCACTACCTAGGGAACAAGACCAATTTTCAAACCTTTCTCTAGATTAGTTCAAAGATTGGAATTTGTCTCCCAACTTGACTTAGATCGAGCTACCTTTTGGTAAAAATTGGGGTTCCCTTACATCACCAAAAAGGAACCTCCGACCACATTATTGATAGACCAACCCACTACTTATATTATCCAACTTACTATCATATCAACTGAGCCAATAGCAACCTCTACCAACCCAACCACATCATATTGGTTATTTTGGGCAATCTCTACCAACCTAACCCAATCATTGAAAGTGGAGCTAACCTCACCAAAACCATCAACTAAACCACAAACCAAATCAACCAAGGAGATAAAACCACCAAAATACCAAAAGGCCAAACTTTTACTTCCCTCAACCTTGCCCTCTATTTTGGGGCCTTATCTCTCTACTTTAATTGGGAAGCCAATTATCTTGACCAAAACCTAGGCACCCCTATTGGTTACATCATATCTCTTGCTTTTTGACACACCCATCTTTACCAAGCCATCAATAACCAAACTACCTACCTTGAAACCTTGTACATCCAACTTATCAACTTCTAACTTACCAAAACTAAGACCATCAACTAAGATCACCCCCTTACCTAAGACCTCTACTACCAAACTTATCTCTAAGATGGATTCCATCTAAACCACCAAGACCAAAACCTCTAGACCTCTGCCACCTTTGCTTGAGTCTTACTCAACTATTTTTTAAAGTTTAATACAAGATTCTTAGTTGACCCTACCTCCTATCAGACAATTTGACATTCTTGGTCCATAACTAGTCTAGTATAATGATCTCCAAGTGTGCTCCTATCATAAGACACCCAGACATGACATGGAGAAATATAAGGCTTTCCAAACCATAATCCATCAACTTTATGATGAGTATGATCTATTATCAGATGAAATTCCCTTGATCCCACTACCAAATTAGGAAACAACAACCAATACCCAATGCCTATCTACTCCCCCACTCTCACCTCAGAGTGATGGGGAACCAAACTAATCACCTACCCTAACTCTTCCCTCAATCCATATTATCCATTTGGTCACATAATCATAGTAAAAGGATAAGGGGAAGGACAAAGTATCCATCTCATGGACATATACATATTCTACCTCTCACCCCAGTAAAATCTAAGCATCCTCACCCTCAACCAAACCCAAAGTATCCATCTTGGGCACCGCTCAATCTAACCCCATCGAATTGATTATAAGAGTGGTCCTCAGACAACTTCACCAAATCCTATAACAAATGAATCTATAAAAACTCATGTTTACCTCACCTCATTATAACCAAGCCATGATAGAGGATTTACAATTAATAGAGGCCCAAATGGAGAACCTTCAACCTCTAGCAACCTTTGTTGGCACTCTTCAACTCTCTAGCCTTGTCACCTTTAAGGATTCTAAGATACATTCTATCCACCTTGTTGACCTAGATCCTCCTCTTTTCTTCACTACCTACATCAACCAAACCTACATCAAATGGGTTATGATTGATGAGGGAGCTAGTATTAACATCATCTCCTCCCATGCCTATGATAAAATTAATCTACCAAACAATGTCATGTCTAAAACCTCAACCATCCTCCGATCCTTCAATAACACCATGTCCACTACCCTAGGAACTATTGCCCTTCATATCCATTTAGGACCTTACACACTCCCAAAACTCTTTGATGTAGTGGAAGGTGATTTATAGTATAATGTTTTATTGGGACAATCTTAGATCCATTCCATGGCTTGTGTACCCTCTACCCTTAATCATTGCATCAAATTTGAGTTCAAAGGTCGGGTTGTCACTATACAAGCTGACCCAAGCCCCTTCTCATCATGTAATATGAATTACCAAACCAATGATGTCCTTATACCTCCATCTAGCATACCCTCATCAACAAAAGACAAGGCCTTAACCACAAAATAAGAAGTCATTTCTTCTTTTTTCAATGAAGCATCTACCAACTCATCAATTCCCTTAAATCAAATCCCCATAATGGACCCTTTGGAATCAACATTCTAATGTCTCTCACTTCAAAAGTATTACCTCTTAATCTTAGATTTTTTCCCTACTCCCTAGGAGTATGGGAAACTTAGCAACGAACCTAGATATGACCCCAATATTAGAGTCATTGTTACCCTTGGACCTCCATCCTATCAAACCCATTTTACATATGGGGGATTTGACAAACCCCTTGATAATTCTACCACCTCCTTCTCACCTCAGCCATTCACCTCTAGTTTCTCCTACTTGGATAATCTTGAGTTTACCAATACATACCTCCATAGGTATGCTTGGAGGGGATTTGGCCTAGGATAATATGAGCATGACCCACATAATTTGATTTCAATTGAGACTACAAAGCCTCATGAGAAACATAGCCTTAGTTTCATTCTACCTAAGAAGAAGACCAAACTACCTATCATCACCATTATTGAGGAAGACATCCCTTCCTCCCCAACCTCTTCACCACTTGAGTGTGAAGATGATATCATCATCCCACCTAAAAAATTTTTATATCAACATGATTAGCCTTAGAACCCTAACTTATCAAAAGGATGAGGCAATCATGACCATTCCTCTAACTCATCTTGAGATGGAAGAAGATGACTCTCCTATCATTAATAACATTCAATGTTAGGAAGATGATTCCATTCTCACCTACCTCAATGCAGAAGATAACTCTATCCATAAATCTCTCTCTCTCTCTCTTGAGACTTCAATTATGTTGAATGAATACATAGTGGATTTCAAATTAGATACTTAGGATAACCCATGTATTATCAAAATTAAACATTATCTAGTTTCCATAGAGAATCAAGACTTATCTACCTTCCTCTAAGTCTACAACATAGCATTTTCTTGGTCTTATTCTGACATGCATGGAATCAACCCTACCATTACTAACCATAAAATCATTACCAACCATGATTTTAAACCTATTCCATAGAAGCTTTATCAAATGTACCAACTCTTCTTTTCAAATAATATCTTCATCTTCTCCTTTACATAAACTTCATCTGACGCATCAACTATCCCTAGTGGGTCTCCAACACCATTCTTGTCACCAAAGATATAGGGGGACTTTGTATTTGCATGGAATTTTGGGAACTTAACCTAGCTTCCCCAAAGGATTAATCTCCTTTTCTAAGTATAAACCAACTTATTGATCTAAAAATTGGCCATGATATGTCATCTCTTATGGATGGATTCTCAAGCTACAATCATATCTTGATTTCCCTTGAAGACCAACACAAAACTACCTTTCTCACCCCTTGGGGAACTTTCTTTTATAGAGTCATGACCTTTGTTTTGAATATTACTGGTATAACCTACCAATGCATAATGACTTACATCATTCATGACCTTATTCAAAAGATAGTGTAGGACCATGTGGATGACCTTGAAAAATCTAAGCTTAAAAAAGATCATTTAGCTATTATTCAAATTATCTTTGAGTGATTTATCCATTACAGGGGAAGCTTCAGTCTATCCATTGATTCATCTCTCAATTATCTAATCGATGCCAACCTTTTCATCACCTTATGAATAAGGACATATCTTTCAAGTGGATCTAGGAATGCAAAAAGGCCTTTGATTTCTCTAAAGAGTACCTTCTCTCTCAACTTGTCCTCATTCTTTCAAAAAAGGACCAACATTTTTACCTATATATTTTTTCCACTAACCATTCTCTAGGGGTAATGCTTTCGCATCACAATGATAAGCATAAGGAGAAAGCTGTATACTATATAGGATAAATTTGTATAGAGTATGAGACTTGATACACCCATATCAAAAAGCTTTACCTCACCTTGGTCTTCATAGCCACCAAGATTCATCATTACCTTCTTAACCACAAAACTTTTGTCATCACCAACACTGACCCACTCAAGTACATGCATTCTAAGCCATATCAAAACTGATGAATGGCTAAGTGGCTCATGATTTTAGTTAAGTTTGACCTTGAGTTCCTCTAATATAAATAAATTAACAGGTAATATATTTTTGACCAATTAATCGAAGCAATTTTAGTAAAAAAGCAACCCCCCTTGATTTTCTTGATGAATCCATCACAACCCTCTCTCAAGTGGATTTCACCTACCAAGTAACTATGTTATTTGATGGATCAAAATGTCAGTGTGGTGGGGGAGCTGGTATCATCCTTATTTCCCTTGATGGTGAACTACTTCCTTTGTCTTTCAAACTTAATTTTGAATGCACCAACCACATGGTTGAGTATGAATCCCTAGTAATAGGTCTCCAAACTACCTTAGCCTTAGGAGTAAAAAAATCAATATCTTTGGTGATTCCTAACTTGTGTTCAATCAAATAAATGACATATACCAGTACAAGAGTGATGTCCTACAATAGAACAAATAATTAATTGATGTACTTTTGATTTCATTTGAACACTACCTTATCCAAGCCACCCCGTGATCTACAAACAAGTTTTCTGACACAATGGCTTCTCTTACTTCTCAAATCCAATCTACACCCTCTAACTATAAACTATTAGTCATTATCCACTACCTTACTAAACCTTGTTTTGTAAAATCATGCTCTCCTACCATCTTTAATGTGGAGGAAACCTAATGCAACCTTTGGTATTAAAAAACATTTGACTATCTTAACCTTGATCTCATTCCCTCTAGTCTTTCTAGGAATGCTTGAAGAGAATTTATTCAAATCATATCCCATTATACCATACTCAAAATGATACTTTATAAATGTGGCTTTGATGGTCTACTCTTCTATTTTATATGCAATCACCAAGACGCCCATCCTATCAAAGAAACACATGATTGGATTTGTGAAGGACATTTTAATGGCCTAGATATCACCAAATGTATCCTTAACCTTGGATACTATTGGCCTAACCTCAACCAAAACTACTATGATTATGTGAAAAGGTGTGTTAAATGTCAACAACATTCTAATCTATATCATGCACCTAGCCATAGTATTTATTTATCTATGGATTTTTGTCCCTTCTCATAATGGGGTCTAGATCTTATTGGTGAAATCAACCCCCATTATTCATAGCAACATCAATATATCATCGCTACCACATAATAGTTCACCAAATGTAGAGGTTTACCCTATCATTTCAACCAAGGCCAACAAAATCATTAACTTTATCAACCATAACATCATCTACCTCTTTGATGTTCCTCATAAGATCAACACTGATAATGTTAAATATTTTTAAAATAAGCAAGTCCAAGGTCTTTGTGATGCATTTGGAATCAATCTCAATTTTTCATCACCTGATCATCCACAAGCTAATGGATAGGATAGGCCTCTAACAAAACCCTCAACAATATGCTTACTAAAATGGTCAATACCTCTAGTCAGGATTGGCATTTGTATATCCCTTTCTCTTTATGGGCATATTGAACTAGCATTCAAACCCTTATAGGTGATACACATTTTTCTCTTATGTTTAGAGTGAAGGCTATCTTACCTCTCAAAGTCTAAATTATTTCTCTTCACATATCCTTACAAGATATCATTTTTAAAGATGATTGCCATCAAGAAAATTTAGCCTAGCTTGAGCTGCTTGATAAGCATCATTTAGCTGATCTCACCCATCTTCATGTCTATCAAGAGTGAATCAAATGCACCTATAAAAAACACTGTAGAGTATGAGAATTCAACATTAGAGACCTCATTTTAAAGGAAAATCAGCATGTCACCAATATGGAGAAAATAAAGTGGGTAAAATTTACTTTTAATTAGATTGGACCTTACAACGTAATGCATAAGTATGGATTGGGAGCTTACTGATTGTCCTCTCTTGAAGGCAACCCAGAACTTGAGCCTCTTAATGCTTTACATCTATGTCCTTTCTTTTGTTGAAGAGGATCAAATTTACCTTTTTATCTAACTTAATCTCATCCTTTGTTTTCGAACCACATTCATCTCCATATTTTATAGTTAATTAAAATTAAATCATGTGATTATCCATCACAATCATAGCCTAATCTTTAATAATGGGTACCACAACTCTACCCATGGCATGATTCTCATGGTACTTTCTACCCCTTTTATAGGATGGATTCCCATGATCATTATCACCTGAACCTCTTTTTACCTAATCAACCTTCTTGTTATTTTAGTTTTGCCTTCATAAAGGTTAACCCTTAAGCCTATATAAGCAAGTTTATGTTCAAAGTTGCTCCCTTGAAGGATAGTTGTTGAAAAAATATTCAAAATTTCTCAAAATAAGGTATACTACTCCCTTGAAGGAAAACTATAAAAAGCATTAAAAAAATCACACAAACTTAGACTACTCCCTTGAAAGATGGATGAGTAAAGCATTGGTCAAAGAAACCAATTTCTTGGAAGATTCTGGTATTAATCAGCTTCCCCAACCCTCCCAAGTAATAAAATAAGCAAAAGACCCATTACAAAGCATAAAAAAAACAAAATCAATTTTGAAAGCCATAATCGGCTCTCATAAACAATAATTTTGAAAGTCACAATCGGCTCTCATGAGTAGACTTTCCACATAGATCAATCGACACCTTATATGACATAGATTTGTCTATAATAACTCTTTGGTAACCTCTAGAAGAGGCATGGTAGTCTCACAAAAAGGTTCCATTTTCATCCACCTCCCCTTTATATACTATAGTAAGGGATTTTGAGCTCACTTGAAATTATGTGATCAAGACACCTTTTTAACCAACTAATGAATGCTAATGTGAAACATTCAAAGGGATTATGGTCCTTAAGCCAATCTAGCTTTAGTCTTGTTTTAGCCCTTGCCAAAGAAGAAGCAGCGTGCCCTCTTCTTATCCTCTCATAACTTTTTGATATATTCACTTAGATGTTTGTCTCTTGATTATCTTCTCTTTCTCACATCTAGTATTGTTATTCAACATAATTTATGTGTTTTACCTTGAGAAAAATGACCATAATCATAATCACAACATCATTACATCATTATCATATCATAAGCAAAAATAGACATCATTAGCATATTCATCATCATATCAAAATCATAGCATCCATGACTAAATAAAGTAATAAACCATTTTCACCACATGTCTAAATCTAAATGAGGAGCATATACTCATTAAATTTTAGCATGAACATCATCATCATATCAATATCATCATAAAAATAAACAAAAAGACAACTCATCACATGCCTAGCTAGGTGAGTCCACACCAACATCCATATCAATATCATCATTAACATAAAAATAATCAATGTAACATCATCTAATGATCAACATAAACATCAAATCAAACCATCAAAAATAATTAATAAATAAGGATCATATCTATAAATCATGATTCTAACATCATAATGTATACAAAAATATACATGTATCTCTCAAAATATACATCTCACTACATTGGCTCATAAGCCAATATCAAAATGTAGTAAAATAATATATCATAACCATGATCAAACTAGTCCCCAGGGGTACTTCTGCCTCCTAGTGCCTGTCCTCCTGAGGTACCTACCTCACCACCTATAAATGTAGTCCATTAACCTAGTGTCACTATCCTTGCACCTCCTACCATCATGACTATGTACTAACACCATCAGGGCTCATCTAGGCAATGCCTAAAGACTATGGCCTCATAATAACATAGTTCCTCCATGGTAGCTACGTATCTCTGCATATCAATCATCTTTACTTGTCATATAGGTGATATGGCTCCTCCTCTAGCCTATCTAATATAATCTCTCTCCTAAATAACCAAGGCTAGTTGAGCTCTAGCTTAGTCCCTCTCACCTATAAGTGCAACCACCTAACCCTATACTGCTACCAATTGACCCTATAAGGCTACCATGGAAGCTTGTGCAAAGATTAGTACCCCTCATGCCTGGTCTCTTTCTATAGTCACTACCTATATACCTAGGGTAACCCCTTGTACCTATTCCTATTAACCTCTACCAACTAGGTCAACATACATCACCTACCTCCCACCATCATCACCACCAAAATATACCAATTCATAAAGTTCTTGATACCATGTAAGGTAACCATCTATAAAAGCTACATCATCTACCTCTAGCCTCACTAGAAACTCCTCATGATCAAGCAATGTCTAGACTAGCTATGGCTTAGGCAGTAAGAACTCTACATCCTCTCACCTATATCTAGGGAATAGACCCAAGCTACCTTGAACCATGTCAAACTATCACTAGACCCTTTCAAAAGGAATGAGCTCTATCTCACCATCCCTCCTCTTAAAGATCCACCTCTAGCTTTACAAGGATAGTGTGTGTATCTTATATCCATCCCACTCTAAAAACTTGATGTATGACCTCTAGATCACATCACCAATGACTAAGGATTCTAGGTCACATATGAACTAATATGTATCATGTACCCATCCACCTACTCCAAAGAGGGAAAAATTAGCTCTCCACCTCATAAACCCAACTATTAAATCCATCTGGGCATAACCCTCCCATGACAACCCCATTGATCTTAGAACTCTGATGTACTCATATGCCTGGTAGTGTAGAATAAACCCTACACTGATGCCATATCACCTATAAGATATGAATCCCCACAAATCCCTATATATCTGAATAAGTAGCACAGGCACCCAACCAAATACTATGCAACCCAATAACATCTCAACCAATACCCCCAAAAATAGATAGGGAAACCTCCCACTTCTTAAATTTGGTATGTAAAATCATGATACCACCACCATCATCATCGTGAGTAGGCTCCTCTCACCTCTAACCCTCTAGTATAATGGTGTATAACTAAATCTTCTAGCATAATACCTAGCAAAATCATGGTCACCTCCATATAGCAGTTCCTTAAACTCATCTCTCTCCTCCCTCTTAATGTGATAAATTAGATCACCCCATATGGGTGATTGATTAATCCTATAAACATCCTTTGGTAATATCATTTTATCACTAGTGGGTAGAAGGAATGTTTTCATGTTGGGATCTCATCTCTTGATGAACACCATGATCATTGTTGCATCCCACAACAAGTGTTAATAGTGAATTATCACACCAAGGCCCACCTCCTCCATTTTCACCTAATTGATTATGATCCATCCCTTGATGAATCTCAAGAAAGATACAAGGAACCTGATATTGCATTTAGATCTTCTCTCATGCCTGTAACATTTGATAATAAATAAACTTAGTTCCCTACTGCACTTTGGCTATGAATTAAACCTTTACACCTCAATTACCCTACCTAATAATTCCTATTTTATCCATATAAACTATATCACCCTATTGAAACCTACCCTACTTTACCCATTTGACCATTACCCCTTATCTTACAACTCTACCCTTAACCTCATCCATCATTATAGCCTTTAACTATTACCTATCACACCCTTGACAACCCATTAAAAAATTTTTATAACATTCAAGCATTCAAAAATATTAAATAATTAACTTAACTTTTTATCAAAACACTTTCCATTTTAGTCAACCACTGATGGTCACTATGATCACCAATGGCCAGGTAGCCATCCTACCGATGGTCATCAATTGTCGACGGTTGGAATGACCACCAATAGTCACTATGCATGATCATTAGAGAAAAATGCCTAAACCCTACCTACCCAAAAACCCACACAAACACCTCAAATGACCATAAATTCACCTAAATTTGTCTCCTAACCTATCCTAACTAGCCTACCCCTTTGAATTTAGAAATTTAGCTACAAATTTCACCTAAAAAAACTAAGCTTATCCTATAACTAGGTCAAAACCAAAACCTACCAGAAAAAGCAATAACAAATCAACCAAGAAACTTCTAAATTAAATGCATTTGTACAATCATAAGTTAATCTACTAATTTAATGACATCACCTACCTCATTCCTCAATCATCATCAAGGAGGAATTTGGGGACCCATTTCTTAGCCACATCCTCATCCACCCTGCATCCTAGCGAGGTTCACCCTCTAAAGATTAGTCAATAATAGAACTCAACAACCAATCAATCACCTTCATCCAAAAAAAAATATCTCAAAAAATCCAAGGAGCAAAGTACCAAAGTCAATGAGAGAAAATGAGTGATAATGACTCATTATGACACTTTTTCTCTGTACTTTTAAGGTTTGCATCTAACTACCGATAGTTAGGGTGATTATCGATGGTTAACCTAAGGAGCCCTAACCATCGATGGTCAAGGTATTGGGATTTATTTTCATCCACCACACCAATAAATTTTCAATTTTTTTGGCACATACCTCACTCAGTGGCCACCTCGATAACCATTATGTCAACTTACTACTGACCATTTTTGGCCTAAACTAGTGCATGCTTTATAAAAGACTTACCTGATCCTTTTGATTACACAAAAAATAAGTACCTTATTGAATAATTTTTAAACTTATACTACCTTGTGCACACCTACCCAACTTTTAACTTCTCAAAATTACTTCCTACCTCTGATACCCACAACTACACCAGACCAATTTGTGCTTTCCCAAGATAACTTCCTACCTTGGATACCCATGAAAACATAGACCTTACCTAGGAAACTTGTGTTTATAAGAATACCCAACCACCATACGTAAATGCAATCATGTGGTTTACTTGTCTCTTGTCCTTCTAACACTGACCTTATTTTTACCAACTATGGTAACCTAGTCAATGCATAATCCTTGCTATCACACTTTTGTCACACTTTGTGTGCATGTTTACACTTTAATGCCCAACCTATCAACCACTTCTATCATCAACTCAACCACTCATCAAACCTGCACCCAATTCTATTTTACCTCATCACTTCCTGATTTGAGGGGGAACACCTTGTCCCATGCTTAGGGCAACCAAACCTTCAACCCACAATCCAGTTTTATTTTGTATCTTGTTGATTCAAGATGCATAACAAAAAAGGGTAAATGTGGACACTATAAATCTGTACTAAGATGGTTCTAATTGTTAAAAATCTTTTAGACCACCTTGCGGCCCCCTTGGTCCCAACCCTAACCTTTCAACTGATAACCAAACCTAACTCTAGTCAGCTTGACCTACTAGCTAAATCCACCTTGACCCTTGACCATTAATGGTCAGCCTAATCATCAATGGTTAGCCTAACCACCAATGGTTAGGTCTCCATTATCTTGATCACTTAACACCTAGATCACTTCACCTTGATTTTTTATAATTAGCTCATCTAAATTCATGTGTGAGCCAACGCATGTGTGTGTTATATTTAGACAACAAGTTTGAACCTACACTTCCACCTCTTCATTTTGCTTATAATAAAAGAGGAGTAAGAGGTGAACCCAATCAATAATTATCAAGAGATTTTGCATCCAAAGTTTATTTTATAGGTCATTTTTCTAGTAATCTAATGATCTAGCCATAACGACAAAGAGATGAAGTGTTGTTACCTATCGACCAATAGCCAAGTAATCTTACTCTACCAAAATCATGCTAGACTCCATCAATGAGCCATCTACATTAGTCACTTACCAAATCAACCATTGGTAAGCTAAGTATTTATTTTCAATTAATTTGTTTATATTTTACAATCAACCTAGCCCAAGCCAATCTCTTAGAATCTAATTCTATAACCGTGTCAATCAGCCTTTTTTGTTACCTAGACCCAATGCATAGTAACTATCAATGGTCACCTTGACCACTGATGGTCTGTCCAACCATAGATGGTTACCTCAACCAATGAGATTTACCCCAACCATCAACTATCACCTCAACCACTGATGATCACTATGGAAAAAATAATACCAAGAAATTTTCACCCACTTACCCTCAACCAAATCCAACTTGCTTTCCCTTTGCCTGTTCATAGAGCCCCAACCTATTTTTTGAACCACACCCAAACTATTTAGCATTAGTATTGATCTAATTATTTCTATAATTATTCATTTTCATTTATTCTTTTATAAAGCATTTCTTATATTCAATTTGAGTACCTTCTATTATTGATGCAAGTGTTATATCTCCTATTTTTTGAACTTAATTTTTTTTAAAGGCATGGATTGACAGCCCCTGAGGAAGCTCTTCTTTTGGGATCTAGCTCACACTAGGCAATCCACCCAGCTATTTATCTAATAAATCATTAATTTAATTATGTTTTATATGCAAGTTATTCCTCCCTAGAAAAATAGGAACTCTTCACAATCATCTGATCAACACATGCATAACTAAATAGGTTATTCTACCATACCCATATCTAGTTTCTTTCTTCTTCCTTTCTTAAAATATAAGTTGAAACTCTCTAAAACATTACCCTTCCTCATCATTTGATACATTTTATCATCTTATTCCTCACCTAAATCCCATTTTATTAGTTATTTTTATTAGGTCGACCCTATATAGTTTTGGGTATTTTTCACTTAGGAGCTAGTTTGACCTTTGGCCAACCTAGCTCATGACCTAGTGAATTATTGCCCAAAACTATGCTAAGTTGATTGGGTCAACCCTATTGACTAACATTTTTGGAATGATTTTAGTGTCATATCTACCTATATATACAATTTAATTTCCATCATTTATCAAGGAGAAGAAAAAGAATAATTAAGAGCGAACAAACATCTACTTATTGACCATTATACTTGAGAAGTAAAGTTTGTGGTTCCATACTTTCTTTGGAGATGTGGATCTTGTCTTGTGGAAAATTATTTTGGATGCATTGATAGGTTGTGAATCCTATATGTTATTTGTCTTTTTCATCTTTACATACCACAACAACCTCTTATGAAGCACCTTGGCCAAGGGAGAGATTGAGGCTCAGTGGGTTCATCTTCAAAGGTAAGTATTCATAACTTTATTTCTCCTTTGTAAGAGTAGATATATATGCATTTTTTCTTCTCTTCCATGCATTAGGATTATGTATACATTGACATGAGTATATGTCTTCTATGCATGCATAGTTTTATTATTTATAATCCTCACTTTTTGCCAAAAGCTTTGGTGAACACTAGATTAGATTTACTTTTCTTGTTATTAAATCAAGTGAAATATCAAACCTAGGACTCCCTTAGGGTTATTGCATGATTGTTTTAAAATGGAAAATTTGGAACCCTATTTATCATAGTGTATTGTGATAAATTATACCCTAATCAGGTCTAACATATCCTTATATTGGTCATGCTCCTACTTAACAAACGTGTTCCCAATCAGAACTATAGGTATGTTCTATATTCTCTAAGCTAGGATTGATTTATAGACATGATGAATTTATGATTGCATACATTCTAGTGAACCTGATGTGTGTCTAACCCTTATAGGGTTTACTTCATTTATTTCATTATTTTATCATTTTTTATTTATAATATTGGGTCGACTCTATCAACACAATTCTAACTTCTATGCACATGTTTAACATGCAGTCCCTTCCATACGACTCCATTCTTTCTATGTAAGTTTTTTTCAAGTTTAGGCTACTAGGTTGACTTAATCAACATAGTATAGGTTTTCAATATTTTTATACATCTAGTCTAGATTACTCGGTCAACCTAGTCAACCCTATATATTTTTAGACACCCAATTCAGTATACTATGTCAACGTAGTTGACCCTACACATTTTAAGAACTCATCAACATGATTCTACAAAGTTAGGTTGACATAGTTAGAAGGATTTAAAATCATTTATCAAGGTTATTTGAAAACAATATCACTTCTTTTAATCTTCTAACCCACCAAGGTTCCTTGCTATCCTTCTCTCTTTTTCATTATAGTCTTACTTTGTATAGTTTGTAGTCTTTAAAATTGCCCCTGTACATTCAACAAAGTTGACCCTATCGACCTAGTTATTATTCTATGTGTTGTCTAGATAACTAGGTCATCTCTATAGATGTAGTTCATTTTCAAACCTTTTACTTTCATAGTACATAAGTGACACTGTCGACCCTATTCTATATTTTATGTATACACTATCGACTACATCAACACTATACCATGTTTTAAGGTGAGAATTAACCCTTATATTCTAGTAATTAGCTCACACTTTCATTTTTTGTTGCTTTCATGCTTAGAATAGATCACATATTCTAATTAATTTGTTTTCAATTTACCATTTAGTTGTACCATTTTCTATTTTATGCACACACAACCAAATCACAAAATCTTAATAAGAATTTTAACAATTGTCTACACAAGGCCTACATACTTGGATTTCATCACTAAGGAGGAAGTCAATGTGGTTTTATATCCAAGTATAAACACATGATTAATAGTATATTTTGTCTAATCCCAACATCATTATCACTGTGGTGTGTGAATTAAGGGGGTAGGCCCCAATATCAAGTCGATACCATTACCAATACAAATCTTTTTCAACCCAAACTTCTTGAAACCATCCTTAGATTTATTTTTAGTTCTTTTATTATAGCAGACTTCCTATCACATTTAAAATGATATTAAAATAATCTAACAACATTTAGGTTGACCACTTAGTTATCTTTTAATTTCCAATTTGATTTCATTCTCTTTACTCAATTGTTTGTTGTATTGCAAAAATTTGCATTAGCCAACATTGGTGCAAGGTTTTGTGTTGTGTACCTCAATTGGATCAGCCACATTGATCTAATTGATTGTGTGTTTGATTTTAGATTTTTATTTCATAATTAATTGAAAAATTATTCTTGTTTTAGTACATAGTCATTTCAGTTGACACAATCTCTTACAAGCTATCTCTTTTCCCCTGTTTGTTATGCTAGGTCAACCCAGTCGATCCTGTACTATTTGTAGGCCATGTTTCTTATGCTAGGTTGACCAAGTCAACTCTATATAGTTTTAGTCACTTCTTATTTCCTTTATTTTTCATCTCTCTTTCTTGATTTAATCTTTTTCCTTCATCATGAACTTTTTGTTTGAAGACAACACTAAGTTGCATTCAATGGACATGATGAGATTTACCAACCCTCATAGGGTATCCCATATATAAAGTAAGTATCCTCTCTTTTATGAGAGTAATGTTCATATATCCACTTGCATAATGAACTTTGGGACCCATCCTCATACCTCTTCATAGCATAATCCTCTCTTCTCCCTAGAATACCAACTTGAATTAGAGTATACCCTTGAAATTCTTTTCTTTATCTCTGAATTTCCTCAACATCAATTAAAGAATTCCTATACCATTTACTAACTCATGATTAGTGGTTAATCCAAAGAGCCTCATTCACCTACCCCCACATTTTCAAATGTATTTAAAGGTACTAATTTCTTTGATTCTCAGCCTTTCCCCTCGATTATGATCCCTTCTCATACCATGACCTCTTCTTATTTAACTTCTTCTACCTCCATGCCTACTATATACATTAGCATGGTAGGTTTTACATCTAGTGGACCTCTTATGAGATCCACTACTTTTAATATTTCTACTAGTATATCATTTTCTACCAAAGGTAATCATGCTTCTAGTGCTTACTCTTAGCATCCCTTCACTAGTCCATCTTTTTCTACACAAGCAAATTTTGCCACTAATGACTCACATTCTAATAGTTCCTCTCAAGATCCTATCAATACTAATAGTGGTACCCAAGTCACTAATAAAAACTTTAATACTTTAAATAATAATAATAATGTCAATCAAACCCACCAACTCTTGTTACAAACACTTAATCAAATGAATATTTTTCAATCTTATAATACAATTAAATGACGAGAATGTAAATTCATCTTCTCCATCTTCAATCTCATCCTCAACCAATGGTTTGGGGCACACATAATAAAAATGTTCCCCCTCTTACTCTTTGATATTCCCAAGGAAATATCATCCCATAACATCCTTTGGTTAACAAAACTATTAAGCATCTTCAAAATGATCCTCTTACCACTCAAATTGCTAATATTGATATAGGAGATATCACCCCTACCATTTCTTATAATGGATCAACTGATCTTAATTTTCACATCAAACTTTTTTAAAATATTTATAAGGATTGGGTCAAATTGAATACCTTTGCCACTACCAAGCTATTATCCAAAACCCTCATGGGTAATGCTTTAGATTGGTATAACCAACTTAAAACTCATTCTATTACTAGTTTGGAAGATTTAGTGAATGCCTTAGTTCAAGAATTCCAAACTAGTGATCTTCTTGAAAAAACTTTGGCCCACTTCATAAATTGTAAACAACTTGAAAATGAAACTACCCAAGATTTTTCTAAAAGGTGGAAAACTTTATACAATAAGTGTGAACATAATATGGCTGATGATAACCTTTTCCATCTCTTTACTAATGCTCTTTTTCCCAAATTATAGTATCGGGTCCACACTCTCTCTCCATGTACTTTAGAGAAGGATATTAACCAAGATAAACATCATTATTTATTTATGTGTTAATTAGATCCACCCCAACCTTCTGTAGTTCCTCATATCTTACCAATGATAATGTTACCAATGATGGTGTCATGGATTTTTATGACACCATTCACACTATTCAAGTTTTCATTCCCACCTAATCTTCAGAACTAGATCCCCCTTCTCTATAGTGTACCAATCCTCATTTATCTTCACCTAATACTATCAATGTTCACAAATCTCTATCCTCAATTGAATTACTTAAGCATCTACCTAGGACTCTACCATGAGAAATTGATCTCACTCATCCTATTAAATTTTGGTATGATACTAACAAGTTTTGTTGGTTTCACACTAGTTGGGGTCATTCTCATGAGACTTGTAGGCAAATTCATAACTTATCTATGGATTTTCTTCTTACTCCTAATTTTGATCATGGTTCTATAATTTGAAAATGTCAACAAGCGTATGACACTAATTTTAAATCTTATGAATCTCATACTAAATCTCAATCCTTAAATCAAGCTAATACTCATTTCACTATCTATAAATACCTCTTCCTAGTCACTAACCTAACAAGATAATCAAGACAAGCTCACCCATTTCACCAATAATATATAAAATCTTGTTGATCTAACTCCTGAATAAAATGTAGTCAACATGACTAATGCACAAAGGGTGGTTGATTTTATTGATCTGTAACCTATCTACACTCCCCCATCAACCTAAACATTTCATGTTATCCAAGATTGCTCTCCAAATCATTTTAATGAGTTAGGGTAAGATGGTATTATAATGTTTGATGATCCAATTTCAACTCCTTCATTGGATAACACTTCCCATTCTATTTCTACCATCCCTCCATCTTCTAACACTAATGATAATAAAGTTTCTTCTTATACCAATTCTCAAAATTAACTTGAACCAATTGATTCATCTTTGTAACATAATTTACAACCTTGTTCTGAGCCTTATCCTTCTTATCAACACAAATTCCAATACACTTTATCTCCTCCTTCTAAGGACCTCATTAATCATTATGCACCTATTTTTAACAACCTTATTATGGGTTATGATGAGTAGGATCCTATCATGGAATTCACTGATTTCCCATCCAAAATTCCATTTCTTGAGCTTATAAGGACCTCTATGTATTATAGAAACCATCTTATGTAACTCTTGTTAGAAATGAACATCCATCATCCTCCCCTAGTATGATATGAAACAACCTTATCTAAATCTGAATATAACATTTTACAACAATGTGAAGAGATGTTCATCAATGTTGATGAAACAAAGGACACTTCTCTTTCCTTAAAATTGCCTATTATTTTATGATTCCTGATGAGATTTTGATTCATGTGTATGATCCTCTTTTATTCATTAGATTCCAAATAGTTGATATCTAATTCAAACATGCATTGATTGATGAGGGTTCTAGCACTTGTGTTGCCTCTTGATTATCAAAACCATTGGATATTCTGAATTCAATCTCAAGTCCACATACAACACATGCTAAGGATATGATCGAAGTCAAATGTCTCCTTTAGGTTGTGTGTGGCCTCCCATTACTATCATGCCTATCACTTTTTGTGTGAAGGTGTTGATATTTAACTTTCTCCTTTCTTATAACATCTTGGTTAGTAGTCCATAGACTCAACATAGGAGATCAATTACTTCTTCTACCTACCAATGCATTAAATTCCCTCATAATGGAGTCATTTATAGGATTTAAGGTGACACAAACTCTTAGAATTTTGAATAATTCCAAGACCATTGTGTCTTCAAGATTCCTACTCTTGAACCATTACCTAATGTTCCATTATATGAGTCTTTATGTTTCAACTTTCCTCTTAATTTAAATCGAGGTTACAATGGGCATCCTAAACTCATTGGGAATGTTCCTCCTAACCTCCTAGATTTTGATAATGATGAGCTTGATGAGATTAACTTAAATATTAAAACTTCTGATCTCTCATCTCATCTCATCTCTTAACTTCTTGTTTCTTTATAGCCTCATTCTCACAAACCTCCTTGTGATGACATTCATGTTGTCTTGACTAAGACTCGATAATCTATTCATCACACTTCATCAGATGACAAGGTCATGCCTACTTATGTCATTGATCTTCACACCCCTAATAATTATGATGGTTATTCCTTAGATGATCCATTCTTATGTGGTCTTGTTTAGTCTAGTGATACTAAGATTATCCATTATTGTTCTTATTTACTAGAGTTTTTTCATGTATCTTCCCGTATTCCTTCATTTATAGTTCCTAAATTTATTATTTTTCCTCTTTATCATATGTTAGAGATGGTAAAAACACCTCTATTTTTTGAGAAACCTCGTAGGAGTATTCTCATGGATCATATTATGACTAGGCCTTACCGTTTTGCTAGGTACCCTAACCATTGTAGCCTGCTTATCCCTGAGATGCATGTGACCCTTCTTCAGCCTTTTATAGACACTAACCCTTCCTTATTAGAGCCTACATCAAATCCTATTATTAATCCTAATATAGTTGAGCCAATTTATTCTCCCTCTATAGTTGAGCCTGTTTCTACTCCTGTTATTGCTTAGTCTATCCTTGCTTCTAATCTCATTACTCCTTTAATTGAGCCTAGTCTAGTTCCTTCACCACCACCACATTTTCTTGGTAATGGTTTGATTCCTTTACCTTATATGGCTCCATTTCTAACCAAATGGGTTGACAAGTCTTCTCTAGCTTCTTCCACTCTTGTTACATCTCCTCTTGTGAGTACTTATACTAAGTCTACTCATAGGTGTATTTGTATCTTAAATAGAACATATAATCAGTCTTCAACACATTTTCACAATATATGATAGTATATTAATACTTTATGTCCTTCTTCACATTCCTCAAATAAATCCATACCTCCCCTAAATGTACTTCATAAATATTTGCCTAAGTATGGAGAGGTATATTATTTATGGCATCATGTGGCACCCATCACACTGATCATTGCCACATTCTTTAGAAACACCTTAAATATCACCTTATAGATATTCCTAGACTGTATTCCATTCCCTATTCCATTCATCACCTTTTGTTCCTCCACCCATGAATCCTTCACTCATGGACCTTCCCTTACCTATGGATCCTTCTCTAGTTATGAATCCCTCATCTTTGGATCCTTTGCCACTGGTGATTCTTGCATCTCCCATAGAATCCAATCATATACATTATTCTAATCATCCCTTTCCTGATATCCCTCCTCAGCATGATCCATCAATAATTCCTACTTTTCCTATTGATGAGATTAGATAAGAAGTATTTTCCCTATTTTTATTGAATATAGATGAGACATTAGTAGTAGTTCACATCTAGATTCACATAAATCTATCAGATGTTTTGGATAATGTGTGTGGGCATATTTATCATTATTTATGAGCACATGCATGGTGCATTTACATTTACATTTGGATTGGATGTATGCTCCAATATTTTCTTTATCTATCTATTATATCATTTGACATTGTGTCAAATTATTATTTATCTTACATGGTGACTTTACTTTTGCATTATATATTTTTTATAATGTCATTTATGTTTTGATTATGGATGTATTCTTTATCATTTCTTTCTCTTTATTTTCCCTTTCAATCTTTTTCTTAAAAATTCCCTTCTTTTCTATTCATGATTGTTTGCTTTCTTATCTCTATTTTCATGGATAATTATCAATTTGACTTGGTTATACAAACTTTGTTCCCTTTAGTCATGTTTCCTATTACCATGTGATAAATTAGAAAAAAATTCATCTCATTATTATTCTCCTTTCACTAGTACACTTTGGATCTCTTTTATTCCTTTTATTCTTTTTTCTCAAACTAAGCATATACATGGTTGAGACTTGAGATAACATACTGGTTCATTGTTAAGCCTAAGTGTTCTAGTCCATCTTATCTTTAGTTACTTAGCTTCCTTTATCCTTATACTAAATCTCATTCATGTGTATCACTCTATCTCTCATGACTAGTCATTCCAAGTTTGTATGGAGGAGTAATCTTAAAAAATCCCTAAAAACATTTAAAATCCAAAGAATTTAACAAAAGGCAATGATACAAAAGGCAAAAACATTCAAAATTCTTAAAAATACAATCACACTAAAATACGTGATTCAAATAACATATACTTATTTTAGTCAAAGATAAAACTCCACAGTTGGCCTCATGATAAAGTCGAGGTCCATTAGGGTGTAGTAGGCCAGCAGATTAGAAAAAGAAAATACAAAAATATTTTAGTGCTACCTAATTTTTCACGCAAGTACGCAATCTTCATAGTCAATCGATGACTCTATAAGGGGTCTTAAATAAAGGGGAACATGTCATGTTAAGGTAGGTCCATTTTAATTTTATTTGTACCAATCTACCTTCATGAATTGATCTTAGTAGCATGTTTATTTTCCTATAAAGCTTTGTGTCTATAGTGAACAAGTTTCTTTTGTGCATTGATGGCCACTAGTCACTTAGTGTCTTCTCATGTCCTTAATATGCTTCTTGTCTCTTAATGTCTCCTCATAAGACACCTACATCATGATTTTGACATTTCCTTTTTTCATTCCCTACATTCCTCATATTTCCTCTTGAAAAATATTTTGTTCACTGATCACTCCCCTTGGGATTCCATTTGTGAGTTACATTATAAGACCATGGATAATACCTAACATTCCTCATAAATTGCCATAATTTCACCTTCCTATTACCCACATCCTTTTGTTATCCAATTTTCCCTTTTATTTTACCCTAGTGGTGTTCCCTTTGTGAAGTTATAGTGTAAGACCACAGATAGGACCTGGCCCTCACAAAATTTTCCAATAAGCTAAGTCACAATCAAAATTACATGTGTCAAATATGAGATAAGATTTGATCAATTATGAAGTTACACATCATTGGCATGCTTCTCAGCTTGATTTAGTATGTTTTATGCTTACTTCATTTCTCTTTCACTTTTATCTTTTTATTTTCTGAGTACATGTAATATTTCAACCATTTTTTAAAATTTTCATACTTCCCAACTTGAATTAGTGTGATAAATTTAAGATAAAAAATTTTCCAATTTTTTTTTACTCTTATACTTCCCAATGTGATTTAGTATGATTGATTGACTTAATTGATTTGCTTTTATACCATTTGATCTTTTACCAATTTCCATTTATTACATTAATTTCATACTTCCTAACATGATTTAGTGTGATCTTACTTATTTTAATTTGGTTTAAAATATTTCTCTTGGTTTAAAAACAAAACATTTACCATCTTGTTTTACCACCCTTTGGTCCTTTATACTTAGTCATTTTTGGTTATTACACATCTCCCAAATTGAAATAGTGTGTAGTACATTTTTGATTAATTATAATTTACCAAGTCCTTTTTTCCTATTTCTTTTTAAACATGCATGAGTTCTACATAAAGCTATAAAAGAAACCACAAATCATATATTCCATATAGCATTTATAACAACAAATAAACACGTGCTATAAATAAATATATCCAAACATCCACAACCACAACCATAATGATAACACATACAATCAAATCCAATATGCCATATATATATATATACATATATACATATATATATATATACATATATATATATGTATATATATATATATATATGTATATATATATATATATATGTATATATATATATATATATGTATATATATATATATGTATATATATATGTATATATATATATGTATATATATATATATGTATATATATATATATGTATATATATATATGTATATATATATACATATATATATATATATACATACATATATATATATATATATACATATATATATATATATATACATATATATATATATATATATAATGATTTTTATTACAATATTACAACCATATACAATTCTTTAGATCTATGGCTGGGCCCCATCCTACCTCTCTTGTGTCCTAGCCATGTTGCATGTAGATGCCTTAGTCTGACTCCTCTAAACAAAATATTGTAAAGAGACTGTCTAAGATATCAATCCCAAAACCTGCCCCTATAAATGAGCCATCTAAGTCTACACCCATACCAATTGGGCTAGGGTCATCAGATGTGTCACTCTCTCCTACTCATGTACCTATGTCATATGGGTTAGGGATGTTACATGTGTTTCTCTTTCCTAAGCTTGTGACTATGTCATCTATGTTACTATAGCCAAATTTAAAACTCTATCCTTAGTCAAGGCCTTCCATGACCATGTCTCTCTTACAACCATCTCTATTGGTGGCTACATCCTCTCTCTATGTATTTGAAACTACCTCATAGTCTTTCCAACTAATCTAAACTAGTTTGCCTAAATTGGGGTAGATGGCACCCTAAGATCCTCTAGTGTAGTGGGTTTATATGGCATCAAAACCTCATTTAGGACATCATGGATTACTCCCCTCACTAGGGACCCAAATTTTATCTCCTTATCATCTACCAAACCTACAAATATTAAACTAGATAGATATTAGATCATTGATATATCTCAAAATTTACCTATCTCTAATATATCTCATGTAAATCTTAAGCACAATTTGAATCTTATTTTATTACCTATCTACATGTCAACCCTTACTTTCTCACCATCCACATGACCTCCAAGCATGGTTTCCCCATCTGTGTAGCCTCTAAGAACCTCTTATGTTAGTCACATCCTATAATCATATCTCAAGTCCATCTCAGCCTATACCTAAGTGGCCTCTCTATTATCTAACTCTACTCTAGCTCACCTACTAGGTCATCCGAGACATTTATAGTCTCTTCTCTCTCCTACTCCTTCCAACTCTATCAACATCATGACCATAATGATCATTTCTCCTCTAAATTTGAAGCTAGTGGTGGTACCTCTATAACTTTTACCTTTGCATTCATCTCTTCCCACTTTAATTCTTGTCATGCTCGGCTAGTCCATGCTATCTCACACCATGGCCTAAGCATCAACCTCATAAATAGTGGCCCTAGTCCTCTTCTCCCCTATGTCTCTCTAACATGCCAGGCCCAAAATGTATGCATCACTATCAACATTACTTGGTGAGGTAAGCATATTTTCCTTAATACTCATGCCATCAAATGTGGCTTCAACCACTAGGTATAGTTACTTGTCACCTCTGTCCATGTTAAAGATGGTACTACTATGTCCTAGCTAGGTCATGTAGTAGTGATGTAATTATATGTCTACCATACTATATTTTTTCATCTCATCATTTGTAGTGTTGGCATGTGGGTCATGACCTACACTACTTGGTCCTATCTCCAACTCTAAAATTGAGGTAACCTATCATCAAATGCATAAGGCAACCCATTCAACTGATACATGGGGAACCTTTTGTAAATCCATGTTATCAATAATATGATTGGTCTTACTAACTTTTACCATCTAGATAACATTCCATATATATCATGCATGAGTTGTACCTAGATGACAGACCCAAAAGTCATATATCACCCTCTCTTCTAATATCATCTGGCTCAAGTCTATCATGAAGAGTGGTACCTTTCCATCTAACTTGTGGCACAAAACTCATGTTATCAGATGTCCTATCATAGCTTTTTGGATATCCAAAATATATGACATATATACATCAAACATGCTCACCCTCTAGCCTGAGTATACCCTCTTCAAGCTTATAGCCCATATGGCTAAGGCTCTCCTATCTAATTCATGATCAAGTATCCCCATGACCATAAGTTTCCTTACTATGGGTAATCCTAGGATGGTATGTACATACTTCAAGGTGATACCCACTTCTATAATATCCCCTTCCACCTCCCACTTAAAGGTGTTAGTCAATCATTCCCAAATCCCAGGAACATGACTAATATATCTGAGCTAAGGGGTATCCTACACATCTATATTATGCCTCTTAGGCCTATGATAATTAATTTATCCATATCCTCTATTGACAAGCACTCTAATAGATCTAGGATCCATGATATGTCCACCAAATGCCAAAATTTTGGATGCCCCTATACCCAAGAAACAACAAAAGATGTATTAGATCCTCCATGTCATTTTTTAATAAAAATACATTCTTTTTTAAATTTCAATTAAAATCAAGCCTAATTTCTTTCATCTATTCATTTCAACCTAATTTTAGCCCACTCATTACTTTTTTGCCCTCATTCAGTCATTTTGGGCCATTCTAGCACTCTTTTGGCCTTTTGCATGCATTTCTATACTATTTTGGTTCTTTAGTCAATCACTAGGTTGACCAAAATTTCCCTATTTTGACCTAGTTGACATAAAAATACAAGTCAACCATCTTATTTCCCTCCCCCTTATTATTACATTATCATACTAGACTTTTCTACATAGTTGGCAAACTGTACAAGGTTATCACTTGGCAAATTGTACTAGGTCAGCACATACCTACTAGGTCGATAATATGGATTTTGTCACTTTTCATCTTACTAGGTTGACTAGGTTGACCTATTTGTTTTTCCCTATTGATCCCTTACATTTTGTGAAATAAGTGCCTTCTAGCAATTATTTCCCTAAACCCTTTAAACCTATTTCCATAATTGGTTTTCCTACCCATAGCCCCTGATTTAGGTTCATTCTAACATCTAGAAATGCTTAAAAATTATAAATTTAAAAAATAAACTTAAAATCATTAAAATATTCAAAAATTGGCTTGAAATTCTTAGTTACCAACATATAGCGCACTTGCTACCACCTTTAGGGGTCCCTCTCATCTATCCCATCATCTCCTCACCATCTTAACTCATTTGGTCTCTCAGAGCTCTTTTTCTCTCTTTCACAAGTTAATAATAATAAATGACTTTCATTTACCATATTTAAAATCACTTTTCAAAATCTATATCTTTCAATTATTTTCTGGCAAATTCCTTGTTTTACCTCCATCTTTATTTCTACTAATCCATTTTTTGAACTGTAAAATGTTTTGGCATCATGATGATGTAGAGAATATTTTCCACTACTATATGCTTATCTTATATTTTTGTTAATTTTTGGCTATTTGTTACACTAAATTCTATAGGTTTTCTTAATGTTCTTCACATTAGATGCCTTCACTTCTCTTACAGTCTACTTCTCTATCTACAACACTAAGGTAAGTAAAGGTATGTGTTTTTCAATTTTGTCTTTTTATTTATCTTATTTTCTGATTATTGAATTTTACTTAGCATCAATGTCATGTGTTATCATGTTTTATTCCTGAAGCACCATCCTATGTTGCACTAACATGACACGTGATGAGCTTCAAGTGGGGCATATGTATACACATAATATTTTTAAACTTTTATCACTTAATGATACTTTTTATCTTGTAAGAACCCATCGAGTCTCAATCTCTCTGAGTGCATACCCTAAAGGTGTATCAAGAAAGGGGTGGGCAGACCATTGGTGTTTTATAGGTTTGTTGTCCCTTTTACCACTTGTTACCTACACACTTGTCTCCTAAAACCATTAACCCTAAGCTTATTCTTCTCTATTTTACCCTTCCTAGTTATTTATTACATTTTATCCTTATATTCCTCACCTAAATACCATTTTTTCAGTCAGTTGCACTAGGTTGATTGGGTCGACCCTATATAGTTTTAGGTATTTTTCACTTAGGAGCTAATTTGACCTTTGGCCGACCTAGCTCATGACCTAATGAATTATTGCCCAAACTTGTGCTAGGTCAATTGGGCCAACCCTATCGACTGACATTTTTATAAGGATTTTGGATTAGATCTAGCTATATATACAAGTTCATTTCCATCATTTATCAAGGACAAGTGAAAGAATATGTAATAGCGAAAGAACATCTACTTATTGACCATTATACTTGAGAAGTAAATCTTAGGGTTTCATACTTTATTTGAAGATATGAATATTGTCTTGTGGACAAGTCTTTTGGATACATTGATAGGATGTGTAACCTAGAGCTGATTTATCTTTTTCATCCTTACATACCACAATAACCTCTTGCAAAACACCTTGGCCAAGGGAGAGATTGAAGCTCAATGGGTTCATATTCAAAGGTAAGTATTCCTAACTTTATTTCTCCTTTGTAAGATGATATATATATATATATATATATGCATTTTTTCTTCTCTTCTATGTATTAGAATTTTATATACATTGATGTGAGTATATGCCTTATATGCATGTTTAGTTTTATTGTTTCTAACCCTACTTTGTGCCACAAGATTTGGTGAGCACTAGATTAGATTTACTATTTTTGTTATTAGATTAAGTGAAATATCAAACTTAGGACCCCCTTAGTGTTATTGCATGATTGTGTTAAATTAGAGGCTTTGGAATGCTCCTTAACATAGTGTATTGTAATAAGTGATCCCCTAATCAGGTCTAATAAATCCTCATTTTGGTCATTGCTCCCACTTAAAAAATGTGTTCCCAATTGGAAGGGTAGGTATGCTTTATCTTCTATGAACCAGGATTGATTTATAGACATGATGCATTTTTTATTGCATAAACCTTACACTTGAACAAGTTGTATAAACAAAAAAATTGATTTTAACAAAAAATAATGCAAATAAAAAATAATTACCAAAAATTTTTGTTAATGGGTTTGAATTTTTCTTGTTTACCTCCCCTTTATGGTAGTATTGTCAATTTTTTGAGCTAACTGGAAAAAATGGTGTGTTTTCTCCTCTTGAAAATAAACTACAAATTTAGTTCCACATTTGAGGGTAGATAAGAGACACAAGGTAAAACAAAATGGGTTTTGTGGTGTTTGTACTCAATTTTTTTCTTTTTATAGTAACTAACATAATGCATAATCACTATTTACACTTTATATTGTGTATGTAATTATTACACTTTATATACATCGTACATGGTTCTTACACTATATATCATATACATGGTTCTTAAATTATATACAGTGTATGCAATTCTTATTCTATGTACTACATAAGTAATTATGGATCAATGATTATCGATCATACTTTTGAATAATGTTTACATTATAATAAAAAATGTCCATGGAATTATCACTTAAATCCTTTCACTTATCCAATAAATAAAGTATAAATATGTTGAGGATTATCAAATAAATGATGCCTTGTTTATAAGAGGTCATTCCTAATAAAAAATTAAAAGAAAGTTGAGACAGTTAAAATGTAGAGGTAAATATAAGACTACAACAAGAGATAAGAGGAAATTTTGTAACTATGATAAAATAGGGTATTTTAAGAAAGACTACAAATCTAAAAGGGTTAAAAAGGGTAAGTCATTTGATGATTCCTGATATGCAAAAACAAATCCGTCTAGTGAATGCTCAAGGGATTTATTATTGAAAACTTTAAGATCACATGTATTTGATGGTGCATGGTTGATTGAATCAAGTTCCTCTTTTCATATGACCCCTCACATGGAGTGGTTTTATGAATATCAAAATATCAATGGAGGTGATGTCTTATTAAGAGACAACTCGACCTATAAGATCATAGTTCAAAGAAATGTCAAGTTGAGATTTAAATATGGAAGGGTTAAAACTCTCTCTAGTGTTATGGACATTCCAAGTTTGAATATAAACCTAATGTTTTTAAGTATGATGAATGATGTGGGTGTGTAAGTAATATTTAATAAATATAGTTGCAATATGGTTTGTGGAGCAATGGTAAAGGCAAGAGGGTCCCATACCGAAACACTGTTCAAGTTTGAGGTAAGCATTATAAGTTTTGAATGCAATAGCTCTATTGATCCTGAGGTGAACAATGTTAGATCAAGTTCATACATCTCCTATATACAATATAATGTTGTGGCATCAAAAGACGAAACACATTGGTAAAAAAGTCCTTTGAGCATTAAAATCTAAAGATATGGCTGAAGGAATTTTTTATTTCTCATTAGACTTTGACTTTTGTGAATATTGTGTGTTTGGTAAGTAATCTGGAGTGAATTTTTCTTGTAGTGCTACAAGATCAAAATGTATTTTTCATTTAGTTCATATTGATATGTTTGGACTTGTGAAGGTTCCATCACTAAAGAATATTTGTATTATGTTTCTTTTATGAATGACTACTTGAGAAAATTTTAAGTTTATTGTATCAAGGATAAATATAAATTTTTTAGTAAGTTTAAGGAGTTTAAGGATCTTGTTGAAAAATAGAAAGAGAATAATATTAATATATTGATAAGTTTAAATTTAAGGAGTTTAAGGCTTTTGTTGAAAACTTGACAAAGAAGAAGATTAAGGTCTTGAGAAGTGACAATGGTAGAGAATATTGATCCAATGTTTTTGAGTAGATATGTAAGGACTGTAGAATAGAAATACAAAATACAAATCCATATACACCATAATAAAGTGAAGTTTTAGAACTAATGAATGGGACTTTGATGGATAAGGTGGTAAACATGCTAATTGGTGTATGATTAAAAATAAATTTTTATGCATAAGTATAGTCATGACTAATTAAACTATTTGATCAATAGATCACCTTTTTTAGTGTTTGTCAATAACACTCCAAAATAAGCATGGATTAGTAAAAAACCATCTCTCAAACATCTTCGAGTTTTTACTTGTGATGCTTATATGTATATTCCAAAATATAAAAGGATTAAATAGAACAACAAATTGGCAAAGTGTATCTTTATTGGATATGGTATTGGTATAAATGGATATAAACTATGTAACCCTAAAACAAATAATATTGTTTACAATTATAATTTTATCTTTAGAGAGGTAAAATGGGTTTCAAACTAGTAAGGACAACCAAAGGATAAACCTGAACAAATATAGTTTAAATAAAATAAAGGAGAATAAGTCCCTAAATTCAAAGCAACTGCAGAAGATGAAGTGAAGTGGGAGTTGCAAGAGGAAGATTCAAAAGAATTTAAGGAGGAACTATAAGATGTAGAACTAGAAACTCTAGTCTCAAGAAGATAAGATCAGGTGAGAAGATCATCTAATAGGTATAGTCTTGATTTATATTCTATATTTATTTTATTAGTTTTGTTTGTTACTGATGAAGGCCCAAAGACTATAAATGATGATTTCACATCAAAATAAATTAAGTCTTAAAAGAAGGTTATGGGAGAAGAAATGTAGTTCTTAGATAAAAATTTAGACATAAGACTTGGTAAAAATACCTCTTGGAAGAAAATATATTGGCTACAAATGGGTATTTAATAAGTATAATGCAATTTGGAAAATAGAGAAGCATATAACTCATCTGGTAGCAAATGGATTCTCTCAAGTAGAGGGAATTTATTTTTGTGATATTTTTTCTCATGTTGCATCCTATTTTGAATTACATTCAATTAAATTTTTCTAGTTATTGTTGCTACTTTTGATCTAAAAATAGAACAGATGGATGTAAAGAGAATTTGTTTACATAGTGATCCTTGTGGTCATAGGAATTTGACAATAGAGAGGAGGTTAGTGTTGTGTTGGTCCATAAAATAATGAAATAAACACACTAACATGCTAACATATATATCCTAGATCATAGGGGGTGCTTAATTAAAAAATACAATTTAAAACACAACTAAAATGCAAAAGATAAACACTATCTTACCTTTCTTAAATGCTCCAAATTATTTATTGTGTGGCTTTCTCAGTTTGTGCTCAAAGAATATTTGACAATGGAGATTGTGTAGTTCTCTCTCTACTTGGAACCATTATGGCTAGATATGGATTATGCTTGCTTTATGTGGCTTGGATCAATATTTTGGCATTATAACATCATTGATATGAATATTATACAAAAACTTGCATTATAACTCTACAATTTCCAAGCTCTCTTTTCAATAGGCATGGATTGTATTTATAAGTTTAGGAACTAACCCCAACTCAAGGTGAGTTAAAGTGTAGTTTAAACATGGAATGGGTTAATACCTAACCTAAGTGAGTCAACATAACCCTAGTAGATTTAAACTGTGTCAAACACTCATGATTTTCAATGAATATGCATGCGTTTCCAAAAAGAGATATTTTCAAAGGCTTCACAACTCACAAAAGGTAATCATGAAAAAAAAGGATATTTCATATGTTTGAATTTCCTTTTTTATTAATTCATTAATTTCACATGTTGGATGGTGGAGCCCGATCTTATTTTAAGCTACAGTCACCATGGGGGTCCAAGGGAGGTGACCATTATTGGAGCCCCCCTGGTAGAGGTTCGGGGGCAATGCCCTCAAAGAATTTTTTTATGAAAAATGCATCATAGAATATTTTAATTTCATAGTTAATCTAGATCATTCAACATTAGGCTTTATATCTAATAGTAGAAATTATGTTAGGGAATTTTTGCTCTAATATGTAACCCTCCTTTGATATGAGGGCATTGTAATCAAGATAGAATACCATGTGTGAGTGAAGAGGATATTATATTGGATGTATTGTATATTTTTTCCTTCATTTGTTGGACTAAATAATAAGGACTAGTTATTTATGTGTAGATGTAGCCCATATTGGTGAACCACATTAAATCTATGTCTCTATTATGTTATGTTTTTTTTTTTTTTAATTCTATCTTTATTTCATTAATATTAATCTGCTTCTATATTCCTAACAATACATAAATAATTAAAATAGGCATTTAATTTGGTTTATATTTTTAATTAAGTATAATTATCCATTTAGCTCTTTCAAGATTTGATTTTATATGTGTAGGTGCCCCACTTAATAGTTTCATAGGTGAAATTGACTATTATGATGTTGCAAGATGATTAGGGATGAATTTGAGAGGTTATTGTTGCATACGATGGAATACCCCAATTAGAGATCCCTCAACATGATTCTAATATTTGATTAATGATGCATAAGCAAATTTGAGACATTTAGTGATTGTTAGGCTTAATTTACAAAGGTTGGTAGGAATCAGTTTGAAATGTGGTCGAAGGCCATTGGTAGCCAATTTTAGGTGTCTCCAATTTTCCCCTATTTAGGAAGGTGTTATAATTTGTAAGAATAATAACATCTTCTCAAATAATGAAAAGGTCCTATATGCTTATGACTTCAATGACAATGGATGAATTATAGTTTCCCCCTTGAGGGAATGGTTGGCAAAGGGTCAGCAATCAGTCCCTCAAAAGGAGGAAATAGTTAGACCAAAAAAATGAAATGGGGTAGAAGGGATTGATTTTCCCATAGGTGATTATAATCAATGGCATATGGAGCTGCCCCAATTGCACAAATAAACATGATGATTTACCCATGGATGGTTATAATCATCAGCATAAGTGGGATAAAAAAAGTAATTATTTTCCCAAAGGTTGTTATAATCATTGAATAATGTCTTAGGGTAAAAAGAGAATGATTTTCCCAAAAGTGGTTATAATCATCAAAAATAAAACAATGATTTACCCATAAGTGGTTAGAATCATTGGTAGGATAAAAACATGCCCATATTAGATAGATAAAGATAATGGTTTGCCCAAAGGAGATTATAATCATTATCATAATGAAAATATGACCTAATTGAGAAGAAAAAATAGAATGATTTGCCCAAAGGTGATTATAATCATCAACCATCAAATGGATGGAAACATAATGATTTGCCCAAAGGCATTTAGAATCATTGATAATTCAAGTGGGATGGTATACAATGATTTGGATAAAGGTGGTTATAATAATCAGTATCTTGATTATGGAAAATATGATATGGAATATGATGGAAAATAGGTATAAAGGATAAAGATGAATTTAGGCAACCTGCTAATAGGGAGATGCTTATTCCAACTAGAAAGGGTAAACATTATTTTGTGATTTAATTACTCTATATGTGGGAATTATTTGGATTAGATCAAGAATATTGTTCATGTCAAAGATATATATCATTGCTTCATTACCGTGTAGACTCTTAGAGCTGATTATTGTCGTAGTATGTGATGATAGGCATTATAATAGAACACCATGATAACTTCACTAAAATATGCATAAGGACACACATGCAATCTAATAAATAATTAAAAATAATGAACTAATGATAAAAACCATGATGACAATGTTGATTCATGAATATGGATGGATTCAATAATAATGTGCAAGGAATCGCCCAATAAATACACACAGACTAAATCAAGGCACAATAATAAAGCAAGCAAGCAAACAAACAAAAATAACACCAAAAAAATAAACAACAAAACAAAAAAATAAAGAAAAATAAAATGAAACAAAACAAACATGCTTAATCATCATGTTATTGAAAGCAATGTGACATACACAAGATGATGAACATTACCCTTAGAATATAAGAGACAACATAACATACAAACAAGATGGGGGAATAGAAAAAAGGAAGTGGGTGGTTGAGTTTTCTCTAGATGCACTAGGCAAATGGATGTTACCTATATAGTTTTATGGATGTAAGATCCAATAAAAACTTTAGGCCAAATCTAGTTCTCCCAAGAAATGGGATAGAAGAAAATGATGAGAAGAAAAACATGATGGATGTTATAGAATAAAATTGGGAATGGAATCATAAAATGGTGAGAGTGTGAGATACTAGGTCAATAAGGATGGGGAAACTAAATAAAAAGTTGTTTCTTATCACTTAGTGAGGGTTACCAAAATCCTTAAGGCAAAGAAGTGGTGTATATTTTAGATTTATAAATCAATTTTCAAATGCTTTTGGAATTTTCTATGTATCTCAAGTCACTGCAGTTCCATCTTACAGTAAAGGAATCTAATTATGCAGTAGTCAATTCAAACAAAATAGGCAAAGTTGGAAAATGGCATAATATGAAATAGGCATGGAAAGGTGGTACTTCAAGGCATGATAAATAATTGATGCCCATAATTTACTCATAGGTGTTTATAATTAGGAAATGATAGCATAGGTCAATTATACTAATTTTCCCATAGGCAATTATAATTAGTAGTATGATTATAGAACACTAATTTTCCCAAAGGTGATTATAATAAATCATAATTAGTATATAATGGAATAAGAAATGAAGGATTCAATTACCAAATCACTATCAAACTGCTCCAAAAATATGGCCTCTATCTAAAATGATGAAATAGCTATTGAAACTTGATATGAATCCTCATGATGAAAGCAATCATGGAAATAATAGAATGGATCCAATGTCAAAAGCATTGGGTAGGGAGGGGTAAAAACAACTTAATCAATATAAAAGGTATGGTATAATGGTATATGATATAATGGTATGGTCCAAGGAAGAAATTTGATGTTATGGTAAAACTAAAACATGCATTATGGACAATACACCAGGTCACTCAAGAGAAGTAATGCTTGAGGTGTATAATGTTCATTGGCTCATCAAGTTCATACCCATATGGTGTAGTGATCTTGTATAATATAGTGCCATAGTTTACAATAATGATGAAAAGACCTATCCACTTGGGTTCTAACTTGCCTTTGTGTTTCTTCTCAATCATGGTATTTTATTGGTTTTTTTAAGAATAAGATCACCAAGCTCAAATTATCTATGTTTAATGCATCGATTGTGGTGGCCACAGAGTTGGTTTTGGTATGCTTTAATGTTATTGACTATGCTCATGAATTTACCATTAAGTAACTCCAGCTATTGTAGGCAATCTACTTGATAGTCTTCATCATCCAAGACATGCTTTAAAGAGATACGTAAAGAAGGTAACTAGACCTCAATGGGAAGAATGGTCTCAGTTATATAAACAAGTTAATACTAAGTGGATCCTATTAGGGTAAGGTAATTGGTATAGTATGTCCAAAGAGCATAGAATATTTGGAGGTGCAAATCATGATTGGCATCATTGATATTATTTTTAAGGATGTTGAAAATGGTTTTGTTAGATGTTTATGCTTGGCCATTACCTTGTAGGTAATATGCAGTTAAAAAATGTTGACTAATTTTGTACTCAACACATAGTTATTTGACATACCTATTTTTTGATAATCCACCATAAACTGATATAATGTTAGAGGGGATACCATAATGACAAATGAGATGGTTAAAGATGAATTTGGAAATTTGCTTTTTAGTCACGTAATTGAGGGGTATAGATTCAACCCAATTAGTGAAATATTCTATGGTAGTGCGGATATGTTTATGGCCATTAGATGAGGTGGGGTTTATCTTTCCCAATGAGATTGGGGACCCAAGTAGAAAATTACCATGGTGTAAGCATTGGTTTCAAATCTTTGGCTAGGGCATGAATCAAATTGGCATGTCATTCAAATTTATTGCACTTTTTAACATATGTAGTTGCATCTGCATCTATCATTGGCTAATAGTACTTGATACCAAAGATATTTTTTGACAGGATGGTCTTACTAGTGTGAGATCGACATACTCTTTTGTGATCTTCTCATAATTCTAATGTATATACTATCAAAGTTAAATAATGAATCAAATTTACATCAAAACTATGGAAGTATAGTGTTGATACGAATAAGGTATTATTAATATTTTTGCCACAAAAATATCATTACATATAACACCCTTAGGGAGACCCCCTTTATTTTTTGGAAAAAACCCTAAAACATTCAAAAAACCCATCTTCCCTTTTGATTTAGAGAATCTATAACTCTAGAAGCAATTTTCACTTATGCAAATAACTTCATGGGTTCTGGATCCTATGAAGCACCCATATCCAAAAAATGTAGAATTCATAACTCACCATGCACTTTGCACATTTTCAAAATGTGAAAAATGCATGGCAATCTTTTAATCTTTTCATACACCCATCTAGTAGAAATTGGATCTTGACATTCACTTTTCACATTTTCACAACATGCAAAGTACATGACAGGCTATGGATCCCATCAAACCCATAACATCCCCCTTTTTAGAACCCAAAACCTTAGATTCACTTTGCACATTTTAGAATGTGAAAATTGCATGCCAAGATTTGCCTTCCACCAAAACACTTACTATTTATAAAGTCATGTGACGCATAACCCTGAGTACATTTTACACATTGCAAAAATGTGTAAAGTGATCCATGGGTTCTACCTTTTGTTGAACCATATTTCTCATATATGAAAAGTAGACCTTATTCAATTAGGTCTAACCTCTACCAACTACTCACCAAACCCCTTTTCATGGAATGTAGAAATCAAAGTGCACATTGAATGTTTTCAAATGTGCAAAGTGCATGTTGGATTTTTTTCCACCAAATCTAATCATCCTAATCATGGAGAGTGGACCTACTTCAAGAAGGTCCAACCTCTACCACCAACCACTTGATTTTCATTAATCATATGATTTCCTATAAAAACTAAGTTATTTGTCAAAGTATTATCATTTTTTAAGTTTCTAATTATATTTTGGATCTCCAATCAACTACACCCTCATCACTAAACCTCAAGCCATGTGAAAATATGAACTTTTACTTTCATCTATGATTTCAAAACTTGAGGCCACATCACCTATGCCTATAAATTATACTTTCCTTATGTTGTTTCACTCTAAGTTTCATTCTTTGAAAGCTTTTAAGTCACTCATAGGGTTGTCTTTCTAAATTTAGGGTTTCTTTGAAAAATTTTGGTTTTAGGGTTTTCATTCAAGTTAAATAGAAGGTCATTTTGTGTTCAAAATCATGTGTCTAAGGTTGGTCTAAATTTTCTAGGGTTACCTAGGTTTTTTTCATTTCTAAATCTTGAAGCATCATCTAAAAAAACCATTCATTTTCCCTTCAAATATTTTGCATTCAAAATCAGGGCTTTCTCAAAACAAATATTCTCAAGCATATACCTCATATTCAAAAACTAGTAAATATTCCATATCGATACTCTAACTTCCCTATGAAATTTAGAATTGCCAATAACACTTGAGAGACCTACAAGACTCTCAAGCCTTCATGGAGAGTGAACATGCCTCAAGCACCATTCACTTCCAGCAAATATTCTGACATACCTCAAGCACATTCAACCCCCTCTAACTTCTAGTGCATCATAGAAAGTGGATGTGCTCTGATCACCTTCCACTTCCACCAGAGACTTGACATGCTTCAAGCACCACAAAGACCTGACATGCTCTGAATACCTTTAAGTTATATCAAAAAGTATAAGTGCTCCAGACACCTATAGATTCTACCGAATTATCCATGCCTCTTAAAGAGATGAAATTTAAATCTAAGGGACCTAGAGTGACTCCTAATTTGGAGTCCAATATCATAGATATCAAGGATATAGATTTAGGTCACATTGACCTAGGATATTTTTGGGCTAGAATAGGTGTAGAATTCAAGAATAATTGGATACAAAATATGTATAACTTAGGTATTATACAAGATTTATCCTTCCCTCTATCTGTCCAAATCCTCAATTTGGTCCTCACAATGGCCCAACACTATGATCTCGATAGGAGGAAAGTATAAAATGAGAAAGGGTCAAAGATTCTAGATCTTGACCCTTACCACATCAACATAGTGTTTGCAATTCTTGATTTTGAGAGTTATTTTAATATAACTCCATGCACATCTAAATAGTTATATGAGATAAAAAGGATAGATGTCATAAAATAATCAATAAGCAATGGCTCAAAACCCCCAAGCACTCCACTAGATTGCCTAAGACCATGTATAGGCCTAATTTCAAAAATGAGGTAGGGGATATTATAATACTACCACATAGGGTCACTAGCAATCTTGATACTAAGTGATATCAAGAATGGATGTACCAATATATATGGATCATCTAAGAAAATAAATAGTACATAAATTAGGCCTAATTGATAAGTACTCCCTCCATAAGTAATTTATGGAGGTGAAAACAACAAATAATTTCTACATGACATCTTATCTAGTATATATCCTAGCTAAAGGAAGAGTTCCCAGGCCTCAATATAGTCCCTAAAGAGATAATTAGAGCTTACAACTACTACTTTGATCTCACACTATAGGCTAGTAGATAACAGTTTAGGAGAGTTAATGATGCCTTCATCTATAGCATCATCATCATGTTTGATCAATAAATTGTGAAAACAAGGTTTTCCAAATTAGCTAAGGATGAAGTCACCAAATGGGGTTCCTACTTCATATAGTTCCCCACATATTCCTACATCAGGGTGGCCAGATTTAATGCATGTCCCTACATACTTCCCTAGTATGTAAGTGATAAATGGGCATTATTATAGTTAGTGATACAACTTTTGGAGAGACATAATCTCCTCTTTAATAGACACAAATTAGGGATATATTTCCTTATTTCTATTAACCATTACACATGCCAAACTCTCCTAAAGGCCAGATGTGTAGAAGATGAGATGTGCTAAGTAAGACTGAGGACTCTAGAGTCCAGACCTTATTTTGATCCATATGGCAAGGTCACTACTACACTAGATCTAGAAACATATGAACATGTGCCATATTATGATGATTTTTGAGAAGATTATGAAAATGAAGAGATGGTTAGAGTGAGAAACTATTCTAGGATGTCCCTACAATAGATAAAGCATTATGATCTAGCCATAATATTTGATGACTTGGTAGATGAAGATTCTAAACTAAACCCAGTCTACCTTACATATATCATTGCTAGACCCCTACCACCTGTGAGGTGGTTAGTTCCTGAGTATGTATCTCTGTTTGATAGAACAACCCCTATAGTCAATAGAACTATTAATTGGCTAAGAATTAAGGGTGTACAAGTCATGATAGAAATAATAGGGGTTAAAGAAAAGATCATGAAGTTAAAAGTAGAGGGTATTACCCCATCAAAAATGATCCCTGGTGAATCATCAAAGAAACTTGAGAAGAATAAGAAGAAGATAAAGGCAAAAAGAAGATAATCTAGTAGACAAGGAGGAGCTATAGATGAACCAATTGATCTTTTAGTAGAAGACATGGTAGTAGTAGCTTAGGGATCCATAATTTTAGATCCCATAGCCTTGACTCCTATTTCTATCGCTCCCCCTTCTCCTACCTATATTGTACAAGAGGTTTCAAAACCTCCATCAATTGTATCCACTTTTCCAATAACCTAGGCCTCCATTTTTACATAGGTTTTAACACCTCCACCACTAGTGTCAACCCTTCCACTTATGTCCACTCCACCTACCATTCTACCAACATCAATAACACAAGTGCAATCAACACCAATAAGTCAAGTGGTCATTTAGGGTCCCCCTATAGTGGAATCTCAAGTTTCTACTCCAATTTCCCTTCCTCCCATTTCACCTTCCCGATTTTATCCACTCCTATTTTCCCTTCCATTTATAATTCTTTCCATTACATCTCCATTAATTCCCAACACTACCTAATAGTACATTACCATAGAATTAGTCATCTTGACTATAATTTCATAAACTATCCCAACTCCTAGGATAAGTACTTTTTCCCCTCATCTCAACTCGATATCTTCACATCACCAACCCTAAGTGGTCCTACTCATGTCATTGACACATTCAATGCTTTAGCTTTCACCCCTCCACTAGTTCCTAAATTCACAACCCTTATGTTCATTCCATCTTCCATTCCCCCAATAGACATAACTACCTCCATTTCATCCACTTCCATTGTTCTTGAGACACTATTAGTAGAGGTTGGAGCCATAGAAGTACTTGGTGAAATTTAATAACAATTGATGGAGTGCATATTCATAGGCACCTCTTAACCAACCAATGGCTTCGTCCACCCAAGAGTCCATTTTTATCATAGTGTCAGCTTGTACAACTACATCAGTTATTAATTCTTTAGTGTAGGATCAAAATAACAAGTGGCTACCCCTAGTTGGTTATCCCAATTAGTGGGTAAAAAGAAGAAACATATGATTGACCCCAATACACTAGATTTTGGTATGTTATAATTTTAGAAGAAATCAAAGCCTACGTCCAGGAACCTCTTAAGGACATTCAATGATGATAAGGGAAAAAGGTACATTGAAATCATAATGCCTCCACCAAACAAATCAAAAAAGATCTTATGGAGGAGATTACCAAATTTATCAAATACATATTAGTTAGTAGACTAGAGAAGGACTCAAGCACAATGTGAAAATTGATATCAACTCTCTATTATATATAATTGATCATAACAAAGCCACCAAGGGTGAGCTAGAAATAAAACTAGATTAGTTGATAGAAGTAGTAAATTAGTTCATAAAGCATAGTGAAACATCACAACAACCATAGGCAGTGTAGTCAATCAGTCTAGATCAAGATACAATTGATGTTGTATGAGAGATTGCTCACATAAAAAGGGATACTAAAGAATGGTTTGAGGAACTGATCACTAAAGGAAATATGGTTCTTGCAGCCATGATGGGACATTATGGAATAATCATGGAGAGGAAAGTTATTTTGAAAGAATAGATCAATAGCTATGAAGGAGAAATTCAAACTTTGAATTTGTATTATCCTAAAATGATGGCCATATACTTAATTGATATGGATACCCTCATTGTTGAGAATATATTAAAGAATGATATTGAGAATGAGGAACTTCATAGGGCTACTCATTTTTAGATAAGAGTACTGATAGAGTTTTTTGATCAAGCCAAGGAGACTAATGATAAGATAATTGATGTATTGTATGAAATTGAAGGCATGATTAACTCAATGTCATGCCAACCAATAGATGATGCTAGTAATCTCCTTAAAATAGATTGGGTCCAAAATAACTTCAAATAAATTTTTGAGGAATAATATGCAAAGGACACAATCTTTGTCTTGAGTTTCATCTATCATTTCATTAAGTATGAAAAAGAAATTTTTAAGATGAGAAAAGAGATGTAGGGGATAAGAACCCTCAGAAGAGAATTTATTAATGTTTAGGTAGATTGTGTAGCTTCCAACATTTAATCTTATAGGCTAGATGCAAAATAGATACAAGAGATTTTCAAAGACTTTGATGCATATATAGAGAAGATATAGGCATATAATGACAAGAAAGCTGAAGAAGTTTTGAAAATTGATTAATTTTCCCTCTCTTTTGAATATTTTCAAATGTTATAATTTGTAATTTCATTTCAAGACATTTCACATTGAAATTTCATTGCATTGTACAACTATATTCTTATAACTCTTTTTGAGAAAGAGAAAAATTTATTTTACACTTCATATTTTTTGATTATGTGAAAGTTACAAAAAGCACAAGTGCAAATTGCACTTTTCATTTTTGATAAATGTGAATTGTTTAAAAGGTGTAAAATCATGAAGTGTAAATTTCATGGTGCATTTTTGGAAAAAGTGATAAAGACTTAAAAGTTGTAAAAGTCTCACTTATGTTTTACAAGTTAGGGTTTGTGCATGGAAAAGAAACTTGAGGTTATTTTAAATTTATCTTTTATTTTGGAAAAATCAATTCTATTTTAGGTGCCCCTATTTGCATGAGGAGTCTATTTTTAGCCACTATCAAATGAAGAAGCATTACATGGAGATCTTTAATTCCAACCACACCATACCATGCCATGTTATGCCCAAGATTAGGCCCAACTCATGCATGATATTTTTCAATCATTTCACAAGGCCAAGACACTGCAAATAGAGAAACTCACCTCTTTTTACGTGAGGGTTTTAGATTTGCATGATCTCCTTAACTAAGCATTCAAAATTTGTCAACTACATATCGTCTTTGACATATTTTGTATAAATATGGTTAGATCCTATGACCCAATCTATATTTTTATTTCTAGTTATATTTTATACATTTTTAATGTATTTACTACAAGTTATAACCTTTGGAGAGAAATAAAGTTGAATATTTGCCTTTCGTGTCTTGAGATATCTGTGTGTGTGTGTGCAAGCTATTTGATTATTTTTGAAATATTTGTCTCTTTTATATCAATTATAAGAAAATTCATATAGGTATTTTACCCTCTTGATAATGTTTTTTGGAATAAATATCATTTTCCCTTTTCTAGAAAATAGGTAAAATACTACCTCTGATTTCTCATCTACATAAGTCTGTGCTGAAATAAATTCAATATAATTTCTATGCTATTATGTTTATCAAGCAATCATTTAGATCCATTATAAAATATTTGGTGCAATCACAATATTTTTAGTTCTTTGCAAATTTCATTGTATCATAGGCACTTGCACAACAAACTAATAGAATTAAGATAGGTGCAATCTTATGTGATAATAATTTTTGGCACACCTGATGGAACCACAAAAATATAAAGAGATTGGTGCTAATATCAACAAGAATTGTATAAGATTCATGCAAATTTCAAAAGAACCTGACAACTCCACTATCTTACAGACTTACAATTCCAAGGTGATGTATCCCAATCAGACAAACAAGGTTAACTACTAAAGGTATGAAGGTTGATCTTCTAGAATTATTTTTCCATTCTAAAAAAAGATCAAAATCAGTTACTCCTTAACCAAAGGTATATCCCACAAGTCTTGTTGTATCTCCTTTGGTAACTCCTATCAATGTCAGATCTCCCATAATCACTAGGAAGAAAAATTTCATAGCTTTCAATACAGGCAATCCACTCATTTTATCCTAGAATTATGATATACCTACCTCAACCTTAAAAAGCCTACCATATTTTAACAAGTGAAACCTCTACCACTCTTCAGATCACATACAAGATATTGCTAACCTATATTCAATCCACAATGTGGTCCAAGATAATGTTTCCATCAGACTTCTAGTCTCCTCTTTCAAAGGCAAATATTTACAATGGTATAGAGGTCTTGTTCTCACCTTAGTCCATATTTGAGATGAGTTAGGTGCTAAAATATGTACCCATTTTGAGGAAAAGAGTGACTACCTTTATTTAGTTGAACAATTGACTACTATTCAATGAGCTCATCATGAGCAAATGACTAACTTTAATTAGCATTTCTAGAAGACTTAGAATAGAATCCTAGTCTTGGTTAAACCCACTACAAATAATTCTTTCTTGTATAACTAAAGGCCCTCAATAGTGATATAAATGTAATGATTTAGTCAATGGGTGGCACCACACTTCTTGTAGATTACAATATTACTATAAGGGTAGAAAATTGTTTAATCTAAGCCAGAAAGATTGATTTAAGGCCTTGAATTCCTCTATTTCCAAAGATAGCTCTTGTTCATCCCCCCTTCACTTTCTCTAATTACCACCATGAGTAAAGCACCTACTTTGAATCCTTCACCCATTGATGATATATATGAAGTAAAATCATTAATCAAGAGTTTTGGAAAGGAGTTGGTAGTAATGAAAAGGCACCAAGCTCAAGAATACAAGCCTTTCCATCCATCTAATCTAGCATACCAAGGGAATAGGAAACCGTATTATGGAAATAGGAAGTCATATCAAGGAAAAAATCAGCAACATGGATAAATTTCACAACCAAGGCCTCCAAACATCCATGATTCATCAGCACCAGTAGCTTCTAAAGCCATTGTCTCTGCTCAAAATAATTTAGCTCAAGATTACAAATGGTTTTACCCATGCAATCAACCAAATAATTAGAACACTTTTCCTAATAGTGTGATTAGCTATACCTTGATGGTACAAGGCACATTAAGTCCATAGGGATAACAAGAAGAATCTACTTCCCAACAAGTAGACACACAAGAACTTGTTCAAGGTGAAACAATTCTTATAAACTATCAAGAGGATGATTTCAATGGTATGAGTTAAGAAGAAGAATTTTTCAATGGTGAAAGTGGTATAGTAGCTAATAAAAATTCCAAGAAAATAGAAATAGAAGCTGATTAGCCCATAGGGTAGAGCAACCTTCAACTTCTAAATCTATAGAACCTGCAAAGAACAACACATTGCAAAGGCCACCCTTTGTACCTAAAAATCAATTCAAAGTAATACTTCCCACTCTAAATATTATAAAAGAGGATGCAACCCCTAAAAAACATATACAAAGGTTGGTAATATTCCCTTCATCATAGTTGAGTAAATGAATAATACTAATCTAAATGTCACTATGTGGGAAGCACTATCTATACCAACACAAAGGGACCTACTACAAGAGGCTTTAAAGAATTTCCAAATATCAAAAAAAGTTTCCAACCATGGGGCTTACACCTACAATAAATATGTGTCAACCTCAAGCTGATAATAAAATGGGAAAAATTGGTAAGCCTCCCCCCTTTTATCTTTTACTTATAGTATGAAAGCATCTAGTTCACAACTGTATGATAGATCTAGGGGCTAGTAATTCAGTAATGCCTAAGAAAATAGTTGATGATTTGGGAATAAAATATACATCTATTAATAAAGGAGTGGTAAAACTAGATGGGACTATTTTCCAGATAGTAGGAACCATAAAAGGATTGAACCTCACTATTCATGCTTATCCAAGCCTATCAATTACACAAGATATTTCAGTCATAGATCTTCCTCCTTACTTTGCTATCTATCTTTCAATAGATTTCACTATGAAGATGGGAGGATATATATATTTAGATTAGTCTCAAATGCTCATCAAAACAAGATATGAAACTCAATTAACAATAAAATTTGAGCCAATTGTAAAAGATCATATAGAGCCATACAATCTTATTCCTCCTATAGACATGAACTACATATTGCAAAATGAAGAGGAGGGGATAGATCATGAGGATGCAATACCTATAGAAGAGATTTTAGACACTCATTTGGATGATTTGGGATCAATCCTATAATTTGATCCTTATGACTATGTAAAGGAAATAGGGTTAGGAACATATTACATTCATGAGAGAAACACAATTATTCCAAACTTAGACAAACCAACAAAAGATTTGAGATGGATGTGGCAATTTTTTTTTAAGGCTCAAGAAGCATAAATAGTACAGGTGTGGGATTTATATTGATCTCCCCTAAAAAATAAATCTACTTCTACTCATTTAGAATTTAATTTAGTTGTACCAATAATTTAGTTGAATATGAAGCCTTGATTCGAGGCCTTTAGTTGGCCAAAGAAAGAGGAATCAAGCATTTATAGATTATTGTTAATAGTGAACTTATTGTTCACCAAATAAGATAAAAAATGTGACTAAAAATAAATAGTAGTAGCAAAAGGATAGAATAAAGATGCTGACTAAATGGATTCAGTAAGATCTCAATATAACCTACTAGTGGAAATTATGAATAAAAATAGCCAACATATAAGGATAATTATAAGGTCCTCTATCCACTATAATGCAACTAATTGGTAGGTCTTTGATAGCGACAAGCAGATTATAAATTTTCTAAGAGAAGAGGCTAAGTTTTTAGATAGGAATCAATCAAGGTTACAAGACCAATATGGTGATCAGATTATTCAGCTAAAAACAAAAGAGAAGCCTTTGGGTCTAGTCACACTAGAGAACACCTTTAATTCTGATGACCAGCTTAAGGGTGAGAAAAAGAACATTATAGTCAATGAGGAATATTGTGATCTGATCATCATATCAAAAGGAAAGCCACTTAAAATAGGTAAGGTATTTGATATTTCTCAAAATCAATATTTTGTTCAATTTTGTCAAGAGTTTGATGATAACTTCACCTGTAGTTATCATGATTTAAGAGGATTTGATCCAATTTTAGCACAACACATTACAGAATTAGATCCAAAAACAAATCCTATCAATTAAAAAAAGAGACCCATCAATCCCAAGATTGAACCCCTAATGAAAATTGAGCTCTCTAAGTTGATAGAGGCTAATATAATATTTCCTATCAAGCATTCATCTTGGGTAGCAAATATAGTCCCTATTAAAAATAAAAATGATGAAATCATACTTTTGTATATTTTAGGGACCTAAATAAAGCATCGTTGAAATACCACTATCCTCTTGCCCCTATGGAACAAATCCTATAGACAATGTCAGGATCTAAAATATTCTCTCTTCTAGATGGTTATTCAGGCAATAACCAAATCCTAGTACAGAAATTAAACCAATTTAAAACTACATTCACCACCAAATGGGGTATGTATGCTTACAAAAATATGTCGTTTGGTCTGACAAACATAGGTGAAACTTTTCAAAGAACCATGGATATGGCATTCAAAGGTTTGATAAAAAAATGATTCTAATATATCTAGATGATATTATAGTCTACTAAAAACATGTTGATGCACATCTAAACCACCTGCAAAATATTTTTGAAAGGTGTAGATAGTTTGGTGTTTCCCTTAATTCTAAACAATGTCTATTTTTAGTACACAAAAGGAAACTTCTGGGACACATATGCTGGAAATATTGTCATTAATGTTAAAGGTCTAACATTATTGATGATAAAGGCCCCATTGCATTTAATGGTGTTTTTAATAGTCATATCTTGGCTAATGTGTGCTAATATTTATTTAATATTAATGCATATATTTTTGGTTTCATATAAGTTAAAATAGGGCCCATAGAGAAGTCAAAAAGTCATGGGGCAAAGACAAAAGAGGAATGGGACACATTTTTTCATGAAGAGTCATCTTGAGGAATTCCAAGAGTCATCATGTGAAGACAAAAGAGGGTATGGCACATTTTTCCATGAAGGGACACTTTAAGGAATACGAAAAGTCACCAAGATAATGATAAAAGAGGAAAGGATGAATTTGCTTATGAGGGGTCACCATATGACTTTTCAAATGCATGGATATGAAGGGTCATGCAAGTTTGGCACCATTTTACATGAGGATTGAAGGGTCACCAAGGGTGAATGCCAAAGGTCATTTGGAAAGCTATAAATAAAGGCTTGATAAGCAATTTGAAATATTCAAGAGAGTGCATGGTTTTTATTTAATTTTGAAGAGAGAAAAGTAGGAGATATTGTAGAGTTTTATCATTTGTTGAGTAAGCAACATTGAGAGATAGTTGTGTTTTGTACACAAGAGGGGTTGGTGCTCTTATGGGTTGATGCTCACAAATCTTTGAAATGGGTTGGTGCTTCTATGGGTTGGTGCTCACAAATAGTTGTTGTGTTGGTGTTCCTAGAAGTTGGTTCTTGCAAAGATTTTAATTTGAGTTGGTGCTCATTCATATACTTGAGATTATTCTCCATGGTTTTTCCCACTTTGGGTTTCTACATAAAAATCTAGGCTCTCTCTCTCTCTCTCTCTCTCTCTCTCTCTCTCTCTCTCTCTCTCTCTCTCTCTCTCTCTCTCTCTCTCTCTCTCTCTCTCTCTCTCTCTCTCTCTCTCTCTCTCTCTCTCTCTCGCGTATGCATATTATTATTTCAATTTTATTGCATATCTTGAATGTGTGATTAAGTGGTTAAAGAAAAGAAATTAGATTAAGTAAAAGATATATAATATACTGATTCACCCCCCCTCTCAGTATATTTCATGCTTAACAACATAGTGTCAAAATAAGGTCTCGAAATAGACCTAAAAATAATTAGTGCTATAGGTCAATTAACACTACTGAGCCATAAAAAGGGCCTACAAAATTTTCTTGGAAAAATCAACTTTGTTAGAAGAATTGCCTTGAATTTTGTCATTATGGCAAAACTTATCACTACAATGTTAAAGAAAGGTGTACCTTTAATTTGGATGTAAGATGGAAAAGAAAACTTCAAATCAATCAAACAGGCCATCTCCTAAGCTCCTACCTTGGTTAACCCAAACTATGAAAAGGATTCTATCCTCTATGCATTTGGAGCGAAATGATGCATTTCAGCAATTATGACCCAACACAATCAAGAAGGTTTGGAATAGACAATCCCTTCATTTATCCAATATTTGAAAGATTAAAAAGAGAATTATATTTTTATAGAGAAGTAGGTATATATGATAATCAAATCACTCAATAAATTTAGACATATGCTCTCCAATAACAAGATACATCTGATGGTGAGTCACTAGAGCATTAAGGAATTCCTACTGAGTAGGGAGATAAATAAAAAAATTGGGATGGATTACCAAGGTCATGGAATATGACATGGATATCACAATCATGAATCTTGTAAGAGGAAAATAATTATGTGAATAGGTGGCTACTGATATCAAGACTATTGAACTAATATTTGACATAGTGTACGCTCAAACTATAACTTGACTAGCCAATCCACCTCTGTTCAATAACTATATTAAAGACATGACTCATTTCCTATAGATAGGTGAGTACCCTTATGAATTTCAATAATCAAAGAAAAGGTAATTTCAACTCTAGTCAATTACCTATGTTCTGATTGATGGAATATTATTTTAGGACATGAATGGAGTCTTGTTAAGATGTATTGAGTGTGAGAAAGTTCCCAAGTGCTTGAATAATTTCATAATGAACCATCAAGAGGACATTTTTATCAATGAGGACTATGGCCATCAAGATAATGAGAGGAGGATACTATTGGATTTAATTATTCAAATATTCCCACAAATGGGTAAGAAATTGTGAAAAGTGTGCTTACTTCATCAGTAAAAAAAGACTAGTAACACTTTCTCTCAGACCAATTCAAGTAGATCAACTATTTACCCAATGGGGATTAAATTTCATCAACATGATCAATCCACCATAAAATGTGGGTCAAAAGTAGGTTCTCATAGTAATGGATTATTTCACATGATGGAATAAATTAGTTACTCTAAGAGATACCACTAAGGCATCTGTTCTCGACTTCATGGATGATATAGTTTCAAGGTTGGGTGTTCCTCACACTATCATATTAGATAATGATAAGGAATTTATGGGAACTTTAGTTAGTGAATGGGATGTCAAGAATAATGTGTGTTTGAGCACTTATTTAAATTATTACCCTCAGGGTAATGGCCTAGCTAAGTCAACCAACAAAAACTTTATCAAAATCATCAAATGAACAATGAAGGGTAACCAGAGGACATGGCGCACAAAGCTAAAATCAACACTTTGAGTTGATAGGATTACTCTAAAAAGAGACATTAGTAATTTACATTTCATGTTGGTATATGTAAGAGAATATCAAGTACCACTATCAATTGAGCTTCCATCTCTAGATCTCAATCACCAATTGGACCTGATTGATAATAATGAAATGATGGTGAGACTATCTGAACTTATGGAGCTTAAAGAAATAAAATATAAATCAATGAAAGTATTGGAATAAAATTAGGCACAAACTAAGAATACTTTTTATAAAAAGGCATATACAATGAGCTTCAATGAAGGAGACATGGTTCTCAAATGGGATGCAAATAAAACAAAACTAGGTAGGCACACTGAATTTGATGCAATATGGAGTGGTCCATATATCATCACTCGATGCAAAATAACCAATGAATTCCATCTCTTGAATATTGATGGATCAGAACTACCAATCCTAGTTAATGGAATATACCTCAAAGCTTGCTTTTGAGGTAAGGACTCATTCTAAAATAAATAAATTTTGTAAATAATAGGGTTAGTTATTTCTTTTAATAAGTTCTTGTACACAGGTCAAACTCATTGGGAGTTTTTTCCCTATTTTGTTTATCTATTTTTCCTATTTTATTGGTGTCTAGACAAATTCTAATTCATTCTTCCTTAGGTTGGAGTTTATCAGAGTGAACTTGACTCCATGCCCAATAGATAAGGCTACTAAATTCAAAATGATTAGCATGCAATCATCCTATAGATGTTTCCAAAAATGTTGATATTTTTTCCACAAAATATCATTACATCTAACACCCTAAGGGAGACCCCCTTTATTTTTTGGAAAAAAAACCCTGAAGCCTTAAAAAAACCCATCTTCCCTTTTGCTTTGTAGAATCTAGAAATATGAAAGTAATTTGTAATTGTGTAAATTGATTCATGAGTTATGGATCCCATGAAGCACCTATATCTAAAAAACCAAAGAATCTAGAACAAATCATTCACTTTGCACATTTTCACAACATAAAAAATGGATGGCATGCTCTAGATCCCACCATGCACCCTTCTGGCAAAATCCAAAACTTGGCATGCACTTTTCATGTTTTCACAATGTGTAAAGTACAAGATAGGCTCTGAATCTTGCCAAATCTATAACATCCCCATTTTGTGAAACCCAAAACCTTAGATTTATTTTACACAATTTATAACATGAAAACTGCATGCCAAACTCTGCCTTTGCCTTCCACCAAACCACTTACAATTTATAAAGTCACAGGATATTGAACCCTGAGTGAACTTTGCACATTGTGAAAATGTACAATGAGCCTTGTAGGTTCAATTTTTTTCCAAACCACATTTATCATCCACAAAAAATGGATTTGTTTTAAGTAGGTACAACCTCCACCAACTACTCACCAAACCCCTTTTCATAGAATATAAAAACTAAAGTGTACATTGCACATTTTGGAACATGTAAAGTGTAAGTTGGGTTTTGCCTTCTACCAAATCCAAAAATCCCAACTATAGAGAATGGACCTACTTCAAGAATGTTCAACCTTTGCCACCAACCACTCAAGTTACATTAATTAAAAGATTTTCCTCTAAAAACTAAGTTATTTTGCAAAATATTATCATTGTTTAAGTTGCTAATTACATTTTGGAGCTTCAGTCACCTACACCCTTACCACTGAACCTCGAGCCACATGAAAATACAAATATATACTTTAATCCATGATTAAAAAACTCAAATCTATGTCACTTGCACCCATAAATGGTACATTCTTTGTGTTTTTTTGCTTTAAGTTTCCTTATTTGAAAGCTTTCAAGTCACTTATAGGGTTTTCCTTCCAAATTTAGGGTTCCTTTAAAAAAGTCTATTTTAGGGTTTTCATTCAAGTTAATTAGAAGGTCATTTTGTGTTCAAAATCATGTGTCTAGGGTCGATCTAATTTTTTCGGGTTCCCCAGGGTTTTTTCATTTCCAAATCCTATATCATCATCTAGGAAACCCTTCATTTTCCTTCTGAATATTTGCATTAAAAATTAGAGCATCCTTGAATCAAATATTCCCAATCATATGATTCATATTCAAAAACTAGAAAATATTCCATGTAAATCCTCCAAGTTCCCTACGAATGTTGGAATTACCAACAACACTTGAGAAACCCACAAGACTCTCAAGCCTTTGTAGAGATTGGATGTGCCTCAAGCACCTTCCACTTCCATCAAAGATCTGACATACCTCAAGCACATTTGACCCCCATTAACTTCTAGTACACCACAAAAATTGGATGTGCTCTAAGCACCTTCCATTTCTACTAGAGACCTAATATACTTCAAGCATTGCAGAGACCCGACATGTTCCATACACCTTCAAGTTATGTCAGAGAGTATAAGTTCTCCAGACACTTGTAAATTCTAACAAAGTCTCCATGCCTCCTAAAGAAGTTAAATTTAAATCTAAGGGCCCTATAGTGACTCCTACTCTAGAGTCCAATATCATAGAGGTCAAAGATACAAATTTAGGTCGCAGTGACTTAGGAGATTTTTAGGCTAGAATAGGTGAAAAATTCATGAATGAATAGATATAGGGTATTTATGACTCTAGTTTTACACAAGTTATATCCTTCCCTTTATCTTCCAAATGCCTGAGTTGGTCCTCATAATGTCCCAACACTATGATCCCAATAGGAGGCAAGTATACAATGAGAAAGGGAAAAGGATTCTAGATCTTGACCCTAACTACATCAACATAGTGTTTATTATTCCTAAGTTCAAGAGTTATTTGAATATAATTCTAAAATCATCTACACATTTCTATGAGAATAAAAAGTATGGATGCCAGAATATAATCAATAAGCAATGGCTCAAAACCCCAAGTACTCCTCCATTAGATTACCTAAGACCATGTATAGCCTTAATTTCAAAGATGAGGTAGGGAATATTATAATATTACTAAATAGGGTCATTGGAATTCCTGATACCAAGTCCTATCAAGAATGGATATACCAATATATTTGAACCATATGAGAAACAAATAGTACATACATTGGGCCCAATTGATAAGTGAATCCCTCCATAAGTAGTTGATGGAGGTGCAAACAATAAATAATTCTACATGACGTCCTATCTAGTATATATCATTACCAAAGAAATATTGTTACCAGGCCTTAATATAGTCCCTAAAGAGATAACCAAAGTTTACAACTACTAACCTAATCTCACACTACAAGCTAGTAAACAAGAGTTCAGGAGAGTCAATGATGCCTTCATCTACAACATCATCATCATGTTAGATTAAGAACTTGGGAAAACAAGGTTTTCCCAAGTAGCTAAGGATGAAATCACCAAATGGGATTCATACTTCATATAATTCCCCACATATTCTTATAGCAGGGTAGTCAGATTCAGTGGCTATCCCTACACACTTCCTCGATATAGAAGTGATAAATAGGCAGTATTCAGTTTAGTGAGATAAATTTTGGAGACACAAGATCCTCTTAGATAGACACAAATAAAAGATATATTTACCAATTTTTAGTGGCTATTACACATGCCAAACTCTTCTAAAGGCAAGATGTGTAGAAGTTGAGATATGCCAATTAACATTGAGGACTCTAGAGACTAGACATTATTTTGATCCATATGGCAAGGTCACTACTACATTGGATCTAGAAACATATGAACATGTGCCATATTATGAGGATTTTTGGGAATATTATGCAAATGAAGAGATGGTCAAAATGAGGGACTAAGATATCCTATAATAAATAAAGGATTATGATTTGGCCATAGTCCCTGATGACTTGGTAGATGAAGATTCTAGAGTAGTCTTAGTCTACCTTACACATATCATTACTAGACCCCTACCACCAGTGAGGTGGTCAGTTCTTGAGTCTTTCTTTCTATTTGATAGAACAAACCCTGTAATCAATATAACTATTAATTGGTTGAGAAGTAAAGGTGTATAGGTCATAAGAGAAACAATATGGGTTAAAGAAAAACTCTTGAAGACCAAAGTAGAGGGCATTACCTAGTTAGAAGAGGGCCCTAGTGAATCATTATAGGAACCTGAGAAGAAGAAGAAGAAGAAGAAGAAGACAAAAGTAAGGAAAGGAGAATCCAATAGACAAGGAGGAGCTATAGATGAAATAATTGATCTTTCAACAAAAAGACACAGTAGTAGTAGCTCAAAGATCCATAATTTCATACCCCATAGCTTTGATTCCTATTTATACTATTCCCCATTCTCCTACCCATATTGTACAAGAGGTTTCAACACGACCATCATCTATCTCCACTCTTCTAGTATCTCAAGCCTCCATTGTTCTAGATGTTTCAAAACTTCCACCTCCAGTGTCAACCCCTCCATTTTTCTCCACTCCACCTACCATTCCACCCACATCAATAAGCTGAGTGTAATCAACACCAATTATTCAAGTGGCCACTCAGGGTCCCCTGATAATGGACAAGTTTCCAATCCACTTTCCCTTCCTCCCATTTCACCTTCCCCATTTGATCCACTCCTATTTTCCCTTCCATTTATAATTCCTTCCATTACATATCCATTAATTCCCAACACTACCCAATAGTACATTGTCATGAAATTAGTCATCCTAACTACAATTCCATAGGCTATCCCAAATCCTAGGATAAGTACTATTTACCCCTCATCTCAACCCATTACTTTCACATCACTAACCCTGAGTGGTCCTACTCATCTAATTGACACATTCATATCTTTTCCTTCCACCCTTCCACTAGTTCCTAAATTCACAACCCCTATGTCCATTCCATCTTCCATTCCCCCAATAGACACAACTACCTCCACTTCATCCACTTCCACTATCCCTGAGACACTATTAGTAGAGGTTGGAGCCACATAAGCACTTGGTAAAAATATTAATTCATGGATCATTGATGAAAGTGCATCTTCACAGGCACCTCTTGAGTAACCAATGGAATCATCCACACAAGAGTCCATTTTGGTCACAGTGTTAGCTAGTGTAACCACATCAGTAATTAATTTTTTGGTGGCATGATAAAACAACAACTAGCTACCCCCAATTGGTTATCCTAATTAGTGTGTAAGAAGAGGAAATACATGATTGACCCAAGTACTCTAGATTTTGGCATGTTAAAATGTAAGAAAAAATCAAAGTCTACTCCCAAGACCCTCTCAAGGAAATTCAATGATGTCAAGGGAGAAAGGTATGTTGAAATTATAGTGGCTCTACCAAAAAAATCAAAAGATCTTGTGGTAGGAGATTACCAGATTTATTAGATACATCTTGGTTGATAGAATAGAGAAGGACTCAAGCACGATGTGAAAAATGGTATCAACTCTCTCTCTCTTCCATATAATTTATCATGACAAATCCACCGAGAATGAGGTAAAAATAAAATTAGATTAGTTGATATAAGCACTAAACCTATTCATAAAGCCTAGTGAAACATCATAACAATCATAGGCAGTGTATCTAATCAGTCTAGATCAAGCTATAATTCATTTTGTATGAGATATTTCTCACATGGGAAGGGATCCTAAATAATGGTATGAAGAACTGATCACTAAAGGCAATAGGGTTCTTGTAGCCATGATGGAACATTATGGAATCATCATGGAGAGGAAAAATATTTTGAAAGAATAGATCAATAGCTATGAATGAAAAATTCAATGTTTGAACTTGTATTATCCTAAATTGATAGACATAAAATCATTGGTATGGAAACCCTCATTGTCAAGAATATATTGAATAATGATGTTGAGCATGAGGAACTTCATATGGTTGCTCAATTTTAGATAAGAGTACTGACAGAGTCTATTGATCAAGCCAAGGAGGCTCATGACAAGGAAATTTATGTATTGTATGAAATTGAAGGTATGATGAACTCAATGCCTTGTCAACCAATAGATGATGCCAGTAATCTCCTTCAAATAGAGTAGGTCCAAAATAACTTCAAAGTAATTTTTGAGAAAGAATCTATAAAGGACATTTTTGTCTTGAGTTCAATCTACCATTTCATTAGATATGAAAATGAAATTGATAAGATAAAAATGGAGATGCAAGGGATAATAACCTTTATAAGATAATTATTTGATGTTTAGGAAGATTGTGTAGCTTCTAGCATTTACTCTTATGGGTTGGATGTAGAATGGATACAAGAGAATTTCAAAGCCTTTGATATATATTCAAAGAAGTTGTAGGTAGAGAATGATAAGAAAATAGAAGTCCTCAAAATTGATTAATTTTCCCTCTCTTTTGAATATTTTCAAATGTTATAATTTGTAATTTCATTTCAATAAATTTCAAATATTAATTTCATTACAAAGTACAACTATATTTTTATAACTCTTGTTGAGAAAGAGAAAAATATATTTTACACTTTATATTTTTTTATTATGTGAAAGTTGCAAATTTCACTTTCCATTTTTGATAAATGTGAATGTTTTAAAAGGTGCAAAATCCTAAAGTGTAAACTGCATGGTGCATTCTTGGCAAAAATGATAAAGACTTAAAAGTTGTAAAAGTCTCACTTATGTTTTGTAAGTTAGGGTTTGTGCATGAAAAAGTAACTTAAGATTATTTTCAAAGTTATCTTTTATTTTAGAAGGACCAGTTCTATTTTGGGTGCCCCTTTTTGCATGAGGTGGCTATTTTTAGACACTATCAGTGAAGAAGCATTGCATGGAGATCTTCAGTTCCATCCATGCCATACCATGCCATGTTATTCCCAAGATCATACCTAGCTCATGCATGACATTTTTTTAACTATTTCACAAGTTAAAAATGCTAAAAATAGATCAACTCACCTCTTTTTACATGAGGGTTTCATATTTGCATGGTCTCCTAAACTAAGTGTTCAAGTTTTGTTAACTACATGTCTTCTTTGACATATTTTGTATAAACATAGACAGACCCCATGATGCAATCTATGTTTTTGATGTTATTTATATTTTTTTCATTTTGAAAGTATTTACTACAAGATGTAACCTTTGGAGAGATATAAAGTTGAATATTTGCCTTTCTTGTCTTGAGAGATCTTTGTGTGTGTGCAAGTTGTTTGCTTATTTATGGAATCTTTGTCTCTTTTTTATTTACAAGAAAATTTATCTATGGTATTTTACCCTCTTGATAATATTATTGGAATAAATATCCTTTTACCTTTTGTGAAAAATAGATAAAATACTACTTCTAATTTTTCATATGAATAATTCTGTGCTAAAATAAATTCAATATAATTTTTGCTTTATTGTGTTTCTTAAGCAAGCATTTAGATCCACTTTAAAATATTTGGTGTAATCACCATATTTTCATTTTTATAAAAATTTCAATTATTCACCCTTTTCCCAGTCAAAACCCTAGTTTAGGATTCAAAAGCACTAAGGAGTGAGATTTCCATAAAACTGGTATTTTATTAGTTTGCATCAGATTTAGTAAAAAGAAGCTAGTCTTCTCTAGAGACTAACACTAATTCACCAAAGTCCCATGGCTTTGGGGATTTTTACATTATATATTTAGGAACTTGAATGACAAGCTAACAAAATTAAGATAGGTGCAATCCTATGTGATAATAGGTATAACATGCGACATGGTGGATAAATGCCTTGGATTGTTTGTGAGATAGGTCTGGTGGCAGAATTTGGTCATAGAGATAGGCATAAAGGATGGAATACCATATAGAGTTGGGACCAACAATATCATAAATAATTGAGATGGTTGAAGGTTCATGAGATGGTGCTAATATATTTTCAATGAAAAATTAGTATTCTTTGGCCGTATCTATAAGATGAATAAAAAACTAATGGTGGCCATAGAATCTATTATTCTATTATTATCCTTTGGTATATGTTCAAACTGTACATCGACAATTTTCTATTTGAGAGTGTTGACCATAACCTTATATGGCACCATCTTGTCATCCTTGGTCTAAAAATGGTATGTAACCTGATTGATGATTAACTGAGAATCACTATAAACCTTTAGATGTTTTATGTTTATTTTACTTCTTATTAGAGCCTTCTAATAGGTGATTCATGCTTGGACATGTTGTTGGTACAAGGAAAGTTGATCTTGAATGACTTAGGGATTAGATCCCCCTATGGAGTAATAAACAAAAGGCTTGCCCCTAATCCATATGCTATGAATGATCCATCAAAATATAGCCTCCAGTATTTTTCCTCAAGAGGTGTTTCAATTATGGTCATAATGGTTTCATTTGGGAATTGGAAATTCAAAGGTTTTATATCGACAAGGGTTGCTTTAGCTAGTTGATCTACAAGGACTTACCCCATGATGGATTTCTGATTAACATATTCTATCTCAAAATCACTAATGAGAATGATCCATTTGGCCATTTGGCCTTGTAAATATGTTTTAAATAGTAGATAATTGAGTGGATTGACATTATAAATAACCATGGTCTTATTATTCAACATGTAATGTCATAGTTTATGAGCAGTGAAGACCATAGCTAAATAGGCTTTTTTAATGGACATATAATTATGCTCATGCATGACCATTATGTGATTTATATAGTACATGTCATGTTCCTTTCCATTATCATCATGTTGAGCTAGAAGTGCCCCCAAATCTTTGTCTGTAGCTACATGTAAAGTAAGAATAGCTTTCCTGGCATAGGTGGTAATAAAATAGGTGGATTTTATAGATAGTCATTCAATTGCTAAAAATATTTATGGTATTTTTCATCCTAATGAAATATTACACATTTATTCATCAGATTTGTAAAGGGTGGCCTTTGTCTACCAACTTAGAGATGAAGTGTCAAATGGATTGTATCTTGCCTAGTAAACTATGGAGCTACTTCAAATTGGTTAGTGGTGGCATCTCTATAATGGATTGTACTTTTGATAGATCAACTTTAATAACCCGATGAGACAAAATAAAGCCAAGAAATTTTCCTGAAGTAATTCCAAAAACACACTTCTTAAGATTGAGTCTAACTTTGTATTCACATAGTCACTCAAATATCTGTTTGTAGTGCAATTGGATGATCAGCCCTGGTCTTTAAATTTCCCAGTATATCATTAATGTAGTCTTCAACAATATCATGCATCATATCATGAAATATGATGGTAATGGCTATTTGGTAGGTGGACCCATCATTTTTGAGACCAAATAGCATAACTTGATAACAAAATGTTCCCCATGGAGTGGTGAATGTTGTTTTATGGTTATCTTCTAACACAATCTGGTTCTAGTTGTATCTTGAGAATCCATCCATTAGTGAAATCATTTTTTACCCAAATGTGGGGTCAAAAATCATGTCAATTTTTGGTAGAGGAAAATCATCCTTGGGCAGGCCTTGTTTATGTCTCTAAAATTAGTGCATATCCTGATTCCTTCTAGCTTCTTCCTAATTGGTACCACATTGGATATCCATTATGAGTAATTGATTGGTCAAATACATCTTGCCTCCAATATTTTTTTAACTCTTTCTTCACTAATAAATAAATGTGAGGATGCATATTATATAATTTTTGTTTTACTAGTTTTCCATCAAGATGTACCACAAGGTGGTGTATAAATAAGGTGGGGTCTAAACTTGACATTTTAGAATAGGCCCAAGAAAATATATCAACAAATTCCCTTAGAAGGGCTATAAAGATGTCACGTTACTCCTTAGTGAGGGACATGCCTAATTTGATCCATTTTGGGTTGTATGGAATCCAAATGTTAAATTTTGTAGTATCCTCCATAAGAAGAGTTGAACCATCTTCCATAATGGTTTGACAAGATTTGAACTAGCCTGTAATGATAGAGTCATCTATTATGATGGACTCTTCAGTTTCTCTTAGGCATGATGAATCAAAATCTTCCAATGGTAGGGATGGCCATGTGAAAAACACTATTGGAAAATCTTGGATGATTTGATCAAAATCTTGATGTTCTTCAAGACTGAACTCTGACCCATAGGCAAGTCTGTTATTGGTGGTCTGCTAGACTATGTTTATATAAGGTTGAACACCTCCATCTTATGACACCTAAAATAGGTTTTCACCACTAGACTAGCCTTTCTCTTTACTATTTCTGTAGTCCAAAAATTCTTCAAAGATTTTTTTTCTTTGAGACCTTAATGTTTTATTTAAATATTTATGGCTAAGGGTGGTCATGCATTCTCCAAAATAGGTTGCAGGATCTAGTTTGATTGAAAACCCTTGTTTGTGGTCTTCCAATGGAACATTGTCCCTCATGCCTAAAAATCACAGAAGGCATCATCATTATGAAATTTGTTTACCCATACTATTGATTATTGTTAGTCCTAGTTTATTAGTTGAGGATTATATAATGGAAGAGGATTATGCCGAATAATTGGTCGAAGGATAAAAATGGTATTAGTGTTAAATAAATTGGTTATGGCTAGGTCATCAAAAGGGTTATGATCAAACTCTACTTCATTATCGACATCATCTTCACTAGTCATCAATGTTGGAATGTGAATAAGGTATATGGGCTCACCCTCAATTGGTTTAAATATAAGACCATATGTTCCTTTATATTGAGTGGAAAATATTGGCTTAAAAAAACCCTATTGATTTAGCCCAAGGCCTCCTCCTTTATAGGCATGCTTCTCCATGATTTTGTTTGAGATGGGATACTTGGCATTTAGGTAACAAGTAACCATTTTGTCATTATGTAACCAGGATTCATCATTCATAATAAAGTCATATTCTTTGCCAGTGGTCAGTATAAAAATGATAGGTGTTGGACTATGTAGTTTGGCTTTTCCCTTTTGTTTCCATTCTAAGAAGGGTAGTTTGGATGTCTACCATAGGACTTAGGCTTCTAAGGAAGATTAGAAATATGAAATGTAATGTGGGTCAAATATTTTCCTAGGCCATTAGCCAAGATAGTATAATGATTAGACATTTCAAGAGGTGGCATGTGGGAAAGGGAATCGAGAGTATCTGGGTTAATGTAATTGGCCTATAGTGAATCAAAAAGTATTTATTTTCCCTTATCCTTATTAAGAACTAGATTCAAGCCAAAAAGGTCATTATAGCTTTGGTACTCAGCCTCTAAATTCTTGCCATGTTTGTATGGATATAAATATCCATGGATAGTGACCTCAATACCTGAATGGGAGAACTTGATACACGGGTACAATGTTAAAGGGATTGCATAGATCTTATATATTCAAGGTCTAATCAAAAGCATATTGTATGACAAATGAAATTCTAACACGTGGCATTATGTATCATGGGTTAAGGGCCCAATGATAATTGACAAGTTGATGGTGCCTTTTGATTCCCATTCTTCATTGTCATAGGCCTTGATTATGATTTTTTTTACTAGAGATTGACTGTTGTGTATCTTAGAAGCTTAATAAGCTTTAGAGACATAATATTTAGACCAAATCCATTATCTATTAAGACACACTAATACATAGATGAAAATTCTCAATCAAATGTTTAATTTACACACAAAGATGAAAATTATGTCTGTTAACCTGATGATACTCATAGAATTCATTTTGTCAGTACCAATCAAGATAAGGAATATCTTTAGGATGGTGCTTTAGAATAGGCCAACTGATAAGATTATAAATTGTGGCTTAAAAAACACAAATTTAATGGTTTATCTAAAGTCACTAAAGATGTGATGAGTAGGCATAGTTTTTCTTGGAGGAGGGGTTTTCAAAGGTAAAGTTTGTTGCATTTGTTGTGCAAGTCTAGGCTATTGCACTTGTTACATTTGTTAAAGAGGTTTTTGGTTAAGATTACTTTGAATATGTCATATAGGCTAAGAAAAAAATGTTTGTATCATTTAGACAAGTCAGTACTTAGTTAATCCATTCCCCAAAACATTTTTATTGTGATTAAATAGCTTAGGATTATCATAATTACTAGCCTGGGTTAGTTGCGACGTTTGCACTTAGACTTGGTTTTAGTTCTATCTATTATTTTGGTTATAATTTGATGAGTTTATCTTAATTATCCCTTTGTTAATAATGGATATTTAAATCAACAAACCTTTGTTAATGATTTTCTTAAAAGTATGTGCACATTACAGCTCCAAATGGTAAAATATCTTATTATGTAATTTTTTGGTAAACACAATGGCTAGTTAATTTTAATGTATACTATGGGTGAATCAGTTGGAAAGGGATCTCCATCACTATAGATAACTTATAAATCTTTCACCAACCTTTTATTTGGATTGCATCAAATATACCAACAAAATCTCATGATCAAGATTGTAGAAGTGTTGCATAAACTTGTTTGAAAGATCATCAAAATTGGAAACTGAATTATTAGGTAATTTTAAAAACCAATCCAAAGATTTTCCTATAAAATCCTTAGAAACAATAGTAAGAGGTATATTTCATTGTAGGCCACTGGTTAACAAGCAACAAATAATTTGGTTAAATGGGCCTTGGGGTCTCTTTTCCCCTTGTATTTGTCAAATTTTGGTGGCTCATACCCTAGATAAAATGGTATTTAAAAATACTCCATGTTGAATGGGTAAGAGCACATTTCATCAAAACTAAACTTCTTATTCTAATTTTTGACTTGGATGAGGGAAATTGCATCCTCAGTTTGTTGTAGTTTTGGGGCTATGAAACTATAGGGAATGTTGGTCTGAGGTGGAGGCTAGGTGGTCAAAAGTGGATTAATTTGACCAGGGTATAATGGATACATGGTTTGATGTGGAATGTATGTTTAGATAGGGAATTGATCAGTAATATGCATATGTGAATTAGGGTGTGATTTTTTGAATTACATGCATTATTATGTGATATTCTAGTTAGGATTTGGTATGTAGGCCTAGTTTTGAGAAAATTATGGCTAAAATGGAAATATATGGTTGAGGTGAAGCATTATGCCTATTGAGGTTGATTAAGGACTTGATTATAACTAGTAAAACCTTGATGATTAAGGAGAACTTATGAAATAAGGCCCTATCATTGAGCTTATGGCATGTTTGGCATGAAAGTCAATTATTGCCTAATCAATACTTGTGGAACATTATAACCTCTTTGTTATGTGAATCCTTGTTGGTAAGTAAACATATGTTGAAGGTTTGGAATTTTTAATTGAAAATTATTTATACATTATTGGTTAGAAATAATTTATGATTATATTGTTATGTTGGTCTATGACTAAAGAGGTATGTTCATCACTACTTGGTGAGGTGGAACATTGGTTGCCCCCTATTGAGGTGGTAGAATGTTTTGCCTCTATTTCATGGGTATGTTAGATGATGCCTATTATTATGTAATTTTAGTCATCACCTACTATGTTGGATTAACATTCATCACATATTTTTGAGTCATGACACTGGTCATTGATTGACTACTTAATCTTTGAGGTTGTGTGCTCAAAGAAATAGTTGGTTGAGTATTAGACGTAATTGTTTATTGAGGTTGGGGGTAGAAGTTCCTAACCCATACATTTACAAACCACTCATGGTGTTAAATAAAGGCACACTTTTTGTGGACTAATTATTTGTGCATTTATACCACTTTAGTCTGGATTGGATGTCACTTGTGCATAGTCCACTGTGTTTGGCTCACTATTCTATGTAGAAGCAAAAGATACTTCTTTGATTATTGGGGCATTGAACATGTCTCCAATCAAAGTGATTTGTGAAAATGGATCTATGCCTTAATTTTCTTGGTATATCAATTCAATTAAGACTCTTGTTGAAGGAGATAACTCGATAACAGGAGCATTTGACATGGTCATGTTGTTGAAGTTGCATGTTAAGTTGAGATAGGTTTGGTAAGTTATCTACATCTATATGAAGTGGTCTTACATAACACATTTTCCTATGACAAGCATTTAAGGGTCATGATACAACATCACCACTATATCTTGAGGTTTGTTAGAAGAATCCTATTCAGTTTTGATTATAAGGCATGGGTAGATGCAGGATAATAGGAGATAGACGAGGGGTACAAAGTGACACTTTTTTTGTCTAAAAATAACAATAGTTAAACTTGGAGAGAATATTAGAGACACTTTGAAAAGGAATTTAACAATGATATAAGAACATTAATTATGTCATTATTAATATAGTTTTTAAATATATAATTTTTTCAATACCCAGATGATAAAAGTGTGTGAAATAGATGCATTTATGATAATAGGTTGGGCATTTTTTGTGAAAATATAAGGAGATTGCATGTGTATGAACACACTTTTTTTGAGTAAATGATTGAATTTTTGTATGAAACTTCATATATGGATAGGTGAAGTGTTGAATATTGTTCAGAATATTTTTTATTAATTTTTTGTTATATATAATTATTAAATAATTTTACAAGTCAAAACAGCTAGAAAATTAAAATTGCAAGTGTATGAACTTAGCCTTTTGACCTTAACTTCATGATTTTTTTTATAAAAGAATAGTTGACAATGTGTAGATTATTGAGATATAAGTTTTATAAACTTTTGATTAATATTCAAAAAGTTATAAGGGAATTTGTGATGATATGTATATAGTCCATAATGAGGTATGTTATGTATAAATTAAGTAATAATTATAAGTAATATTATAACATTAAAAAAATTATATATTCTAAACCTACACTTTCTCTTCTACAAACCCATATTTTTTTTAAATAATAAAAGTTACTTGATCAGATGTGTCGATAAAGATGAAAAAGCCTCCTAAATTTCCTAGAAACTAAGTGGGTTGTCCCATGAATAGTTTCAATCTAGGTTCAGACCTATCCAAGCCTGTAACCAAGGCATATTTGGAGGGAAAACACAAAAAAATATTGAAATGTTAAAAGGACATACACCCTTTTTAAAGGTGTTTATTTTTTTGTTTGTAATTAGAGGTATTTTTGTTTGCAAATATATAACTATTAAAATAAATGTTAAGTATAAGAATACATTTTTATTATACTTTAAATTTATTTTAATAAATGTAACAAATTAGGGCCACTCAACATCTTCTAAAATTGATTACAGAGTTGTAGGAGTCACCATTTAGAAGTTAGTTTTTCAAATTCCATTCCAGTCAATACTTAGTTTATTAGAATTTTCGGATAAAAAGATAAAATGAGAAATGAGGTCAAAAATCATGTTACATATGTAATATATCTATACCATTGATTACTCCCCACATTTTACCTAATTAACTATACCCTACCTACTTTACCTACTTGTGTATGCCCTAACTAATTGAATACCCAAGATTGAAGATGGATTCTTAATTAATTTATAGGTTTTTCAATCAATGGGTTTATCAATATGCATAAATGACTGCCCTATATCATGTAACTTGTAACATACCTATAGTCATAATATAGTCAATCATACTAGACATGAATGTAGCTAATCACCCTAATAGACTCTATTCAAAATAGAATAAATCAAAACACCATTCAAACTCATTTTAAAAAGATACCATTCACTATAAAACAAATTTTAGATAGATGGTCAATCCATGCATTCTTCAATTCTAATCTCATGCATTATTCTAAAGTCACGTAGAATAAAATCATATCCTAGCACTCTAAATTCACATAGGACACTCCCTTATTGACCCTTATCATCCCTAATCACTCCATAATTGACCCTAATATTAACTCATCATCCTTATTCATTCCCTCACTAGTTTTCATTATCCATCATTATCCCTAATCACTCCCTCATCAACCCTCATCATCCCTAATCACTCCCTCATAATCCCTAATTGTCATTGATCATCCCTAAACACTACCTAATTAAACCTCATCAAACCTAAACATACCTAATCCCTCTCTCATCATCCCTCATCATCCCTAGTCACACTCTCATCATCCATCATCATCCTTGATAAATATCTCATTAACCATCATCATTTCTTATCATCCCTAGCCAATACTTCATCACTTTTAATTATCACTCATCATCCCTCATCCACCCTCATCATCCTCAATCATCACTAATCAACCCCTCCTCATTTATCCTCATCCTTCATTGTCCTTAACCATTCCCTCTTTGTCCTTCATCATACCTAATCACTCCATCATCCCTAGTCACTCCCTCATCTAGTAGAGTGCATTCCAATCCATTAGTAAGTATAAATTTATTTCAAACTAAGAAATATATTTTTCATATGAATCTTGAATGGTGCTTCAATTCCTTTTGTTCTTATTGGAGTGTACTAGGGTGATTATTCTCTTTCATGTCTAATAGATTAGATAGGGTCATGATGGATTAATCTAGGGATATTGTTGAGTGATTTATATGGTGGAAATAATATAATATAATATTTTCACTTTCTTGGAAAAAATTCATTTTGAATGATGAGGGATGATGAAAAATGATGATAGATCAAAAATTACCTCTTTATGCTTGCTTAGTATGAGGTGAAATCCTTCTTTTGGACATAGTTATTTCCAAATCATTGAGTGAAAGGGCCATAGAATATTGGATATTCTCATGTTTATTTTTTATTCTCAAATAATAATGTGGGTCATGAGTATAAATTATTAGCATTTGTGCCACTGACTTTGTTATGGCATGTTTTCACCTTGCATTGGAATCTTTGTGCTTGTGTAGGAATTATGATAGGAAAGTGGAAAGGGGTTTAGTTGTACTACCAATGCTTGCATCATTCCTTTGTGGTGTGGTTTACACAATGTATATTTAGTGTTTGTCACTTAGGTTTCATTTTTAAGGTTTTAGTTTAAGGGTTTAGGGTTCAAATTTTATATTTCAATGTCTGGGGTTGATTGTTTGGGTTTTGGCATTTAGGTTTTAAGGTTTAGAGTTTATCCAATTTTAGGATTTAGGGTATATGGTTTTGGATTTGAGATTTTATGGTTATGGATTTGTGGTTTAGGGTTAAAATTTTAAGGTTTAGGGTTTGAGGATTAGGGTTTAGTTTTAATATTTTAGGGGTCAAGGTTTTGGGTTTAGGGTTTGGGGTTCAATGTTTAGGGTTTAAGGTTCATGATTTTGAATTTTGTGTTTAAGTTTTAGTGTTTAATATTAATGGTATAGGGTTAATGTTTTATGGTTTAGTGTTTATGATTTAAGATTTTAGGTTTATGTTTTGGGCTTTAGGGTTAAGGGCTTAAATTTTAGGTTTTAGTGCTTAGGGTCTAGGGTATAAAGTCCAGGGTTTAATCTTTTAAGATTTTATGTTTTGGTTCTAGGTGTTGGGGTTAAGATATTATTGTTTTGGTTTTGGGAATAATGTATTATGGTTAAGTTTTCAAGTTTTATGGTGTTTAGGGTTAAAAATTCAAGGTTTATGGTATTTAGGGTTTAGAGTTTGGGTTTTAGGGTTAATGGTTTAGGTGTATATGGAGTGTACTAGGGTGATTAGCTAAATCTATGTTTGGTATTAGTGATTGTATTGTGAATACATAAATATGTCATGTATGAGTGATAACATACCTACATGTAGTACTAGGTATGGGTTAGATGTAATTTATGAATGACTTTATCATTATTATATGTATGCTATAGGTTGAATGCTATAAGTTAGCCATTTATTTATATTGATAGACCTATTGATTAAAAACCACATAAAATATATAGGAATTCATCTTCAATCCACCTTCAAGCCTTTTACATGAATTCCCCTAGTCACTCCTTTCTCTATATAGGTTAGAATGGCTCTTATCCTTTCAAGATATGGATTAGCCAATGACCCCTCTCCTTTATCTATATAGGTGATAACTCAAGATTATGATTTATGGCTAGAGGTTTAGGGTTTAAGGTTTATGATTGATGGTTCAAGATTCAAAACTTAGGGTTTAGTGTATAGGGATTATCATTTAGGGTTCAAGTTTCAATGGTATGGCTTAGGGATTAGGATTTAGGGCTTATTATTTATATTTTATGCTTAAAAGTTTGGTATTTATGGCTTGTGGCCCAAGGGACCATGAGTTTAGATTTTAGGGTTTGGGGCTTGGTGTTTGGGGTTAGGGTTTTGGGTTTATGGTTTCAAACTTAGAGTTTAGGTTTTGGGGTGTAAGGTTCATGGTTTTGGTCTTAGGGGTTTGGTTATGGGTTTAGGGTTTGGAACTTAGTGTTTAGTATTTAGGGTTTGGAGATTAGGGCTTAGGGTTTAGGATTTAAGGTTTAGTGTTATGGTTTAGAGTTTATAATTTAGGTTTTGGGGTTTTAGGTTTAGGTTTTAGGGTTAAGGGTTAAGGGTTTAGGGATTTAGGTTTAATGTTTTTGATTTTCAATTTGGGTTTAGGAGTTAATGTTTAAGGTTTATGACTTATGCTTTTAGGCTTAGGGTTTAGGGTTAAGGGCTTAAATTTAGGTTTTAGGGTTTAGGATTTAGGATTTTAAGCTTAGGGTTTGGGGTTTAGCGTTAAGGGCTTACGTTTAGGTTTTAGGGTCTAGGGTCTAGGGTATAAATCATAGGGTTTAATGTTTTAAGTTTATATGTTTAGGGTTTATATTTTAGCATTTATGGATTATTGTTTTTGGTTTACGGATAATGTATTAGGGTTAAGGGTTCATGGTTTAGGGCTTAGGTTCTAGGGTTTAGGTACATGATTTAATGTTCATGGTTCAAAGTTTATGGCTTAAGGTTTGGGGTTTAGGATTTAGGTTTCAATGTTTAAAGTTTAAGGTTTAGTGTTTAGGTTTAGGGATTAGGGGTTTGCGGTTAATTTTTTAGGTATAAATGGAGTGCATTAGGGTTATCATTTGAATTTGTGTCCAATATGAGTGGCCATATCAAGATCACGGCAAGATGTCATGTATGAGTGATTAAATACTTACATTTAGTATCATGTATGTGGTAGATGTAATGTCTGAATGACTATATCATTACTATATATATGCTATAGGTTGCATGTTTTAGGATTTTCATTTATGCACATTGATATACCCATTAATTAAAGTTTATTTTCTAAGTTGAGAACAAGGTCATTAAGAAGATTCTAAGGCAAAGATAGCAAAATCCAAGTATAATACATCTCCAACTTTGTTGATTAAGTATAAACCTCTTATGAAGATCCTATGTTATTATGTAAAAACTATAGAATGCTTAAAATTAAAGTGATTAAAAGCATTTTATAGTTAAGCCAAGTCAATATCCTTTTAAACAAGTAGATTAGGCCATCCAGACCTAAAGAGTAGAGTTTACATTGAATTATAATTCTTAAGAAAGCAATACATGAAATTGGTTCTTATCCTCATAGATAGTCTCCAAATATCTTAATAAAACTTTATAATAATCATTTGATGAGCTTATATTAATAACACATTTTCAATACCAAACACATGTATACACAATACTATAACAATTCTTAGGAATTAGTCAACTTTTTGGGAACTTTGGTGATATAATTGGTATTTTGAGTTTGTGTAAAGACACCTATGAGTCTTGTATCATTGTCTTGATATTTTCATTGAGTTTTTGAATTTAATGAGTTCAAAAAACAATGTAGTTATAGAGCTCTTTGTATCAAGTCCTTAATAGGTAGAGTTTAGTCTAATAACCTATAGAGGGTAGAGGTGTTGTCATATGATTTTTGAGTTGAAGTTATGCATGCACTAAGAAGCTTGAATTAAATAATTAGTGAAAATCTCATAATATTGTTCAAAGAAGTGAGGATGTATAATTGGGTACTTTAGGAATCAAAGAATGGTTTTGTTTGAAGGTAGATTACTATCTTAGGATTGAGTACCCTATTTTAATTTATTGAAAGTGTCTTTTGATCTGTATACAAAGTCTAAAAAGTGAAGAGATAATACTAAAGAATAAGGTCATTAGACTTTTAATACTAATAATCAGAAGGCTTTTGTGATAGACCAAGAGATAATTTATGGTCTAATTACAAGAAAGTTCTTAGAGGACCTTGAAGTAGACCAGGTTGAGTAAGTGGAGCACTTAATTTGACACCAGTAAGGAATAGTAAATATCAAGATATGGATTGTGTATTTAGGTAGGGCATACTCCTTGAGATCAAGTTATGGTTTGGTTATTTAATCAAGATGAGCATTCTCAAGAAGATAAAGTAGACTGGGAATACTTAAGTAGGTAAAAAAAATGTAATCCTTAATGGTATAGATATATTACATATGTTACATGATTTTTAACCTCATTTATCATTCTATCTTTTGATCTTGAAATTTTAAAAACTAAGTATTGACTGGAATGGAATTTAGAAAACTAACTTCTAAATGGTAAATCATATAACTTTGTAATCAATTTTAGAATATGTTGAGTGGCCTTAATTTGTTATATTTAGTAGAATAAATTTAAAGTATAAGTTTAAATTTAATTTTATATTACATATTTTAAATTTAAAATATGTAATATAAAATTAAATGTAAACTTATACTTAACATTCATTTTACTAAATATATCCTTGAAAAAAAATGCCTCTAATTGCAAAAAAAATGCATGCCTTTCAAAAGGATATAATTGTAAAAAAAAAATACATACCTTTCAAAATGGTGTATGGCCTTTGCAATCCAAAGGGCATATGCCTTTTAGGGTCAAGACCAACCCTTTGCATTGTTTTTAAAAAAAAGTTTGTACATCCTTTTGAAAAGGGTTTACACCCTTTCCAGAAAATGCTTTATATTTTTTATTATGTAATATATTTTGTCCCCCAACTTTGTGAATCTATCCGCATGTTGTAAGATACTCTTATTAGGCTTGGAAAATTTTTGTGGGGAAAGTCTGCTGGAAACTTATCCTATACCTCTATGGTTTTGATTAAGACTTCACCCTTGTTTGTAAATAAGTGATGATCAAACAAATAAGGGTCATAGGCTAATGGCATTGTAATGTAATATAGTTGCTATTGGACTTTTTCTACAACCTAAGTATGCTAGATAGGTATTTTGTCATTTAATCTTGGTCCTACTTTGAGTATGGAAGTGTGTTGACCAAATAGTGGGCCAAAGGATCTTGGCTTTGTTGACCTATTTGAGTGTTGTAAGGTGGATAAGTATTTGTCTCACAAATGATATTATTTCCATAGGGGTCTTGAATAAATTCTTCTTGTGCAACCACACTACTATACCCTAGATTGTACATGACTCCACTATGTGTATAGTGAGACTTATGTGTATAGTGAGACATGTTTGAATTAATGGTGCATGTTTTATGACAAAAGCATTAGAGTTATACAAACTCTAAAAAAATAATATCTAAAAAGACAAATGGTTAAAACTTGATCTAACTTGGTGAAAGCATGGAGTTGTATCTCAAAAAGAGTCTATACTAAGACTTGGTACAAAACATTCTAACATCAAATGTCTAACATTAAATGTCTCACACAAAAAAGGTTAAGTGAATGCAATAATGACATAATGACAAACTCTAGGTTTAAAGTGTTCCAAATAGGTCTAATCTAGGAACATAAATGGTTTTAGGTCTTTTGGCCAAACATGGCATCAAAAGCTAGGCTCAAATAGGCATGTGCTAGGACTTTAGGAAAAATAAGCACAAAAGCTAGACTTAAAACAAAGAGGTATTTAATCTAACAAATTTGAAACTCTTTAACATATAATAGGACCTCTTTTTTAGACATGAACTTAGTCAAATTGGCATGAGACATGAAACAAAAAGCAGTTAGAGATAGACTAGTTTCTCCAAAATAAAGGCACAAACAAATAGTTTTTAAATTTGGGTAAAGAATTAACCTAGGTTATGCAACATAAAAGAGAAAGATCGGTGCCTAAGCCTAAATTACACAAGGCATAAATATAAATCAATCAATGTTTCAATTCAAACTTGTCAAGGTTAATTAAAAACTTAACTTAGGAACACTAGGGTTTTTGGTCAAACAAGCCAGTGAATAACATAATGACACTAGGTAAAAGATCCCAAAGGCACACACATATTGGTTTCAAATGTGAAACTTGGACATAGGATAAAACAAGACTATGAAATACTTCAAGTAGCATAATAATGTTATCATGCTCTAAAGGTATGATTGATGGTTTGTTTCAAGACTCCAAGGCACAAAACTTGAAATGATTTGGGTAGAGTAACATTACCTATTTCAATCAAGTGACACAACATTTTTGACAAAAAAATTTTAGACCAAGGCATGATGTCAAGTAGATGGCATAAAGCCTCCTCAAACAATGGATTGGCTAAAAATTTAAAGACAAATTCATGGTGTCACCTTTAGGATATGGATATTTATGGCTATAAAAATAGATTCAATTCATTATTTTATTAAGATAAGAAAATGCAAGTAGTCTGTAAAAAGGGGCCTTTGCTCCCCCTGATGAAGATTTGAAACTCATCCAATATGCATTCCCATGGAGCATGGAGTTGGCCATCTCTTCTCAATAAAGCTAGTTAATAGATATTAATTCTAGGCCTACAAAGGTGAAGTACCAAAACTTGAATAGGGATCACCCTTCCCATTGCATTTATGTTATTTTCTATTTGAAGGACTAAGGATAAATGCTCAAAAAAATGCTAATACATTGATATGGAAAAATAATGTAAGATGAGGGCATTGTTAGCCATGATAGCGTATAGTAGCAAGTCGCAAGAGATCCAAAATAATAGATCATGCATTTTATTTCATTTTAACCATGGTTGAGGTTTTAAGAAAAAAATATATTTGTTGATATGTTGAGGTTGTCAACACTCAAATAGTCTATATATTTATTTTTTGTTTATATTTATTTGTAGACATAAAATCATCTTTGGAAAATTCAACTTGAACAAAGAATAATGTAAGAAGGTTCTTAAGTGACAATTGCTCAGATAGTCTTCATTGAATTCAAGTTGGGTTCCTCATAAAAGTTAAAATTGGGAGAGGGATGAGTGAAGGGAGGCTCAAAGGATTGGAAGGAAAACTATGAATGGTGGTAAAATCATTTTGATAGTGAGATTCAATAAATTATTAAAGAAACCTAGTTTGAGCAAGTTTCATTGGAGGATCCACAAGAAAGGATAGTGATCTCAAGTTGATCTATATACTTTAAAATCTAATCTTAAATATATTTGAAACACCTAGTGCAAAAATATTTCATGATAGTAGTGAAATTTGAGGAAATGTGGAGGGGACAGTGCCTTCTATCAACAATAAAACCAATAATTTATACATGTCTTTTACTGCAATGTTTTGTTTTATTCTCAATACAATTGTAAAATAATTGTGAAAAAAAATTTAATGAAAAAATTCGACAACAATCCCACCCTCAATGAAACTTATCATCCAAGACATCAATCCTAAAGCAAAAAGGAGGTTTTCCTTGGCCAAATATCAATATATTAATCCAACAACACTTGAATCTAAATTTCTTTTTTTACTCTACAATAGTTATATTTGAGAAGCTGGTCAGCGTAGATTACATCAAACCATTAGAAAAGCATCCAAATACTTAAATGTATACATATTCTAACCGTATTAAATTGCTCATTGAATATATATTTTTATTTTTATTTTTATTTAAACAATATATGTGTTATATTACTTAAAATAATATATTATAGATTAATGTCTAGGCCCTTTAAATATCTCTAAAGTAAATCATATGATACAACAAAAAAAGTCTCAAATATTTTAAGTATCTGAAAAAAAGGTCTAATTTGATTTTTAGAGAACACAAAAAAATATTATATAAGTATCATAACATACACATTAAGAATAGGAAACTGGATATATGAAAAAGATAATAAAATATCAAATAAAAATATAACGAAATTGCCAATAATATCAGTGGTGTGGCATTTAGGCTTTGTGAAAATATTTGATAATTATGGATACTATATGTAGATGAAGTTAAAAAATTTGTTAGAGATAATATCATGATCATATGTATAATAATAATTATATTTTATTATTTATATATATGATAAAAAAATTAATATAATATATGTATATGTTTATTGCTATTAATATTATATAAATATTACTAATGTATTAATATTTATACATTGTATAATATATTAATAGTAGTATCATTATATATATATATATATATATATATATATATATATATATATATATAATCAAATGTATTGTAATATAATATTTATTATAAAATTATAATAATCATTACAAATTATTACAATACATATATTTAATAAGGAAAAGCATTGTTGACGTAGCAACATCTATTGAAAGTGCAAATAGGTAGCCCACCTTATGAAAATGATATATGCCAATTTAATACTAAATTTTATTCATCTAGGTGCATTATGGGAACTAGTAGCTCATGAATTAATCTTCCCTAGTGCAAGACACCTATTCCCATTAGGGAAGAAGTGTGGAAATTAACCATAACTCTCCAATAACATCAAACAAGTGTCATTTCACCTTGCCAACATGCTTCAAACCTAAACACATTATAGATAAGACAATAAATGAAGGAATGTAGTAATTTGATATGATCGCAACTTGTCCCAAGAAACTGCCCATGTGATCCAATTAAAATACATCATCCCTTTCCAAATTGCACTTGTCATTATTGATCCAGGTGGATCCATGTACCGTTCTATTTTTAAAAAGTCTTCAAATTATATTCAAATCATTTTCACATTGTATTACTTGTTGCGATATTTCTATCACTTTTCACGGTTCAAAAAATGGAGTCTCGATGCTCAAGATATGGCTAGTTGAAGAAATCTTGCAACAAGGGGTGTCAAAAGTGACATGGCACTGTTGAAGACATGCCAAGTGGACCAATAGCCACTTGACATGTGGAAAGATAATTCAGTGCAAAAAAAATGTTTGTTTGTTGTTTTTATTCACATATTATTTGAAAATTTTAAACTTTGAAACAAAGGCGCCAAAGAAACTGCCACATCACCCATCCCACCAACCAAGCATGAACCAAGTCAAATCAGTAGCGTAAGTGGGTGCCCTTGTCTTAGGAATTTGAAGAGGGGTCAAACATTTCAATTTAAGGTGTTGAAAACTAAATTCCCAGCAAATGTGGGATAAAACCAAGTCCATAGGTGCCAAAAAAGGAGGGAAATCATTTCAAATTACATGTTGAGCACGCCCTTCCTCATGCCAAGGTGCCTAAAAAGGTGGGAGGAGGTTTTGAACTCTTAACCTATCATCTAAAAGATTAATGCCTTGACCACTTCAGCCATGGGGGTCGAAGTGTTATAAAAGGGACTAATTTATACTTGAACATACACAAAAAGTAGACTGTGTAAATAGATTTAAGAAGGTTAGAGACTTGTTATTGCTTTGTACGGCCTTGAGCCATTATTTTCAGGTCTAAGAGATATTTTTATAGGAAAACAAAGATTGGAGAAGGTGAATTGAATACTTATATTGATTTTGGAATCCATTTGTTGCACAAAATTAATGAGAACGGTCCTCACTTTGAACGGACCCGGAGACATAGGCTATCGAAGCCGAACTCTGTTATCAATTTGCTAGTGAATTCTTTGAATTTTCTCTGATTTGTATTTAGTTCTAATCTTCATTTTATATCTGGTTTTAATTTCTTTATACAAAATTAAGCAAAAAAGTGAGAAATTTAAGGATCTCTTAAACATAAACAAGTTATTTTTGAATATACTACACTTGTATTTTTAGTTTACAGATCATATTTTTGGTATCAGAGCGGTAATTTATTTAATAGTGATTACTAGTGTATGTTGCCAAGGTCTAAATCCCAAACGGGTCAAGGAAAACTTGTTGAATATAATCTAGAGATTGGTTCAAGGCGTGCTTCAAGGATGGCCAAAGAAGAGATGGAATCCAAACAAGCTTTCCGCTGAGCCTTCATGGACATGAGAAGCATGGTTGAGGAACTTTACCGTGATAAACAAAGGAAATTTGAGAATGAAAAAGAAGGTGATTCATGAGAATCAAAAGGTAAAGAAACTGAAAAACCTTCTCCATCAGATGACGGTAAAAAATTGTGGAATCTCTCCCTTCACTAAAATTGGATAGTAAGTTTGAATTACCAATGTTTAATGGCAAAGTTAATGCCAAAAAGTTGGATAATTAGGTCAAGCAGATTTAAGTTTATTGCAGGGCCCAAAAGATTGTAGGGGATGAGTTAAAAATTCATTTGGCTACTCTTCGTATGGGAGGCACAACTCTCATCTAGTGGGAGAATATGTTGAAGGAAACTGAGCTTCAAAAAGGTAACTTGATTTCTACTTGGAATGAATTTATTGAAGAACTCAAAAATCAATTCTATCATTTAGGCTATATGCAACAAGCCATGATGGATTGGCAAAGTTTCAGACAAGGAAAAGGCCAAAGTGTTCAAAATTATACACAAGATTTTAGGAAAAAAGCTTTACTTTTGAATGTTCCTCTATACACACAAGAAACACTGCTAAAATATATAGGTGGGTTGCATAGTTACTTAAGACATATGATTCTTATGTTCAATCCCACTAATTTATATGTAGTATGTGTTCAAGCCACTCATTTAGAGGCTAGAGGAAAACAATCAAAAGAATATTTTCCTAAAGTAAAAAGTAAGCAATCTAATGTTAAGCAATCCAAAGGGGAAAGTTCATCAAGAAAGGGTAAACATAAATCCACTTATACTGTTAAAAAAGAAGAAAAACCATTTTGTAATCATTGCAAGAAAAATCATGATGAGTCTAAGTGTTGGAAACTACATCCTAAGTTAAGGCCTAAGAGGTATCAAAAGAAAGAAAAGAAGGCTAATGTTATGGTTCAGGACTTAGGTTCAGATTCAGGTGATGAAACTAAGATCATAGCTATGGGATTACATAATGATTTTTCTCTTTCAGTTTCTAGCACTAATGCTGCATCTTCTTCTAAATAGAATTATGTGCATGTTGATAAGAAAAGAAATGAATTGTTCCACATTAGAGTTGTTTCAAAGCATACTAATATTGACACTCTATTTGATAGTGGTTCACAATAAAATTTAATTTTTGAAGAGGTTGTTAAGAAGCTAGGCTTACAAACTAATCCCCATCCGACACCTTATCCACTAGGTTGGGTGTGTGATAATGCAAAGCTACAAGTCTCACAAACTTGTAGGCTAAGGTTTGCCATCACATCCAAGTTCATAGATGAGGTTGAGTTGGATGTTGTTCCATTGGAAATATGTGGGATTGTTTTGGGAAGCCCATATCTTTATGATAGAAAATCAATCTTCTATAGAGAGGAGAATAAGTACTTTCTTGTTAAGGATGGCATTGAATATATAGTTAGAACACATCACATTAGAACAAGTCTTTCCTTGGTTACAACAGGGCAAATGAAAAGACTAGTTAATTCAAGCAAGACTTTTTGTCTCATGTTGATTAAGTCTAAGGAAAAAGAATATTCTCAAGCTTTGGAAAAGTGTGATCCTAGACACAAGAATGAATTGGTTGAAATCATTTCTACTTACGATGATGTATTTCAGGTTCTTAAGGGCTTACCCCCTAAAAGGGGAGTTCAACATGAAATTCAGCTATTGCAGGATTCTCCTCTCCCTAACATTGGCATGTACAGGTTATCAATGGTGGAAAATGAGGAAATCAAAAAATAGGTAATGTATCTATTGGATAGAGGTGTTATTCATCCAAGTTCATCTCATGTTGGTTCACCAATTATTTTGGTGCTAAAGAAAGATGGCACTTAGCGAATGTGTGTTGATTTTTGTGCCTTAAACAAAATTACTATTAAGAATCGTTACCCTCTTCCTCATATTGATGATTTGTTGGATCAATTAAAACATGCTATTTATTTCACTAAGTTAGATTTGAGAAGTGGATATCATCAAGTAAGAATTAATGAAGGTGATGTTTGGAAAACCACCTTCAAAACAAAATAGGGATTGTTTGAATGGCTTATTATGCCTTTCAGTTTATGTAATGCCCCGACTACATTCATGAGATTGATGAATAATGTTTTTAGATAGTTCCTTGATGATTTTGTTATAGTTTACTTCAATGATATATTGATTTTCAACAAGTCATGGGAAGAGCATGTGATCCACATTAAGAAAGTCATGGATGCATTAAGAAGGGAAAAACTTTTTCTAAAAGTGTCAAAATGTGAATTTGGCAAGACGTCTTTGATATACTTGGGTTACATTGTAGGACATGGTAAATTGAAAATTGATCTTGCAAAAGTGGCAGTCATTGTTAATTGGCCTACACCCACTAACACAATTGAGGTAAGAAGTTTTCTTGGTGCAATATAGTTATGGAGAAAGTTTATTGCTCAATTTTCATATATTGCATCACCTTTGCATTCTTTGACAAGTGTGAAATAGGTCTTTCAGTGGGGAGGCAAACATCAAAAAGCCTTCGACACTTTGAAAGAAAAGATAAGTACTACTCCAGTCTTGGCACTTTCTGATATACAATAACCATTTGAGATCGAGATGGATGAAAGTGAGTATGCTATGGGAGCTATTTTAATACAAGGTAAGAAACTTGTTTTTTATCATTCTGAAACCTTTACAAGCGCAGTAAGAAAATATCCAACTTACAATAAGGAATTGTATGCATTGGTTCAAAGTGTTAAAAAATGGAAACATTACTTAATGGGCAAAGAAACAATAATACATATAGATTATCAGCCCTTACAGTATCTCCAATCACAAACTAAGCTACAAAAGTCTAGACATTTTTGTTGGATGGGTTTCTTACAACAATTTCATCTTGTGATCAAGTATAAAAAAGGAATTCAGAATAAGGTTGCATATATGCTATCTAGGCCTCCTATGGTTGTTGCATCTATTCTTTTACAACATGGTTCTTTGTCTCATTAAAGTTACAAATAAAAATATGTGAATGATCTTAATTTTCAGGATGTTTATAAAGACTTGATAAGTAGTAGACAAGCAAAATAATTGGACTATCATGTACACAATGATCTTTTGTATCATTTGGGTAAACTATGTATTCCTCAAAATGAGAGGGTGCACATGATTAGAGAAGCACATACTTCTCTTATTTCTAGTCATTTTGGAGTTGCTAAAATGGTTGCACATTTGAAGATGTATTGTTATTGGCCTCATATGCAAGAAAATGTTGCTAAATATATTAAGGGATTTATTCTTTGTGCCACAAGCAAACCTAGTAATAGGAAACTAGGACTTTACACTCCTCTACCTATTCCTACTTGCCCATGGGAAAGTATCTCCATGGATTTTGTGGGGGGTTTGCCTATGACAAAAAGAAAACATGACTATTTATATGTGGTTGTGGATAGATTTAGCAAGATGTGTGTTTTGATTCCTTACACTAAGCAAATTACTAGGGAGGCTACTGCACACTTGTTCTTTGAACATGTATGGGTTCATTTTGGTTTGCCTACTTCAATTATTTCTGATCGAGATTCTAAATTTATTGGGGAGTTTTGGTCAACTTTGTGGGGACTAATGGACACTAAATTAAAAAAGAGCACTGCATTTCATCCACAAATTGACAGACAAACAGAGGTTGTAAACTACACTATGGTACATTTTCTTAGGGGTTATAGCAATAAACATCCAAAGTTATGGGATGAACATTTGTGTTACATACAACATGCATATAACTGGGCACTTCATTCTTCTACTATGAAATCTCCATTTGAAGTTTGTTATGGATACTTGCCTAAATCTCCTCTAGATGTTTACTATGGACATGATACAGCTGTTGGTGAACCAAAAGAAGCCATTCAAGCCAAGAAGTTCATTGAAAAAATACAACTCATTCATCAGACTGTTCATACTCAATTGGAGAAAAGTCAAGCCAAGTGCAAAGCCAGGCATGACAAACATCATATTGATCACCAATTTGTTTTAGGTGATATGGTATGGCTTCACATTAGTAAGGAAAGACTGACAGGTGAAGGTAAAAAATTAAAACCAATCCGGTATGGTCCTTTTCAGATAATAAAAAAAATTGGCACAAATGCTTTCTAATTAGATTTACCATCTTACATGCATATTTATTTAGTTGTAAATGTGGAAAATTTAAAATTTTATGAGCCTCCAATGATAATTGATCATGATGAAAGTGTATCCATTCCTTCTGTTGATGAATTTTCTCCTAAATATCTAACATAATTGTAGGAAGATACTATACTTGACAGGAATATGTGGACTTTGTGAAGAGGTAATGTTGAATATATTCATGTTGGTCTCAAAGGGATGCCCCCAAGCAAGGCTAGATGGATGGAAGTCAGAATGGTGAGGGAAAAATACCCTCACCTCATTACCAATTAATTTCAACTTTTGGAGGTCCAAATGTTCCTAGTGGGGAGGAATGATCTAGGTGGATCCATGCACCGTTATATTTTTAAAAAGTATTCAAATTCTATTCAAATCATTTTCACATTTTAGTACTTGTCAAGATCTTTCTAGCACTTTTTGCGGTTCAAAAAATGGAGTCTCGATGCTCAAGATATGGCTAGTTGAAGAAATCTTGCAACAGGGGGTGTCGAAAGTGACATGGCATTGTTGAAAACATGCCAAGTGGACCAATAGCCACTTGACATGTGGCAATATAATTTGGTGCAAAAAAAAATTTGGTTTGTTGTTTTTATTCACATATTATTTGAAAATTTCAAACTTTGAAACAAAGGCGCCAAAGAAACTACCACATCACCCATCCCACCAACCAAGCATGAACCAAGTCAAATCAGCAGCATAAGTGGGTGCCCTTATCTTAGGCATTTGAAGAGGGGTCAAACATTTCTATTTAAGGTGTTGAAAACTGAATTGCTAGCAAATGTGGGACAAAACCAAGTCCATAGGTGCCAAAAAAGGAGGGAAATCATTTCAAATTTCATGTTGAGTGCACCCTTCCTCATGCCAAGGCACCTATAAAGGTGGGAGGAGGTCTTAAACTCCTGACCTATCATCTAAAAGATTAATTCCTTGACCACTTCAGCCACGGGGGTCGAAGTGTTATAAAAGGGACTAACTTATACTTGAACATACATAAAAAGTAGACTGTGTAAATAGATTTAAGAAGGTTAGAGACTTGTTATTGCTTTGTACGGCCTTGGGCCATTATTTTCAGGTCTGAGAGATATTTTTATAGGCAAACAAAGATCAAAGAAGGTGAATTGAAGACTTGTATTGATTTTGGAATCCATTTGTTGCACAAAATTAATGAGAATGGTCCTCACTTAGAATGGACCTGGAGATGTAGGCTATTGAAGCCAAACTCCGTTATCAATTTGCTAGTGAATTATTTGAATTTTATCTAATTTTTATTTAGTTCTAATCTTCATTTTATATCTGGTTTTAATTTCTTTGTAAAAAATTAAGCAAAAAAGTGAGAAATTAAAGGATCTCTTAAACGTGAACAAGTGATTTTTGAATATACTACACTTGTATTTTCAGTTTACAGATCAATTATTCATTACTAAAAGATTAAATTTATATTGAAAGGAAAGTTCATGGCCATTTTTTGAAGCCAAAAAGAAGGGTTACATAGCCTATGAGACATGGTGCTATTGTGAAACACAGCCACCAAGATCCAAAGCTGATTAAACTTCCTTCCAACACACCTAGGAGATTAAAATATTTATTTTAGGCATGTTTTCTCTAATTAGTTATTTTATGATTACACATTTATGGTTAGATCTGAGCATAATTTAAGAGTATTATTTGGATGAACTTTCATTTTTAATATGCCACCAGAATCATGGCCTCTTAGATCATGGCATTTTCATTTTAGTTGTTTTGGCAATTAATTTTGTCTTACCCAATCTATTTGATGGCTTCATGTAAGAGTATCCTATGCAATTATCCTTTTTCTATGTATGGGGAAATATCTCATATTACATTTGTTACCCTATGATAGGAACTAGGTGAAAGGTGCACATGAATGACACACATACAAAACATGAGACTAATGTGAGTATGGCTCAGAGGCCAATCAATGCACCATATTTCACACTATTAACAATCTCTCATCTACTTCTTCCATGGGTGAGGGAATATGCTTTAGAGGGATGCTTGTTGACTCTGTGTAACCATACTATCTAAAAATAATGTAATATTTGAGAGATATGATGTGCCAACTCTTAATGTACAACTTAGAAGGTGGAATATTGTTACCAAATAGGTCTATTGAAGCACATGCCAAATAATTAACACTGACCATGATTGTGTTTAGAGATTCAACAGTAGATCCAGGGAATAAAAATAATATTTCAATTCTTTTCAAGACCAATTTCCTTCCTAGTATATGTTAGTGTGCACATATTCACTAAATATACTCTCACTAGTGAGTATAATTAGGAATAATGTTAGGGTTTCATAAATCTCAAGAAGATATTATGCCGAGAGGCATTATGGCTTCACCCATTGCTCTTCCTCTAATCAAGGTCAGTTAATGGTTTAGATTTATAGATCCTTTTTTCCCTTTTTAAGTGTCTATGGATTATATGATTAAATTAGAAATATGAGTATAATGTTTTTTTGTGTACAGTGACATAAATGATTATCATTACTCTCATACTAGGTTTGGACACTATTATTTTTAAAAGAAGATATTTTTACATTAGTATTTTCAACCTAAGTGTTTTTGTCTTTCTATTTTTCAATAATCATAGCTGAAAGACTAGCTACAAAAGAGGCAATACTAGCAGATCTAAATTTAGGAATCCAAGCATCTAAAACTTGTCACATAGAAATGTTTATTCTAATTTGAATATTATTTTGATTTTTTGAACTAAAACTACCAATTTGAACTGAAACCTAGCCATGAAGCTAAATCTAAGTGAAAGTAATAAAATAATGGTATTATCACCTTAGAATGGGAGCTTTCAAAGAATTAAGCTATTTAGCCATCTCAAATTTAAGATACTGCAAAATATGTTATAATTTAAAGTGTTGTTTGAAGGTCACCCTACTAGATAGAGTGACCAAATAAAGAAAATAAGCAAGGAGAATGGCAGGTAATTGTGGTCAAATGGTTCCACAAATTTATTACCACTATCTAGTTTTTTCTATCATCTGATTTATATATTTATCTTTTCCCTTGTTAATACTACATAATAGGGGCATCGCCCTTGAATGTTCATTTCCTCTTTACAATCATGCATATTGCTTCCTTTTTCTAAAAAACTTAAATAAGTGTATTTGACCTATATAATTCATTTGGAAGAAGCATAAAAAGAAAGCCTAGGAATTGTAATGACAGTTAGAAGTAACATTCATATCCCCGATGTAGTTAACAATGATGGTCATCCAGTTATCCACTTATGTGAACAAGTAATTATAAACATGGTTTATTTAGTCCAATTTACAAAGAATTAGGTGGTCACAACAATATGCTACAAGTCTCATAGTTGTCAGAGCACAAGTCCTTCTCAGTGCCATATGCATCCAAACTATGTTGTTAAAGCCTTTTAGAATGAGTATGCAGTCAAATTATAATTCTACAATTTTGTGTCATGCTCATGGATTTTGAATCATTTTATTGGCTATAGTCAAGCACACTTAATAAATATTTAACTCAAATGGGATAAAATATAATATATTCCTACCTATTAAAATGTTGGTAATTATTCACACAATCACTTTTTTCTATTGTTTGACACAATTTCCTAGCTAAAGTAATTGTTGGAGGTGAGAATACTAGTACCATGCCTAAAGGGAGGTACTAATAACATTACATTGAAATATCATTTTCTTACTTTTATTCAAACAACTATAATAACATTTAAATTAATACTTCTATCCTATTTCAATTAATAGGAAAATATTTTTTTTGTTTTAGGATATATTATATTGTGTGTTATGCATTGATTAATTATCTAATGACAAAGTTATTGGCATTATTATTGGAAAGAAAAATTATTATTCATAATCACATTTTTTGTATTTTTGAGAATCTAAAATCTAAACAATGTCTCTGCATCCATAAAATTTAAACTCTACTCAAGATTTCACATTGAGGTAGAGTTTTTATCTTAATTAAAAAATAAATTAAATATTTAGTGGTTCTTAAAAATGTATCTAACATAATGTTCTAGCATGTGATATGGTAATGTATAATCTCAAAAGCCTCATCATATACAACCTTTGAATCTAGATACAAATTGAAAAGATCAAATATAACCTGCCTCACTGCATTGACCTTAGAGAGAGTAAAAAATGATCCTAATACATAATTTCCATGTGATGACATATTAGTGCACCTGAGTAGGCTTGATGGTGAATAAAATGTGCTCTCAAAAGTGAGGTTGCATGTTCAAATCTTGTATAGGTAAGATATGCATGCCCCATATTTTAAGTATAACAAGGTGTCTCTTACACGATAAGAGTACGAGGTGGTCCCATATACTATAAACTACCTTACAGACCATAACCAAGATGATACAAGACATAGTGGACCTTAAAAAATTATTATTATTATTATTATTATTATTATTATTATTATTATTATTATTATTATTATTATTATTGGTCGTAACTTATATCTTTTGAGAAACTCCTAGTCTATTACCACAATCCATAATTATAATAAAAAGGATTTTGCAAAAGACATGTGACCTCATTTTGGATTCATCAATGTTTTTGATTCTAAAAAAATAGTTCACATGCCTTTAACTTATGAAAAATTTAATTAAATTATGACATAATTTTTGTTTTATTTTTTTATTTCAATATAAAAATGTGTACCAATGTGATGGATTGATCCAACTATAATAAAATATTATTAGTACTAAAGGGTAAACGTAAGGAATCATTTTCCTTTAAATATCAATTAAAGTTAGCCTTGTGGACCAATTATAATTCATTGTTTTTTACCCATGGAAAATTTTGTGGTTTTGTAATAGTCAAGCTGTGCATTTTTAAACAAATTATGAAGGGCTATTATATATGTTGTGACTAGTTACAATTATTTACATCTTATTTAGGGGTAGAGTAATGATGTCATAAATAGTGACTTCACATATACAAAGGTACAGGGGCAATAGTTAATTAATTTATGTAGATATCTATTAGAGCATACAATATTCTATAAAACTATTTCAGGGATTATGTGACATAATGGCTAGTTGTATCACATATAGAGACTATCCTTAAAATTAAATATGCTATTTGTAGTGCCACATGTCTTTTACTCATTGGCATAGGGTATTTCTATTCATTTTCATGGCTTCCCCATGCTTTATCACTTATGCTTTGCTTTAACTCTCATGTACTCCCTTAACACCACTTGTAATTTATCCATCATTCTATCCCCTTTTTTACTTGACTATACCTTTTCCTATGGTGACCCCAATGAGACCCAGTTCATGTGATGTCACTATGTAATTACATTGTGGGCCTTTGAGCCTCGATGATCTCTTTATGCTATTTTTTACTATTTAGAACATGTTATCTCCCTTCACCATCTCAACTTGCTGAGATCATACCATGTTACATGATCTTGAGGCCTCAACCTAGTCCCTTAACTTATTCAATTTTGCATTTATGCCTAAAGGGCTAGACCTTCCCTGGTGAGGACACATGTGCTAATCAAGGGCTCAGATGGAATATTGAATCTGCAAGATCAAACAAACAACTAAGTATAAATCTTTTGAAGAAACCAATTAAATCAAATAAAGTGATTATGTGTGAAGGACAAAGCTTCAACTATGATTAAAAGATGTAAGCAACACACGTAAATGTTTTCTATTTGAAACTAGACATAATTTGTATTTGGTAGTTCCTGATTCAAACACTAACCACTCTAAAAGATTGAAGTATTTGCAAATTTATCATTTTACACCATCATAAAAATTGTAAGAATGATTTTAAATCTTAGAATGTAAAATATTTTTGGTGATAATATCCAGTTCAATCAAATCAAAATAACATAATCAATTGCATCAAATAATTAAATCACAAAATTTCTTAGATGAAAATTTTAGACCAAACATACTAAAATAAAAGGGTATTATGATGAATCTCACTTAGTCATTTATAGCTCAATCATCTAAAATGGCATGTACCCTCCTCAAGTCTTTAATGGTTTTGATGTTTAGATGAGCTATCAAATTTAAGGTCAGGGTCTGCTACCATGTACCGGGTTTCTAATGGTTGTTATTGGGTCCACCTCTACACTAGTTGATCTCTTTCATGTTTGAAGACCACAAAATGTCACCATATGACAACATCATGGGTCTTCAAGTTGTGGGGACACATTGAATTCTTAGGATTACACATTGATCCCCATCGAGCTTGGGTTTTTGTGAAGTCACCACATATTAATATCATGGGTTTTCAAGCTTTGGTAAGAATACTTTCACTATTTATACCATTAAAAATGACTTGGGTAAACTTAATAGGGACACATGTCTCAATTTGTGCCCTAGGGAAGATATAGGCTTTGACAAATTTTATTTAACTAAGGCATAAAAATGAAAGGGTCTCGACCAAGTGAATGAAATTTGATGTTGATACGCCATTTTATAAAGGGGCCTTCAATTTTGATTAAGCAAAACTATCTAAATTCTAAAGCATAAAGAATATCAAAAGATTTTAAACTAAAGTTACTCCATTTTTCATAAATATTCAAAGGTCCTAGACTAAAAATAGACCATACTATGTAAATAGACTCAAATCAAGGTGATTAAGAACAAAGGTGGCAAGTGTCACAAATCCAATAAAAGGTAGACTTAAAGACAAGTCAAGCAAACAAAAGTATTTTAATTTTAACGAGGAAGCCCCTGGACTACCATATTACATGTTATTTAATGATCAAAACCCTATCTTTGGCTATTATGAACCATTGTATTATACAAATTTAAATAATTATCAAAATCCTTTACCACAAACACATCTATCAAGACCCTGTTCTTTGCTTTCTCATTTTTGGGAAAAAAATGTAAAAAAATGTTATCTTGGAAACCACATCTTGATATGGTGATAGCATATTTAACTTTATTTATCATTTGAAAAAAAATGATTTTGACATATGTTCTTTACATGTCTATTCAGTGAAATATTTTCCTAATGCATTTCTTTCTGTAGAAATAAAAGCACATATTTGTTTGAAAGATAATCTAACATACAATGTCATAAAAAAACATACTGACTATTGCAATAGTAGGCATACATTAAAAATATGGGTTTTTATCTATGACGAAGATGGAATTGAAGGCAACAAGTTCACCATCCAATGGCTTCTTAAATTTTTTGGATGTCAGCATTCACCTATGGTCTTTGATGAGTCAACAAATAGTCAAAACCTATAATGATTATGCTCAATCACAAGCGTTATATAACATCATTTTAAAAAAAAAATACAAAGCATGTACATTATGAACTATTATATGTGTAATAATATATTGAATTGAGGACATGTGTTATTAGTGGTTATTCAGAAACATTGCATAAATAAAATAAACTGTCTTTACATAGAGTAAATAAAATTACACGTGAAACAAAAATAAAACATATGCACTATAAATAATTGACAATAGACAAGGATATAAATCCACAATTTTAACTTTGTGGTTCTACTACATAGACATTTCTACATGTTTGTACCATCTATTTAAATCGATTGAATAACATGGTGTGTAACAAAAAAAATAGATTTTTTTTTGAAAATAACAACAATACAAATATTTAACCAAAAAAATACAGACACACCCATACATGTTTGTGGTGTTTGCAAGCAATTAAAATTCAAACATAATATGAAGTGTTTTAATTAGTGAAAAATAACACATGGAAAGAATTACTACTAAATTGTAAAGACACTCAAAAAATGTTTAAAATGCAATCAATCATTAAGAGATGGAAATGTTCCTATATTTGCAATGCCCACTAATATTTTTAAACAAGTGTTATAATTTTTAGGCATGTTAATAGATCTTGAAGAAAGGCTTTTTGTGCATAGAATTACATTTTCTCAAATAATAAACTCAGGATACAAAACCCAAAAATTGGTTTGATATGGTGGATCATCAATGTCATGTCAAGTATTGATAAAATTCAAAAAGCACTACCTCGATCCATAAATGAAAAAGAAGCAATTGGAAAAGCTTTAAAGAGACAATTGGAATATAAATATGTAGATCAAGTAGGAAGAGTTCATTCCAAACTTATTATGGAAGCATTACAACAACTATGTGCACAAAAATTGTACATTGCTCATAATGTGAATATTAAGTTTGATTGGAAACCCTTTATATCAGTAGATGTTCTCAAAAATGCAAATAACAGTAGCATGTCTAATTAATCTAAAATTTCCAAAGTTATTGAAAATAATCTATCTTCTAACATATATGAAAATAGGTCTAATAACACTTTGGTGCATGGTTTTGTAAAATCAACATGTATTGTTGCATTGGAGGACAAATTAATTGCAATAACACCACTTGAAGAAAATCCTCCTCTTAAAATTTGTAAAGATAAATATTCAAAAGAAATGAATTGTCCAACATTTTTATTTGGCAATCTTCATGATGATGACATTGTGTTAAGATTTTCATATCAAAAAATATTGCAATGAGATATTTTGCATACTAATCATTGTTTTACATATCATGTTACAAGTTTATTTTTCAAATCAATAAAAATAATCATAAACCAAATTATAAGTACAATGTGGGTCTGAACTAGAAAAATTCAATTAAAATGAAGAAAAATTTTGCCCAAAGATGTCAAATACAAGCCAAATTTAGAAAAGTTTCTCAAATTAGAAACTAGATATGTTGATTTCAAAAATATATGGATTTCACTTGATTACATGCAGGGTCTTACAAAAATGTCTTTACAATGATACACCAATTAGGGCCTCCAAAATTTTTATTAACTTTTACAAGTGTTGAACACTCTTAGAAACCATTAACAAATGCATTGAAATAATTGTATCTAAAACATTAAAAAAAGTCAAATTCACAATTAAATGAGCTTGATAAAGCAAATGACATTTCTTTTTTTTGAGAATAGATCCAATCACTTGTATATGATATTATAGACATTGTATCAATGTATTGAAGAAAATGCTATGTGAAGACAAAATGCTCCTAGGCAAAATCACAAATTATTTTTGTGTAACAAAATTTCAACATAGATTAAATGTTCATAACCATTGGTTAGTGTCAATCGAAGATGTATTGACATATGGTAAAAACCAAAATTAAAAAATTATAGTTTTTATATACAGATACATAACTTGTAATATTGATGTTCTAGAAAATGACTTGGCATAATTGTATATTCATCATCATATTAGTAGTTTTAGAAAAAATAAATAAAAATAATGTAGATACAATTTTCCACAACTATCAATGAAAAAATAGTAATACTTAAACCATGTGAAACAATAAATGAATATTTAATTGCAATATCAAAGCAACTTTATTTGTTTATAAGCACACAAAAAAATAATGCTTCAGATAATTTTGATACTCTTCTTCACGATTTTCAAATAGACTTGTCTCAATACAAAACATAATTAAACAACCCATGATTTTTCTTGAATGCAATCCATCTCTGGTATGGAGTGACACTTTCATAAAAAAACATGCCATACATGTGGTAAGCCAACATAAACACAAAATTTATTTTGAATTTATATGTCGTAGAAACATATTGTAGTTCATATATGATAAAATTAAACTCAAATATTACACATGCTTTTAAAAATATATTAAAACAACATGCGATAATAAACATAGATGTTATTTAGATACTACATAGCCTAGGAAATGTAATTATAAGTTATCAACATATGTTTTCAAAACAAGCTATTCACTTAGTGTTATCATTACTATTAAATCATTATTCAAGAACATGTATCTTTATAAATACATCTTACCTTCATGAAGGAACATTTATTTTGAAACCTCCAATTATATTTAGTCAAGAACAAGATGAATCAAAAAAAATTATGTACCAATCCATTATAGACTATTACAGTGCATGACTTGCATTAATTGATCATATCTATTTAGTTGAATTTGTACCTCGGCACCTAAAAAAAAGGAAATCCATTCAAGTGGAAAACAAATGTAATATATTTTATTAATTAAAATATACATGTTGACCCTAAAAACTATTACCGTGAATGATTATTTTTATATATTCCATTCATAAACTATGAAACCACTTTGAAGCAAATTATTTGAAACATTGAAATATGCATATAATTTGTAAAAAAAGACAATAAAACTGAATGAGGACAAGTTCAACTATGACATCAATCCTATGTGGGGAGACATGAAGATAGCCATTTACCAAGTTGATATTGACATTGAAACATAATTGATACAAGGTGTTGTCCAAGAAAAATCAATGTTATGCAAGAAGAATACCATTTGTACAAGGACTTGTCACTTATAAATTCTATACCCAAAAACAAAATTGTAAACTATTTGAAAATTAGACACCACCCATTTATTATTGATAATGTTGGATACTATAAACAAATATAGATTCTAAATGATGAACAAGAAGTGAATGTTAAAGATATTACTTTTTGAAAAAATGTATATAAAATAATAAGCCATTGTATTCATTCTTAATAGGTGGTGTAGGCACTATAAATAATTTTATATCAAAATTTATATTTGAAACCCTTGTTCGCATTTATGCATAGTCTATTGACAACAATCTATCCAAGCAAAGTTGCATATAATGTTGGTGAAATAACATTGCATTTTAAAATTTTATTTCCTTTTAATAATTCATAACTAATTACATTTGGTAGTCAAAAACTTGATACAATGTCCAAATGTTATAAATAATTATGTATAATGCTAATTGATGTAATCTCACTTGTCAGAACAAGAACCTTATACAATATTGACAAATGTTTACATGACATTATGCAGTTGCCAAATATGTACTTTGGTAATTGACATGATCTTTTATGGAGAATTTCATTAGCTTAACCCATTATATATTCAAACATCCTATAGGGTCTTACTAGGTCATAAAAGGTCACATGTTCATGATTAAGGTCACTTAATATGTTTCACCTTAGTCTATTGTGTCATGTCTTAATATTCCCTTATGTCATCTTTTTGGTCTTTCTAATGAACTTGTATGTAGTTTTCATAAAAGGACAAATGTCAAAGTGTACTATAATGTACCATGTGTCATTTAGATGTTAGGAGTTAGTTTGAAATTGAAGAAATGTAGGTTTAATGTGGAATTAAAGAATATTAAGCAGTTTCAAGCAATTTAAAGGTAAGTTGTATGATTAAGGATAACACCTAGACATGTGAAAATATTTATTGGGATATATATAGAACCCCAAAAGTCTTTTCCAAGATTGTTAAGCTTTAACAAGCTCAAAAATGACAAAAACTAGTCTATCACCTTCATCGTTCTCCTAGATAAGGTTACACAGGTCAACACATTTACACTTGACTTATGGATAGTAAAATGAGATTTAAGATAAATTCATTTGGGAGAAGTTAATATCATTTATTGCCTTCATTTATATGGATATATTTTTTAGTATGGTGTATTATTATCTATGAACTATCCTTGAGAATGCTAGTGACTTCAATCTACCTTCATAACCCTTGCACCTTCAGTTCTCCTATTTGTTTATAGTTGTATGATGATTACAAGTAGTGAAAATGATATTATAGAGAATTTTCTTCCTTCCCATGTTTTTTACAACCTATTTTTCCCATGAGAACATAAATAGATACACAATATCATCCTTCAGTTTGGAGTGAGCACCATCAATGGTCTGTAAATAGTTGTTTTCAGTTGTAGTGTTTTGTCCTCTCATAATGGATTTAGATTAAAGGTAATACAATTATATTAAATATTATATAATAATGCTGATGGTATAGGGATATAAAATAGACCAATGGAGGTTTCAAATATTTAAAATTGAGTAGAATTGAAGATGCTTCATATACACAATCAGACTTTAATATAATAAAAACCTATAGGACTGTGTAGGAAGGCAAAGACAAAGTGTTAAATAAACTATATAAGTGTTTGGATTAAATTGAGTCATTAAAATAGGTATAATAATATAAAGGAATTCATTTTATGAAGGATGAGGCCAATACATAGCCAAATCTAAATCCATGTTCATAGGGTTAAAATGGGACTCATTACCTTAATATCTAAATAACAAGGACATAGTAGTAACATGTAAAAATTATAGGAGGTGTATTTTTTCAAGATAATATAATTTAAAGGAGTTTCAAATTCCATCAAGTTTTCATTGAAGGCACTTAGTAAGAAGATTCCCATTTGAGCCTACATGAATCTATAATTTGCAACCTAGGTGTGTTGATGGTGAGAATGAATGTATGGTCTTATGGTAGGAAACAAGTGAATTAAAGGGTGGAATGGCCATGAGAACTTAAATATTGAACCAAGGGAATGGATCATAATTTTCAAACAATAAAATGTACACCTACATGATTCTTGATTCTCCAGATGAGTACCTATAGGTGACATAGTTGGTATATGTGGCAGACCAGTCTAGACCAATGTGTGATTGAAAGTTAAGAGAAAATAAGATGGATAATCATGTTGGATACATTATAAAACTTTTATACACTTAAATATAGTCCTCATATAATCATCAAAACCTATAGGAACCTTGTATATTTTGAACATACACCGATAGTTGAAGGTAATATACAGACTAGTCTAGGCATATAAAAAATATAACTTGGCTTTGTATGTAGTGGTGTAAGATTTAATGAATATGATAAAATATAATAAAAATTATATATCACATTCCATGTTACTCTTAGGGATATGATAAATAGATCAAATACTATGTCTTTAACCTTAACCTATAGTTAGTCCAAAACCCTATCTACAATCCTAAGCCTAAAGAGCTAGTCTTTTGAAATTTTTTGATTGAGGGTTATAGATTCATGATAAGGTTTTTATACCTTGTGAATAAAACAAAAATGATTCAAAATGACCCTCAAATAGTCCCATTTTTTCCATTTGAATATGGGAGATTCCCTCTAGTTTATCTCAGATAGAGGGCACTCCATAGGCAGTATAATCTATAAACCTAGCATAGGAATGTTGAATGAATGAAGGTCAAAGCCTTAAGGACACCATGGAAAGATTTGAAAGGTTGTTTTAGATATGAATAAAGTGTGAATAGGTACCTATAGTCATTGGCACCTCCATAGGTGACTATATGCACAGAAGACACAATTAGGCCTATTAGGCCTAGAACTAGGCCTAAGCCCTACAGGTGCCTAGAATAATACATATGACCATGATAACTTTATAAAAAATTGGAATAACTTAAGGGTAAATTTTATGATGGATTAGAGCCATTTTTTTGTAGTGAAAATCACAAAATTAGTCAATTTGGCCATAATTCCTATCAATCTTACTCAAAACGTAAGGAACTAGAGAGGCAAATTTATTTTGCTCACATATGTAAGGACCATGTGCACAAGAACTAAAAAACTTTGGGAGATTCAAAATGCTTAATATACTCAAAATTTGTGAAATTTGTTCTAATTTTAGATGTCATGAATTTATGAACAATTGTTAACAGTCCAAACTTCTGAAAACCCTCATTTGGACCCAATGGAGAAGAAATGAATTAAGATGCATAAAAGATGATTTAAATGGAAATTAAAGTTATTGGAACATATATATAACTCTATTAAGCTCCTTGAAATCTAATTTTTATGTATTGTCACTTGTACGAATAGGGATAATACTAAGTTTCTTACATGATTTGAGTTGTTTTTTAGGTGCAGAGAATGATGGATAATTGAGAACCATCTTTGGAGATATTTAGATACTTATAATAACATATAAAACTCATTCATCACCTTGTTTTTGAATTAAAATACCTTTACTATTACATTCATCACAAGCAGTCTAAACAGATAGTGAGAAGGCAAAATGACTATCAAAGATTGGGAGTGAGAAGTGTTATATGAGTTTCATTAGGATATTTTAATAGAAAAAAGGATAAAGGATATATATTTGAGTTTAATAACACATATTAAATTAATTTTTTTAGTAAATATAACTCATTTTTATGACAAGTGTGAGGACAAACCTAGGGGACTAGTAATGAATGACTGTAGGCAGTGAATGACAGGTGACAAGGATGAATGCATTAATTAGCAAGGTGTATATGACCTTAAATGGCCTATTATCTACATTATAATTTTAGATAATATGTGTCAAGGATTCCTATGGTAGTTTTATATAATCAAGTGAACCCCTCACCATCATGAAGGTAGTTTCAAAATAAGACAATGAAGAGTTCTACGCCAAATTGAGGAAAGTGCTTTGTTTTAGAGTGACACATATTTATGATAGCTTATTGAATTATTTTACAATTAATTCCATGGAATTTTAAATATTTCTCATATTTTAACAATTTTTATTGTGACCCTTGAGATTCTCTTATTCCCTCTCCTCTCTTTGCTCTATGTATTCAAGTTTTTTTGGCTTTGTAATGAATCCACAATTGGTATGGTGAATACATTTGGTTTTGACACATAATTTAAATTTGAATAAATTTTTTTTAATTTCATTCATTCTCTAAAATCTCTTTCCTAAGTGTGTTAAGTGGTTTATGTGATTGACAAGTGATAAACATGCTCTCTTTGCTTCCATTTCTTCTCTTGCATGTTTGTGTGAGTGACATCTCTTCTAACAGGTTTCATATAGTGTATTTTTTTCTAAGTGTGTCTTGAAGTGTAAGAGCTAATATTAGTGTATTTTATCATACCTTATTTTCACCACCTATATATAGTCATAGAAATCTACCTCTATGATAAATATTTATGCTAGAAGGACATAGAGTTGAAGTTAGTTTAAGTAGTCTTATTTATTAAGTGTAAATGCAAGTGTGTTATGTGGAGTTATCTTGGTGTATCACCTCATTATAATAGGTTTATTTATGTTTATTTTTTCCTTTTTCACCCCCAAAATTTATTAGTCTAGTGTATTGTGATCCTAGAAGATAAATCAAGGGAGCTATCCATTTCAAACCTAGAGATCTATATCTTGTAGTGGCTTGTCTATGAAGAGAGATAGTTCTATGTTATCCTAAAATTGATAAGATCTACATGAATTCTCTAGGGTAAAATTTTAGGCTATAATAGTCTTATCATTCCCAATGGGACATGATGTCTATGAATTTTTTTCAAGTTAGATTTTGGATTTGACAATAAGGAGCTATAATAGTCCACTTCTTGTAGTATATGGTGACTCCAAAGTTTCAATCTTGGTTGAAAACTAGTGAACTCTTTCATGTATAAGGTAAAAACAAGGTCTCTCACCAAAGGCATACCTTTTTAATTTCAAGAACTTCATCCTTATTTGTACAAATCAATTATATTTGAAAACACCCATCCCTATCCAAAGAGGTCCTATATTTCTCACAAACCCATAAAAATGTTCTTGATTCCCCCATTCTTGAAAAGTCCTAAGGCCATCATGGCACGAAACCATCATTTTGTAGCCTTTGCTAGCTATAGCACTCTAATACTTGCCCAATATGATGACATCCCCATATATTCCCTTAAAATAGTTCCATCATACATAGATGAGTCTTCCATCACTTCGATTGAGTATATAAGGAATATTTCTAATTTTTATAATATCCATCACATCATTGAGGAGGATATTACTATCATGTTGTTTGTTGTATCCTTAAAAGGAAAATTTCTTAACTAGTATGGAACATTGGAACTTGAATTAGTCATAACTTAGGATGAGTTGGGAGATTCATTGAGAGGAAGATTTGAGGACAAGAGTGACAACTTGTCACTAATGAAGTAGTTGACTACCATTAAGAGAGCACCTCAAGAAGTCATTCAATACTTTAACATAAGATTTTATAAGACATGGGATAAAATCCCAATCCTGGTAAGATGAATAGCTCACCATGCTTTTCTTTACTATCTTAAAGCATTTGATAGTGACATTTCAATGATGATACAATCTATAGGAGGTGACACTCTGCCTAATGACTATGAGGTGGCCATTAGGGAAGAGAATTATTTGATTTAGGCTGGAAAGATTACACTAAGACCTCCCATGCCTCTATTTTTTGACTTGAAAACTTTTACACCTATTATTACCCATATTCATATACCTAAACACAAGTTTGTTTCCCCTATTCAACCAAGCAAACCTAATGAGGAAAAAAGGATAAGAGATATGGAGCAAGAGATCCTAGGTTTAAATAGGATCATTCAATAACATAAAGTTAAGACCTTCCAAATTCACTATCAGCCTAATCAATCCTACCCCAATTATCTATGAAATAGGCATCCTTTCTAAGGTCATCCTTGAGGTCAAGGACAACTTGTTTAATTTAAGTCATACGGTGGTTACAATCCCAATACTTATTCCACCTCAAGAGAACTAGTGCCTACTCAAAATAACCTTTCCCAAGAGCAAAAAAATAAACCCTCATTAGATCAACCTTATGATCCATCTACCTATGTCAATAAATCCTTCAACCAAGCCTTTATGGCAAATTTGGGAACTATGCTAACTATGACTTAAGATGAAGTACCAAATGGAGGAGTGATTGATGGTAAGGGTGATCAAATGGGGTCTACATTGGTAAATTGGTAGAAAGACAACTCATGTGTAGTCAATCATTAAGGTTAGTCAAGCATGGATATAAGTTTTCTAGATGCAAACACAAGGAGTAATAAGAAGGTAGTTAAGGAATTTCAAGGGGATACTAATGGTTTTCCAATGAATGTTCAAACAAGACCAGGTATGTCTAATGTCATTAAAAATACACAAGTTAAAGAGATCATAATGTTAAAAGTGATTTCATACCTCAAAATTATCAAGGTGTAGGCATCATGATTCTTACTAGTGGAAAAACAAATTTAGTGGTCCTTTCACTAGCATTGTAGAGAAAATGAGGAGGTCTCATTTGAATGTATCCATGTGGGATACATTGGAAATACCTGCACAAGTAGACCTACTTTAATAAAGTTGTCCAAACTTAGTTTTAAAAGCAAATATCCTAGCTAAAGAGAGGTAACCTTAACAAACACCATAAAGCCAAGTTAAGGACAATCAATAAAAATTAAAAAGGTAGACAAACCTCCTTCATTATATATATCCATCATTATTGGAGATTCTTTTGTGCACAATTGTTTCATTGATAGTGGAGCTAGTTCTTGTGTCATGCCCAAGTAACTAGCTAACAAACTGAACTTAAAGTATGAACTCATGCCAAAGGAGTGTTACAATTAGATGGGTCAGCTACCAAGACCATTAGCATAATCAAAGGTTTACAATTGATTCTCCATTATTATCCTCCCTTCACCATTTCATAGGATGTTGTAGTTGTAGATTTACCTCCTCATTTTGAAAAAGTGACAATATATTGGTCCTAATATTAGGAGTTATCTGACTTTAGATTGGTCCTACATGGGTTTTAGGACTAAATAAGGTGAAAAAGTGACAATCAAGTCTGAACCTCTTTCTAGTTTTCATTTTGAACCTTATGTGCCTTATAATTTTAATATGAATTGCAATGTGATTGAAGAAGACGATCATCTTAGTGATCAAGAGCCTCTAACTCTCTTTGATTACATATCTGATTTTTATCTTGATGAGTGGGGAGTTGAGCAACGTGGATTTGAAAAAAATGGTCTTGGAACTTATATAGTTCATGAGGATTGTGATGCATCCCTTGAGGAATATCATGATAACATCCTAGAACAAGTTACATTGGGAAACTATCTTGTACACATGAGTGACGGTGTGAGTATCCCATCTATGTCAAAATGTGCTAAATCTAGTAAGCATCCCATTCTACCTACAAAAGAAAAAAAAAAATCTTGAACCTAAACATCAAGAGGAAGTAGATGACATGTGGAAATAATGTAATGCCATTTTGTAAGAATTTGAAGAGTTGAGGAGGCCTTTAGTTGTTTAAAATGAGCATAAACCTGATCAATTCAACCATGTTTCCAATGAGTAAAAGGAGGAGATTGAGATCAATATCAAGTAAGAAGCAAGCTTAGAAGTTTAAGATGTGTTTGAGGAGCATGAAGAAGAGTTTGAGACCTCAAATGAGTAAAAAAAATGGTAAACCAATAAGTACTTGGTTTATCTAAACACATTTTTTATGACTCTCAAGAGAAGACATTCCATAGTTCAAATGTACCTGAGATTAGGAAGTTTGTTATGATCTCCAATGATCATATTGAATATTTTTAAGTGAGCATGAAAAAGTCTAAAAAAGATACCAGCTCAAATAATAATTTTTAAGGTCTATATGGAGTGTTATTGAGAACTCTAGATGATAAACTTGTAGTCAATAGAAGATCTAACCATGGTAAGTCACTTGATTATCTCCACAAACAAATTTTCATTGACAAATATGCACCATGTGAGGATCTATTATCTTGGATCATAAGTGATACAAGAGGCATTGGGTTTTACCCTAGTTGAAGCAATGAAGAGTGGTTCTTCACCCCAATATTTTAGAGGTATTGTACATACTAGGATAGGTGTGTTTTCTTTTAGTTGGTTTGTGTTTTCCCTGAGTGTTTATGAGAACACAAGTGTGAGTTTTATTTATTGTCTTGTTTCTTGTTTCCTTGTTTTGTTTGATGTGTTTAGTGTCCTTTCATAGGCTTATCAGTGTCAAGAGTAGTGTGTAAGTGACTCCATATCCCAATGGATAGGAGAAGGCAACTAGTCTTTGGCATGGTAGGGTTGCTACCCCTAAGAAATCACAAAAATATTGACCAAATTTCACCTTAGGTCAAATTTGGTTAACCTTATATATACTCAAGCTTCCTATAGGGTCTTACTAGGTCATAAATGGTCACATGGTAATATTTAAGGTCACTTAATATGTTTCACCTTAGTCTTTTGTGTCATTTGTCTTAATATCCCCTTATGTCATATTTTTGGTCTTTTTAATAAAATTGTATGTAATTTTCATAAAATGATAAATGTGAAAGTTTACTCTAGTGTACCATGTGTTAGTTATATGTTAGGAGTTAATTTAAAATTGAATAAATGTAGGTCCAACATGGAATTAAAGAATATTAAGTAGTTTCAAGTAGTTTAAAGGCAAGTTGTATGTTCAAAGACAACCAATTGGAATGTGGAAAGCTTTAGGGGGATCTATAAATGCCCCCACAAGTCTTTTCTAGGATTGATAAGCTTTAATAGGCTCAAAATGACAAAAAATAGTATATCTCCTTCATTGCTCTCTTAGACAAGGTCATACAAGTCAATTGATTTACTCTTGGTATGAACAATAGGAGGAGAGTTGAGTTTAATGAATTTGGGAAAAGTTAGTATCATTTATGGCATTCATTTCCATGGAAATAGTTTCTAGTTTGGGGTACTATAATATATAATCTATCCTTAAGAATGCTAGTGACTTCAATCTACTTGCATAACCCTTACACCTTCAATTTTCCTATCTATTTATAGTTTTCTGATGCTTCCAAGTAGTGAACATGATCTTGTAGAGAATTTTATTCCTTTCCATGTTTCTTATAACTTATTTTTCATGTGAGATAATAAATATATAGGCATGATCATCTTTGAGTTTAGAGTGAGCACCATCAATGGTTTACAAATAGTTGTTTTCAATTGTAGTGTTTTGTCCTCTCATAATGGCTTAAGATCAAAGGTAAAACACTTGTATTACCTCATATCTAAGCATGGTGATGGTTTATGAAAATTCAATAGACCAATGGAGGTTTTAAAAAATTTAAACTTGGTGGATTTGAAGATGGTTCATATACACAGTTAGAATTCAATATAATAGCAACCTAGATGACTGTTAGGAGATCTGAGGTAGAGGGTTGAGTAGACTCTAGAAGAGATTGGATTCAATTAAGGCCTTCTACCAGGCCTGAGAACATAAAGGAAGTTATTGTATGAATGGTGAGGCCAATACACAAAACCAAATCTAAATTCATGTTCACAGGGTTAAAATGGGACTCATTACTTTAATATCTCCAAAAAGGGATTTACCTTATACAATGCTATCTTGCAATGAGAATCTATGAGGTCTAAGTAAGTTTTGTGTCTCTATTCGTGTAGCATGGACATAGTAATAACATGTAAACATGATATGAGGTGGATTTGGTAAAGAGAATATAATGTACAGGAGTTTATAATTCCATCAAGTTTTCATTGAAGGCACTTAATAAGCACAGTCCCATTTGAGCCTACATGAATATATAACTTGCAACCTAGGTATGTTGATGGTGAGAATGATTACATGGTTTTATAGAAAGAAATAAGTGAATTAAATGGTGTAATGACCATGATAACTTCAATATGGAACCAAGGAATTGGATCACAGTGTTTAAATAATAAAATTTCCACCTACAAGATTCTTGATTTTCCAAATGAGTACCTACAGGTGGAATAGTCAGTATATGTGGTAGACCAATCTAGACCAATTTGTGATTATAAGTTTAGAGAAGATAAGATGGATAATAATTTTGGTTGAATTATAACACTTGTATATCATAATTCCATATGGTCCTTAGATAAGCATCAACACCTACAAGATCGTTGTGGATTTTGAACACACACCTACTTTTAAATGTAGTCTACAAACTAGTCTAGGCATATGAAAAATGTAAGTTAGCTTGGTATGCATTGGTGTAAGACTGAGTGACTATGATAAAAAAATATTCACAATGATATATCACATTCCATGTGACTCTTAGGGATAGGATAAACAAAGCAAGGACTAGGTTTTTAACCTTAACCTACAGTCAGTCCAAAACCCTATCTACAGTCATAAGCCTAGATAGTTAGTCTTATGAAATTCGTTGATTGAGGGTTCTAAATTCATGATCAAGTTTTCAAAATTTTATCAGAGCATCACATTTATTCAAATTAACCCTCCATATTCCCTCTTTTTCTAGGTGAATTGGGGAGATTCCCTCTATTTTGTCTCAAATAGAGGGCACTCCATAAGCAGTATAATCTATAAACCTATCATAGGAATGCTGAATTAATGAATGGTAGAGCCTTAAGGACATCATGGAAAGATGTGAAATGTTGTTTTAGATATGAATAAAGTGTGAATAGGCACCTTTAGTAATTAGAACCTCCATAGGTAACTATATGCAAAGAAGACATAACTAGGCCTAAGCCCTACATGTGCCTAGCCTAATCTATGTGACCATGATAAATTTATAAAACTTTTGAATACCTTGAGGGGAAATTTTAGTATGGATTATATCTATTTATTTGCAGAGAGCATTGGTCAATTTAGCTATAATTCCTATCGGTCCTACTTAGAATGTAAGAAGGAGCCTAAGAGGCCAAATTATTTTGATCACATCTGTATAGACCATGTACATGAGAATATAATCACTTGGGAATATTTTAAATGGAGCTTATACTCCAAATTTGTGAAATTGGTTATAAGGTTGGACATTAGGATTTTATGAACAATCGTTAAAAGTCCAAACCTCTTAAAACCTTAGTTTTGACCATATGGAAAATAAATAAGTGGAGATGCATCCAAGAAGAGTAAAATGGCCATAAAAATGGTTGGGACATGTCTATAATTCCATATAGATCATTTAAATCCACTTTTGTGATATTGTAGCTTATATAGATAGGGCTAATACTAAGTTTATTATAGGATTTGAGTTATTTTTTAGGTAAAGATGAGGATGAACAAGTGAGAACCATTTTGAGAGGTATTTAGAGACTTTTCATAACTTATTAAATTCATTTCTCACATTTTTTGAACATGAAAATACCTCTGCTATCTCATTCATCACAATAAGTATAAACAAATAGTGAAAAGGCAAAATAATTGCCAAGGATAGGGAGAGAGAAGCATTATATGAGTTTAATTAGGATATTTTCATATACCAAGGGACAAATGAGATCTATTTGAGTTTCATAACATCTCTTTAATGCATTTCTTTGAGAAATTGAAAGTCACTTTAATGACAAGTGTGAGGACAAACCTAAGGGACTAGTGATGAATGACTATACGAAGTGATTAATAGGTGACAAGGATGAATACATTAGTTATGGAGGTGTAGATGAATTGAAATGACCTATTCTCTACTTTTTCATGTTAGATAATATGTTCCAAGTATTCCTATGGTAGTTTTACACAATTAAGTGAACCCTTCACCATCATGAAGGTAGTTTCAAAGAAAGACAATGAAGAGTTCTATGCCAACTTAAGGAAGGTACTCTATTTTAGATTGACACATGTTTATGACAACTTCTTGACTTCTTTTACACTTCATTCCATGGCATTTTAACTAATTCTCATATTTTTACACTTGGTCTTGTGACCCTTGAGTTTCTTCTCTTCTCTCTCATCTCTTTACTCTATATATTCCAACCTTTATGGATTTATAATGGATCCATAATTGTTATAGAGAATCCTTGCTAGTTTTGATACTTCATTTTCCTTAGAATAAAGTTTTATAAAGTTTATTAATTCTCTAAAATCTATTTACTAAGTGTGTTAAGTGGTTTAGGTGGTTGACAAGTGATGAACATGCTCCCCTTGCTTCCATTTTTGCTCTTCCATGTTTTTGTGACTGACATCTCTTCTAATATGTTTCATAAAGTGTATTATTTGGTAAGTGTGTATTCAAGTGTGAGAGGGACTATTATTGTCTTGTATTAGACCTTATTTTCACCCACCTCTAGATAGGCATAACAATCTACCTTTGTGAAAAAATTTCATGCTAGAAGGACATAGATTTGAAGTCAGTTTGAGTAGTCTTATTTCTTAAGTTCATATGCAAGTGTGTTATGTGGAGTTGTATTGGTGTCTCACCTCATTAGCATATTTTTTGATGGTTCCTTTTTCCATTTTCATCCCCAATAGTGATTAGTCTAGTGTAGTGTGATCCTAGAAGATAAATCAAGGGAGTTATCCATTTCAAACTTAGAGAGTTATCTCTTGTAGTGGCTTGTCTATGAAGAGAGATAGTTCTATGTTATCCTAAAATTGAGAAGGTCTACTTGATTTATTTAGGGTGAAATTTTAGGCTATAACACACCCTATGCATTATTTCTTCATATTTGAACATCCAAAAATGAAGGAAAAAATAGTCACATATATTTTTTGGTAGGAAAATGTAAAATGTTACCAACTACATCAAACTATGTGCCAAAAATATGAATTATTTTTGGAGATATTAAATATAATATGTACATGTTCACATACATAAAATGATATATCATATCTTAATCATAATTATTTACGTCTAACACCTAATTATCCTTTATTCCCCTATATATTTTACTTGAATGATGATGTTGATGCACATAATGATAAAATGTTAATACTTGTTTCAGATAAATAAATTGTTATTGAGGCAATCGATAAGAAAGATGATGCATATGGTGAAGGAGAAGGTTATACTAAATATATATATGTCTACCAAAAAAAATCTGGTTTAGAGTCAACACATTAGTTGAACTCTTTATTCCAAAAGATGATATGCAAGATGATCTTGTCAATGGTTCGGATGGTATATTTAAACTATACACCTATGCAGATAACAAAGACATTATTTGTTTCAAATTTAAAAAAAATAATGTTGGAAATTATCAAAGAGAAAAACATATTAACTTTTATAAAATCCATATTGAACCAAATTAGATCCCTATTTTTCATATTTCAAGACCACTACAAAACCTAATTACAAAAAACATAAACCATACAAAGACAATTTCTAATATCGATGGCATGTGCATGCATAATACATAGAGACCAAGGTTTAACCATGGAAGGTTTTTCACTCAAGCTACTTATATTTAATATATATGGATTATTATAGATAAAACTCTCATGTTTAAATACCATGAACTCATTATACTTACTAATCCCACTCATAGAGAAAAACATCGAAGTCAAAAAAAAATTCAATTGAGATGTCTAGATTGAATCAAATTCAAAGTGGAAATTAACATATATCTTGAGATCATAAATTTTTGCATTGTCTATATCAATATGTTCATTGAAAATTCATAGTCTTTCTCTATATTTAGAAGACATTGTCAATGACTATGACCTAATGAAATGTGACATATTATGCTTACAAGAAACATACACATCAAGTACCAATAGTAATAATCATATTCCAAATTTTATTACTTGTAATTTAGTGCATAATGTTTATGGTATTATGATATGTGTAAAAAAACATGCTTCCACTTCAAGTCCATTTCAATATAGTGTAGATGGAGTGGAAGCATTGACATCAAACATTGTGATATATAATTATGAATTTATAATTGTCAATATCTATGCATCTCCATTTACTTTTATTTTAGATATTATAAATGTTCTAGAATAGATAATATCAAATTCAAATTCATTGATACATATTTATATATTTGGATACTTTAATATTGACATGTCTACCTCAAAAAAATCAGCTATGCTACTTGAAAAACATATGTCAATGTCAGGCATTTATTTCTTGTTAGCAAAACATAACTAATACACAAATAGAATCATAGATCATGTATGGTAAAACATTACAAGTGAACATAACCAGATTATAATAATAGACACTTATTGTAATGATCATGATTTTATCTATCTAGTTATGAATAATAGTACCTAAATACCAATGCAAAAACTATGTATATGGTTAGAAGGTATTCTAATTGTTTATGAATATAATATAAGCATTGTTTTAGTATTTTACCATTATATGTTTAAAACTCATTTTTTACCATTTCATTAAATGGTATGAATGCAAAATAAATAAATCTAGAACATCAAAAATCTATTAAAAAAGCAATAATGAGATCGTTTGTTGGTAGTGAAACTAGTTCTGTTCAATAACAACAAAAATAATAACATTTCATTAAATTGTCCTTTTATTACAACAACAAAAATAATAACATTTCAAATAACTATAATAAAATTTGAATGAAAACTTCTAGCCTATTTCAATTAATAGGAAAATATAAATCTTATTCTATTTTAGTACAACACATTTTAGATCATGTGTGTTATGCCTTGACTAATCCTCTAATGATAAAGTTGTCAGCACTATCATTAGAAAGATAAACTATTATCCATAACCATTTTTTTTTACTTCCTATTTAATGATCTATATCTAATTTATAATTTTATTGACGTACATGATAATTTTGTGCTCTTATGTTCTCATTAGCTAATGCAATTTTAACCAGCATAAATTATCATTTGGAATACTCATAATAGATTACTACATATAATTGTATGTATTTTACCTAAACACTCATGTATTTTTCATGTTATTTGTTTTTTAATTTTTTTTGTAAATTTTTTTTTTGAGCATAGATTGGATAATAATATCTATAAATATTTACAACTTTATGTTATTGCACCAACAATCTTGCTTCTAGAAAAAGGTAATAACTTTAAAGATTTAAAATTATTGCCTTGAATCATGGTGGATAGCATAAGTCTAGGAAAAAAATAGACATGGATTAGCTATGGGTGAATATAATAGCACCAAACAAATAAATAAAGCCACCAAGCTTGGATTTCAATATTTAAAGCAATAAAATGTTCTTGTTAGGTGTTTTATTGTTTGTCATAAAATAATTGAACACGAATTTATATAAATAAATACACGTACATGAAGTATAATATTAATAAAAAACTACCGTCTTACATGTAAACATTGACTTAGTAACATCAACAAATGTAGTAGTAGACAACTCAAAAATTAGCTATGAAGATGATGGTATTGTCTCCTCTTGCAATATATATATATATATATATAATATATATATATATATATATATATATATATATATATATATATATATATATATATATATATATATATATATATATATATATATATACACACACACATACATACATACATACATATATATATATATATATATACATATATATATATACATACATATATATATATATATATATATATATATATATATATATATATATATATACATATATACATATATATATACATGTATACATATATATATATATACATATATATATATATATATATATATATACATACATATATATATATACATACATATATATATATATATATATATATATATATTCATGGTTCTTAAACTATATACCATGTATGTGGTTCTTACTATATATACTGCATACATAGCTATGGCTCGATTATTATCTATCCTACTTTCGAATAATGTTTACATGATACTAAAACATGTCCATGGAATTATCACTCAAATCCGTGTACTTATCCAAGAAAAGAAGGCAAAAATATATTGATGATTATCAAATAAGTGATGCCTTGTTTATAAGAGGTCATTCCCAGTAAAAAATCAAAAGAAGGCTGAGACAGTCAAAGTCTAGAGGTAAATCTAGGACTACAATAAAAGATAAGGGGAAATGTTGGAGCTATGGTCAAATGGGGCATTTTAAGAAAGACTACAAATCTAAAAAGGTTGAAAAGGGAAAGTCATTTGATGATTCCAGAAATACAAAAACAAATCCCTCTAGTGAATACTTGGAGGATTTATTATTAACTTTAAGCTCACATGTCTATGATGGTGCATGGTTAATTGACTCAGGTGCCCGTTTTCATATGACCCATCACATGGAGTGGTTATATGAATATAAAAAGATCAATGGAAGCAATGTCTTATTAGGAGACAACTCAACCTATAAGATCATAGTTCAAAGAAAAGTCAAGTTGATATTTAAATATGGAAGGGTTAAAAATCTCTTTGGTGTTATGGACATTCCAAGTTTGAATATAAACTTAATGTTTTTAATTATGATGAATGATAAGGGTGTGCAAGTAATATTTAATAAAGATAGTTGAAAGATGGTTTCTAGAGTAATGGTAATGGCAAGAGGAATCCATACAAAAACATTGTTCAAGTTTGAGGCAAGCACTATAAGTGTTGAATGTAATAGCTCTATTGTTCCTGAGGTAAACAATGTTATATCAAATTCCTACACCTCCTATAGATAATATAATGTTATGGAATCAAAGGATGAGACACATTGGTAAAAAAGGCCTTTGAGCATTAAAATCTAAAGATATAACTGAAGGTATTTTTTTATTTCTCATTAGACTTTGATTTTTGTGAATATTGTGTGTCTGGTAAGTAATATGGAGTGAAGTTTCCCAATAGTGCTACAAGATCAAAATGTATTTTTCATTTAGTTCATATTGATATGTTTGGACCTGTGAAGGTCACATCATTAGGGAAATTTTTGTGTTATGTTTATTTTATAGATGACTACTTTAGAAAATTTTGAGTTTATTGTATCAATGTTATATATAAATTTTTTAGTAAGTTTAAGGGTTTTAAGGCTCTTGTTGAAAAATAGATAGAGAATAATACTAAGGAATTTTGAATTGTAAGTTTAAGGAGTTTAAGGCTCTTGTTCAAAACCCAACAAAGAAGAATATTAAGGTCTTGAGAAGTGACAATGGTAGAGAATATTGCTCCAATGTTTTTGAGTAGTTATGTAAGGACTATAGAAAAGAAAGACAAAATACAACTTCATATACAACACAACAGAATGAAGTTTTAGAAATAATGAGTGGGAATTTGATGGATAAGGTGATAAACATGCTTATTGGTCTAGGCTTAGAAATAAATTTTATGCATAAGTAGTCATGACTAATTGAGCTATTTGATCAATAGATCACCTTTTTTATTGTTGGTCAATAACACTCCAGAAGAAGCATGGATTGGTAAGAAACCCTCTCTCAAAAATCTTAGATTTTTTAGTTGTGATGCTTATATGTATATTCCAAAATAAAAAATGACTAAACTTGACAATATATTGGCAAAGTGTATGTTTGTTAGATATGGTGTTGGTATGAATGGATATAAACTATGTGCCCTAAGAAAATAATATTGTTTACAATTATAATTTTATCTTCAGAGAGGTAAAAGGGGTTTCAAAATAATAAGGACAACCAAAAGATAAACTTGAAAAATTTTAGTTTAAAGAAAATGATGGAAAAAAAGTTCCTAAATTCAAATAAATTGTAGAATATGAAGTAGAGTAGGTGTTGCAAGAAGAAGATTCAAAATAATTTGTGGAGGAACAAGAATATGCAGAACTAGAAAATCTAGTCTCTAGAAAATAACATCAGGTGAGAAGATCATCTGATAAGAATAGTCTTGATTTATATTCTATTTTTATTTTATTAGTTTTGTTTGTTACTGATGAAGACCCAAATACTATAAATTATGATTTCAACTTAAAATAAATTAAGTCTTAGAATAAGGTTGTGGAGGAAGAAATATAGTCCTTATATAAAAAAATTTAGACATGAGACTTGGTAAAACTACCTCCTAGAAGAAAACCTATTAGCTATAAATAGGTATTTAATAAGTACAATGTAAATTATAAAATATAGAAACATATAGAAAATGGATTATCTCACGTAGAGGGAATTGATTTTGGTGATATTTTTTCTAGTTATTGTTGCTACTTTTGATTGTAAAATAGAATAGATGGATGTAAAGAAAAATTTAATACACGGTGATCCTTCTAATCATAGGAATTTGACAATAGAGAGGAGGTTAGTCTTGTGTTAGTATATAAAACAATGAAATGAACATACTAACATGCTAACATATCTAGCCTAGTTCATAGGGGGAGCTTAATGAATAAAATACAATTCAAAACACAACTAAAATGCAAAAGATAAATAATCTCTTTCCTATTTTGAATTCTCAAAATGATTCATTATGTGACTTGCTCGGTTTGTGCTCAAAAAGTCTTTAACAATGGAGATTGTGTATCTCCCTCTCTCCTTGGCACCATTATGACTTGATATGGCTTATTCTTGCCTTATGTGGCTTGGCTCAATATTTTGGCATTATAGCATTATTGATATGAGTCTTATGCAAAAACTTGAATTATAACTCTACAATTTCCAAGCTCTCTTTACAATAGGCAATGGCTTGTGTTTATAGGCTTAGGAACTAACCCCAACTCAAGGTGAGTTAAAGTGTAGTTTAAACATGGACTAGGTTCAAATCTAATCTAAGTGATTAAGTATAACCCCAATAGAGTTAAAAGGTTTCAAACACTCATGATTTTTAATTAATAAGCATGGGTCTCCAAAAAGAGATATTTTAATATATTTTCAAATGCTTGATAACTCACAAAAGGTAATCATGAAAAGCTAGGATATTTCATATTTTTGAATTTCTTTTTTTAGTAATTCATTAATCTCACATGGAAAATTCAACTAGGCATTTAATTTGGTCTATATTTTTAATTAATTCTAATTATCCATTTATCTCTTTCAAGATTTGATTTTATGTGTGCAAGTGCCCCAATTAATAGATCCATAGGCCAAGTTGACTGTTATGATGATGCAAGATGATTAGGGGTGAATTTTTGAGAGTTTTTTGTTGCATATGATGGAATACCCCACTTATTGATGCCTCAACATGATTATAATTTTTGACAAATGATGCACAAGAAAATTTGGGATGTTTAATGATTCTTAGGCTTAATTTGTAAAGGTTGGTAGGAATTAGTCTAAAGTCTGATCGAAGGTCATTGGTGGCTAGTTTTAAGTGTCTATAGTTTTCCCCTATTTGGGAAGGTGTTACAAGTTGTAATCATAGTAATGTCTTCTCAAATAATTAAAATGTCATGTATGCTTACAACTTCAATGACAATGGATGAATATAAGTTCCCCCTTAAGGGAGCAGTTGGAAAAGGGTCAGCAATCAATCCCTCAAAAGGAGGAAATAATTAGAGAAAAAATATGAAATGGGGTAGAAGGGAATGGATTTCCCATAGGCAGTTATAATCACTAGTATATGGAGATACCCTAGTTGGGCAAATAAATAAGATGATTTTTCCATGAGAAATTATAATCATCGACATAGGTGGGATAAAAAAGGTAATGATTTGCCGAAAGGATATTATAATCATTGAAGAAAGGCTTAGGGTAACACAAGAATGATTTACCTAAAGGCAGTTATAATCATCAAAGGGAAAATAATGATTTGCCCATAGGTGGTTAGAATCATTGGTAGGATAAAAACATGCCCCAGTTGGGAGGATAGAGATAATGGTTTTCCCAAAGTGGTTATAAGCATTATCAAAATGAAAATGTGCCTCAATTTGGTATAATAAATACAATAATTTGTCTAAAGGTGGTTATAATCATCAACATTCAAATGGATGGACACATAATGATTCACCCAAAGGCAGTTTGAATCATTAGCAATGCAAGTGGGATAGTATACAATGATTTGCCTAGAGGTGTTTATAATCATCTGTATCCTAATAATGGCAAATATGATATGAAATATGATGCTAAATAGGTACATAGGAGAAAGATGAATTTGGGTAACTTGCTAATAAGGAGATGCTCATTCAAACTAGTAAGGGTTAAAATTCTTTTGTGACTTAATTACTCTATATGTGGGAATGATTTGGATTAAATAGAGAATGTTGTTGGTTCCAAAGAGATATACCATTATTGCATTACTGTGTAGACTCTCAATGCTGATTGTTACTATAACACATGATGGTAGGCATCATGATAGAACACCATGATAACTTGGCTAAAATATGCATATTAACTGACACAAAATCTAATAAATAATTGAAAATAATGAACCAATGATAAAAACCATGATGACAATGTTGATGCATAAATATGGATCTATTCAAGAATAATGCACAATGAATCATCCAATGAATGAAAATAGATTGAATCAAAGAAAAATAATAAATAAAATAAATAGTAAAACAAATAAACAAACAAAGAAAACACCAAGAAAATAAAGAATAAAACAAAACAAATAGATAAAAATAAAATGAAAAAAAAAGCAATGGCTAATCATAATGTTAGTGCAAACAACACAACATAAACAAGATGATGAAAATTATCTTAGAATATAGGAGACAACATAACAAACAAATAATATGGGGGAATATAAGAAAGGAAGGGGTGGTCAAGTTGTCTCCAGATGCACTAGGCAAGTGTATGTTGCCTACATAGTTCTATAGACATAAGATCCAACAAAGACTTCAGGCCAAATTTAGTTCTCCCAATAAATGGGATAGAATAAAATGATGGGAAGAAAAAAATGATAGATGCTATAGAATAAAAATGGTAATGGACTCATAAAATGGTGAAATCATGAGACATTAGGCCAATAAATATGGGGAAACTAAATGACAAGTGGTTTCCTATGACTTAGTGAGGGTTCTTAGAATACTTAAGGCAAATAAGTGGTCAATGTTTTGTATTTTATAAATAATTTCTAAAATATTTTTGGGTTTTTTATGTATCTAAACTCAATGGAGAATGATGAGATACTAAATGGCCAAGCTCATAAAATGGTGAGAGCATTCAAATAGAATATTGCTCAAAAAATGATGAGAGTGTGGCTTAGGTTTCTCACAAAATGGTGAGAGCATGGTTGAGGTTGCTCACAAAATGGTAAGATCATGGCTTAGGTTACTCTCAAAATGAGAGAGAGAATCGTAAAGAGGTGACTAAGATGACCTTAATGTGAATCAAGTTCTGACTACATAGTCCCAAGATAGGACCTCAAGTCACTATAGTTTTGCTTTATAGTAGAGGAATCTAACTAGTGCAATAGTCAATTCAAACAATATATATAAATTTAGTAAATGCCATAGTAAAACATAGGCATGATAAATAATTATTGCCCCTAATTTTCCCATAAGTGGTTATAATTATCAAAAAATGGCATAGGTCAGTTATACTAATTTGCCTATAGATGGTTATAATTAGTATCTCAACGGTGGAATACTAATTTTCCCAAAGGTAGTTATAATCAGGCACACTTGCTATAGAATGAAATAAAAAATGAAGGATACAGCTACCAAACCATTTTCATACTACTCCAAATATATTGCCTATGTCTAGAATGTTGAAACAATAGTTGAAACTTGATCTGAATCTTAATGATAAAAGCAGGTTGTGGAACTAATGGAATGGAACCAAGGTCAAAAAGGTTGGGTAGGGAGGTGTAAAAATAACTTAGTTGATATAAAAGGTATGGTAGAAGGGTATATTATATAATTATATGGTACAAGGAAAAAAGTTGATATTGTGGTACAACTAAAATGTACCTTATGGATAATACACCAAGTCACTCAAGCAAAGTAATGATTGAGGTGTATAATGTTCATCAGATCATCAAGTTTATCCCCATTTGGTGTAAATAGCATATATTCTCCACCACCATAGCTTAAAACAATGATGAAAGGACCTATCCAATTGGGTTTGAACTTGCCTTGGTGTTTCTTCTCAACTATGGCATTATGCTGGTTTTCTTTAAGAAAATTATCATTAAGCATAAATTATTTGTGTTAAACACATTGATTATAGTGGTCATGGAGTTGGTTTTGTTATGATTTTAAGTTATTGACTACAATCAAAAATTTCTCATCAAGTAGCTCCAACTTTTATAGGTGAGGTACTCGATAATATTCATCGTCTAGGACATCCTTTAAAGAGATACACAAAGAAGGTAACTTGACCTCAATGAGAAGAATGGCTTCAGTGCCATAAACAAGTGAATACAGAGTGGCTCCTATTAGGGTATGGTGATGAGTATGGTATGCCCAGAGGGCACATAATATTTGAAGGTGCCAATCATGGTTTTCATCATTGAAAATCTTTTTAATGATGTTGACAATGGTTTATTTAGATGTTTTTACTTGGTCATTACCTTATGGGTAATATGTGATTTAAAAATGTTGAGTAACTATGTACTTGGAACATGGTGATTTGACATCCATATTTTTTAATGATCAGTCATTATCAAATATAATCTCATATGGGATACCATAATAACAAATGAGATGGTTAAAAATGAATTTGTAAATTTGCTTTCCAGTCATGTAAGTGATGGGTATAGCTTCAACCCACTTAATAAAATATTTTGTGGTGGTGAGGATATGTTTATAGCCATAAAATGAGGTGGGGTTTATCTTAAATGAGATCAAGGCCCCAAGTATCAAATGGCCATGATATAAGTATTAGTTTTAGAGTCTTGGTCAAGGCATGAATCATATTGGCATACCATTGACATTTATCACAGTTTTTAACATATACAACTGCATATACATCCATTATTGGCCAATAGTACCTAATATACAAGAGATTTTTGGATAGGATGGTCCTACTAGTATGGGATCCACATACTCCATTAACTTCTCATAATTCTAATGTAGATTCTACCAAAGTTAAATAATGAAGTAGAGTTCCATCAAAATTATGGTGGTATAGGATTGACCCAAGTAAGGTATAACATGTGGCATATTGGATAAAGGCCTTAGATTATTTGTGGGATAGGTCTGGTGGTAGAATTTTTTCATGGATATAGGCATAAAGGTTAGAATACCATATATATTTGGGACCAAAAATATCATAGATCATTGGGACGGTCAAAAGTTCATGAGCTGGCACTAGCTGATTTTTAATGAGAAACTAGTATCCTTAGGCCATATTTTTATGATGAATAAGATAAAAAATAGTGGTTGGGGTATATATATTTTTATTACTATCCCTTGGTATATGTTTAAATTATATATCAACAATCTATTAGTTGAGAGTGTCTACCATTACCTTGTATGGTACCAATTTGTCATCCTTAATCTAAAAATGGTTTGTAACCTGATTGATGATTAACTAAAACTCACCATAAACCTTTAGATGTTGTATATTAAATTTTAATACTTGTCAAATCCCTATAAAAATTGATTTGTACTCATCCATGTTATTTTTACAAAAAAATCTAATCCTAAATGTCTTAGGATTTAGATCCCCCTATGGAGTGATAAACAAAAGCCTTGCCCCGATCCATGTGTTGTGAATGATCCATCAAAATATATATTCTAGTGATACTCCTCAAGAGGTGTTTCAATGATGGTAAAAATTTATTCATTTGGGAATTGGAATGCCAAAGGTTTTGTATTGGTAAGGAGTGCTTCAACAAGATAATCTACAAGGACTTACCCCTTGATGGCATTATGATTGACATATTCTATCTCAAACTCATTGAGAAGCATGATCCATTAGGCCATGCAGCCTTGTAAAGCTATTTTAGATAGTAGATAATTGAGTGGATTGACTTTATAAATAATTTTAGTCTTGTTAGTCAACATGTAATGTCATAGTTTTTTAGCAACGAAGACCATAACTAAAAAGAATTTTTCAATGGGCATATAATTGTGTTCATATGAAAATAGTGTATAACTTAGATAGTACATGGCATGTTCCTTTCCATGATCATCATGTTGAGATAGAAGTGCTCCCAAGTATTTGTTTGTAGCTGACAGGTATAGTAAGAACAAATTTCCTTGCATAAGAGGCAATACAATAGGTGGATTTTCTAGATAGTCCTTTAATTGCTGAAAATATTTATGGCATTCATCATCCTAATGAAATGTTACACCTTTCTTCATTAGATGTGTAAATGGATGGAATTTTCTTGCCAATTGAGAGATGAAACATAATATGGATTATGTCTTACCCTATAAACTTTGAAGCTACTTCAAATTGGTCGGTGGTGGCATCTCTGTAATGGCTTATACTTTGGATGGATCGACTTCAATACCCCTATGAGACATAATAAAGCCAATAAATTTTCCTAAAGTAGCTCTAAAAATACACTTATCAGGATTAATCCTAACTTTGTATTCAGTTAGTCACTCAAATATTCATTGTAGTGTTATTGGATGATCAACCTTGGTCTTTGATTTTACTAGTATGTCATTGACATAGTCTTCAACAATATCATGAAATATGATGGTCATGGCTCTTTGGTAAGTGGCCCTAATATTTGTGAGACAAAATGGAAAACCTATAATAAAATGTTCCCCATGGAGTGGTGAACATTTTTTTTTATGGTCTTCTAATGCAATTTGGATCTGGTTGTATCATAAGAATCCATCCATTAGTGATTGCATTTTATACCCAGGTATGGAATCAATAATCATGTCAATGTTTGATAGAGGAAAGTCATCCTTAGAGAAGGCCTTTTTTATGTATCTAAAATTAGTGCATATCCTAATTCTTTATAACTTCTTACTAACTTTCACCATATTGGATATCTACTCTGATAGTCGATTAGTTGAATACATTTCACTTCCAAGAGTTTTTCCAACTCTTTCCTCACTAATACAACACAAGGACACATCTTACACAATTTTTGTTTTAAGGATTGACATCAAGATGTACCACAAGGTGGTCTACAACCAAAGTGGGGTCCAAACCTGGCCTATCAGAATAAACCTAAGAAAATATATCAATAAATTCCCTTAGAAGGGCTATAAAGATGTCATGTTCCTCCTCAATGAGAAACACACTTAATTTGATCCATTTTTGGGTAATTTGGAGTCTTGATGTTAACTTTTATAGTATCCTCCATAAGGAGAGTTGAAATATCTTCTATAATGGTTGGCAAAGATTTAACCTAGCTTATAACAATAGAGTCTTGTATTAGGATGGAATCTTCAATTTCTCCTAGGCATGATGAATCAAAATCTCCCAATGGTAAGGATGGCCATGTGACAAATATTATTGGAAAATCTTGGATGATTCAATCAAAATATTATTGTTCTTCAAGACAAATCTCGGACCCATAGTCAAGTTCATCATTAATGGTCTCCTGCACTATGTTTGAAGAAGTTTGAACATCCCATTTAATGGCACCTAAAATAGGTTTTCACCACTAGAATGGCCTTTCTCTTTATTATTTCCCTAGTACAAAAGTACCTCATAGAGGTTTTCAATTTGAGACATCAATATTTTATTTAATTATTTATGGCTAAGGGTGTTCACCCATTATCCAAAATAGGTTGTAGGATCCAATTTAATTAAAAACCCTTGTTTGTGGTCTCCTAATAGAACATTCTCCCTCATGCCTAAAAAATCATAAAAGGCCTCATCATTATGAAACTCATCGACCAACACTATTGATTATGGTTGGTCATAGTCTATCAATTAAGGGTAATATAATATAAGTGGATTATGTGAAATAATTGGTCAAAGGGTAAAAATGGCATTAGTGTCAAATAAATTGGAAGTGGCTAGGTCATTGAAAGGGCTATGATCACACTCTACTTCACTATCAGCATTATCATCACTAGTCATTGGTGTTGGAACATGAATAAGGTATATGGGGTCACCCTCAGGTAGTTTAAATCCAATACCATATGTTATTTTATACTAAATGGTAGAGATTGGCTCAAGTGAACCTTGTTCATTTATCAAAAATCCTCTTCCTTCATTGGCATGCTTCTCCATGATTTTGTTTGAGATGGTATACTTGACATTTAGGTAACAGTCAAACATTTAATCATTATACAACCAGGATTAATAATCTACAAGTGGGTCTTATTCTTGGCTAGTGGTCGGTATGAAAATGATAGGTGTTGGACTATGTAGTTTGGATTTTCCATTTTATTACCATTTTAGGTAGGGTGGTTTGGATTTAGGTTTGCCATATGACTTAGGGTTTTGTGGAAGCTTATCAATATGGAATTTATCGTGGGTCATATATACTCTTGGGCTATTAGTCAAGATAGTATAATGATTAGACATTTTAGGATATGGCATGTGGGAAAGGGAATCAAGGGTATCTAGGTCAATGTAATCAGCCTCTAGTGAATCAACAAGTATTCCTTTTCCCTTGTCCTTCTTAAGAATTGGATTCAAGACAAAATGGTAGTTATATCTTTGGTACTCAGCCTCTAAATACTTGCAATGTTTGTATGGCTAAAAATTTCCATGGATAGAAACTTCCATACCTGAATGGGAAAACTTGATACATTGGTGCGATGCTGAAGGGATTACACAGATCTCATGTATCTAAGGTCTACCCAAAATCATATTGTATGAAAAATTAAGGTCTAACACATGTCATAGTTTATCATAGGTTAAGGGCCCAATGATAACTGACAATCTGATGGTACCTTGTGATTGTTGTTCTTCATTGTCATAAGCCTTGATTATGTTTGTTTCTAGTTGGAGATCAAATTTCATGTATCCATGAAGCTTAATAATATTTAGAGACACAATATTTAGACTAGATCCATTGTCTATGAGGACAAGCTTCACTTTGTGTCATGTTATGACAATTTCAATGTATAATGGATTGTTATGCAAAGGGCCAAGGGATGATATATCGCTTTGGTCTAAGGTTAATTATTAGCCTAGGGTTAAATGTCTGATCAAATATTAAAATTTGTATATAGATATGTCATTAGGAACTTAGGATTGGCAAAGGAAATCTATTAAGATGTTCTTGTGGATTGTAGACATACACAACAAATTCAAAAGGGAGATTTGTGTGGGCATATTCTACAATTATTATATAATATTGAACGTCTTTTTTTTCACATTGATAAATGGCTTATTCTTTGTCATAATGGTGGGTTGGATGGGTGAAGTGGTAGATGGTTGTGGGCCTAGTATGGTAATATTTGATCTCTATGTTGTGATTGCATAATTGGGATTAGATACAATACCATTGTTACTATCAAATGATGGTGGTGGGGGACTAGATAGGATAAGTCTTAGTTGTCAGTGCACTTATGCATGGTCATGGGTCAATGATGAGTTATCGGTATGAGGTCTAAAAATAGTAATCTCTACTTATTGGTATGCATTTATATAGTCCTAGGTTAAAGAAGGATCACTATCATGGGTTGGTTGATTAGAATTTATTAGCAATGGTCTCATTTTATTAATACTTGGTATTTGATTAATGAAGATGTTGGAAACATGACTTCCCTCAATATGGCCTAAAACCTTGTTGTAGTCATGTGCAACAACATGGTAGGTCTATTTATTCTTGGCATTATTTTAGAATTAGCTCTATTCATTTGTTTGACATTGTTCTTGTTATTGGATTTGTTGGTTTGGTCTTGGTTGTTAATACTATTATTTCTATTGTGCGAGCCTTTATTGTTGCTATTATTGGTTATGTTGTGGAAAGTGGTTTCAATAAATGATTATGTTATGATTGGGTGTAGAAGCTCCATTATTCAATGTAATCTCCCCATTTTCCAACATATTCTTAATCGAATGTTTAAATTTCACACAATGATGCAAATTATGTCCATTAACTCAATGATACTTTTAGAATTCATTTAGTTGGTACTAATCAAGATAAGGAATTCCCTTAGGATAGTGCTTCAGAATAGGCCAATTGATAAGATTAGTGGTGGTGAGCTTGAAAAACACAAGTTCAATGGGTTCTCCAAGGTTACTAAAGACGTGATGAGTAGGCATAGTTCTCCTTGGAGGAGGGGTTTACAAAGGAAAAGGTTTTTACATTTGTTTCATGGGTCTAGGTTATTGTAATCGTAACATCTACTGAAGAGGTTGTTGGTTAGGAGTAATTTACATATACGACATAGGTTGATTGGATAGTGTTTACAACATTTGGACATGTTGTGACTCAATTACTCCATTCCCCAAAACATTATTGTTACAATTAAATAGCTTGGGTTTGTCATAATTACTAGCTTGGGCTAGTTGTGATGATTGCATTTAGACTTGGTTCTAGTTCTGGCTATTATTTTGCTTTTGATTATGGTTCTAATTTGATAAGGTTATCTTAATTATCCCTTTGTTAATAAGTGCTCTTTAAATCAACAAACCTTTACCAATGATTTCCTTAAAAGTGTGTGGACACTATAACTCTAAATGGTAAGATATATCACTGTGTAAATTTTTAGTAACACACTGACTCATTGCTTGTCTAGTAGATTATGGGTGAATCAACTGGCAAGGGCTCTCCATCACTATAGATAACTTGAAAATATTTCACCAACCTTTTGTTTGGCTTGCATAAAATCTACCAATGAAATCTCATGCTCAATATTGTAGGAGAAGTGTTACACAAACTTGTCTGAAAGATCATAAAAAATTTGAAACTGAATTCTTAGGAAATTTCAAAAACCACTCAAAATCTTGTCCTTCTAAACTCCTTAGAAACAATAGTAAGAGTTATATGTCATTGTAGGCCACTAGTTGACAATTTTTTTGGTTAAATAGGCCTTAGGGTCTGCTTTCCCATAGTATTTGTCAAATTTTGGTGGCTTGTACCCTAGAGGAGATGGTATTTGTAAATACTCCATGTTGAATAGGTAATAACACATGTCATCTAACTTAAACTTATTGGTTTGTTGTTTGGCTTGGATGAGGGAAATTACATCCTTCATTTGTGGTAGTTCTTGGGCTAATAAATTAGAGGTAACATTAGTTTGAGGTGGAGGCTAGGTGGTCAAATGTAGATTTATTTAACTAGGGTATAATGGAGTCATGGTTTGCTATCAAATGTTGGTTTAGATAGGGGATTGACAAGGAATATGCATACATAGATTAGGGTATGACTGTTAGAATTGGACATGTTATGTGATATTTCGGTTAGGATTTGGCATGTAGGCCTAGTTTTAGGGAAATTATGGCTGTGATGGAAGGATATGGCTAGGGGTGAAGTATTGTACCTATTGAGGTTGATTCAAGACTTGTCAACTAGTTAAACCTTGCTTATTAAGGGGAACTTGTGAACCATGGCCCTGCCATTGAGTTGGTGGTACATTTGGCACAAAATGTAATTATTGCCTAATTGGTACTTATGGAACATTAGAACCTCTTGGTTATATGAATCCTTGTTGGGAAGTAGATGTATGTTGAAGGTTGGCATTTATCACTAACCAATATTCATATGTTGTTGATTAGACATCATTTATGATTATATTGATATGTTGATCTATGACTAAAGAAGTATGTTCATCACTACCTAATGAGGTGGAACATTGGTTTCCCCTTGTTGAGGTGGTAGAATGTTTTGCCTCTAATGTGTGGCTATGTTACATGATGCCTATTATTGCGTAATATTAGTCATCACATTTTGTGGTGGAGTAACATTCATCAAATTGTTTTGAGGCATGACACTGGTTGTGTTCTTGAAGAAGCAACTGGTTGAGGTTTAGAGTTAATTATTTATTGAGGTTGGGAGGTATAAGTTCCTACCCCTTATGTTTACAAACTACTCAGGGTGTTAACTAAAGACACATTTTGTTGTGGACTAATTGTTTATGCATTTACACCACTTTGGTCTAGATTGGACATCATTTATGCATTGTCCACTATGTTTGGCTCACTCTTCTACATAGAATCAAAATACACTTTTTCAATTATTGGGGCATTGAACATGTCTCCAACTATTTGTGATTTGTGTGAATGGGTCTTAGCCAAATTTTTTTGGCCTATCAATTCAATTAAGACTCCTATTGAAGGAGCTAACTCGATAAGAGGATAATTCGACATGTTCATGTTGTTGAAGTTATATGCTAAGTTCATATAGGTTTGGTATGTTATCTACATCTTTATGAAGTGGTCTTCCATAAATACTTTTTCCCATGACAAGCATACAAGGGTATTGATATGACATTAGCACTATAGCTTGAGGATTGTTATAAGAGGCATGTTCATTGCTTTGATTATAAGGCATCTTTTAAGGCACTCTTACTAGACTTGGAAATTTTTTGTGGGGAAAGTCTACTAGAAACTTAGCCCCTACCTCCATGGTTCTGAATCCACCTTCACGCCTTTTACATTAATGCCCCTAGTCACTCATTTCTATATATAGTTTATAATGTCCCCTATCCTTTCAAGATATGGCTTAGCCAATGCCCCCCTTTATCTATATAGGTGATAACTCAAGATTTTGGTTTATGGTTAGAAGTTTAGGATTTATAAATTTAGGGTTTAAGGCTAATGGTTTAAGATTCACTATTTAGGATTTATTGTATAGGGATTATCATTTAGGGTTCAATTTTCAATGTTATGGCTTAAGGATTAGGATTTAGGGCTTATTTTTTATATTTTATGCTTAAAGGTTTGGGATTTATGGCTTATGGCCCAAGGGACCAAAGTTTTAGATTATAGGGTTTAGGGCTTGCTATTTGGGGTTAGGGTTTTGGGTTTATGCTTTCACACTTAGAGTTTAGGGTTTTTAGGGTGTAAGGTTCAAGGTTCTGGTCTTGGGGGTTTGGTTAAGGTTTTGGGGTTTGGGACTTAGTGTTTAGTATTTAGGATTTAGGGATTAGGGCTTAAGGTTTAGGATTTGGGGTTTAGTGTTTATGATTTAGAGTTTATAGTTTGGGGTTTTAGGTTTAGGGTTAAGGGGTTAGGGGTTAGGGATTTATGTTTAGTGTTTAAGACTTCGGGTTTTCAATTTTTGATTTGGGTTTATAATTTTGGGTTTAGGAGTTAATGTTTAAGGTTTATGACTTATGGTTTAAGGCTTGGGGTTAATGGTTAAGGGCTTAAATTTAGGTTTCAAGGTTAATGATTTAAGGTATAGGGTTTAAGGTTAAGGGATTACATTTAGGTTTTAGGGTTTAGGGTATAGGGTATAAAGTATAGGGTTTAATGTTTTAATTTTATATGTTTAGGGTCTATATTTTAGGGTTTATGGATTTTTGTTTTTGGTTTATGGATAATGTATTAGGGTTAAGGGTTTAGGGTTTATGGCTTAGGGTTTGGGGTTTAGGGTTTAGGTTTCAATGTTTAGGGTTTAAGATTTAGTTTTTAGGGTTAGGGGTTAATGGTTTAGGTGTAAATGGATTACCCTAGGGTTATTATTTGTATTTATGTCCAATATGAGTGACCATATCATGACCACGATAAGATGACATGTATGAGTGATCGAATACCTACATTTAGTATGACTGAGTATATCATTACTATATCATGATTGACTAAACCCTAAACCCTAAACCCTAAACCCTAAACTTGTGTGTGTGTGTGTGTGTGTGTGTGTGTGTGTGTGTGTGTGTTATAGGTTAAATTTTATAGGCTATTCATTTATGAATATTGATATACCCATTAATTAAATTTCATTTTCTAAGTTGAGAACAAGGTTGTTAAGAAAATTCCAAGGCAAAGATAGTAAACTCCAAGTATAGTACATCTCCAACTTTGTTGATTGAGTATAAACCTATTATGAAGGTCTTATGTTATTATGTAAACACTATAGAATACTTAAAATTAAAGTGATTCAAAACATTTTATAGTTAAGCCAAGTCAATATCCTTTGAAGTAAGTAGATTAGGCCATCCAGACCTAAAGAGTAGAGTTTCCATTGAATTCTAATTCCTAAGAAAGCAATGCAGGAAATTGGTTTCTTATCCTTAGAGATAGTCTCCAAACATCTTAATAAAGCTTTATAATAATCCTTTGATGAACTTATATTAATAACACCTTTTTAAGACCAAACACATGTATCCATAATATTGTAATAGTGCTTAGGACATAGTCAACTTTTTGGGCACTTTGGTGATATAATTGGCAGCTTGAGCTTGTGTAAAGACACCTATGAGTCTTGAATCATTGTATTGATATTTTCATTGAGTTTTTGAATTTAATGAGTCCAAAAAATAATGTATTTGTAGACCTCTTTGTATCAAGTCCTTAAGAGGTATAATTTGGCCTAATAGGCCTATAAAGGGTAGAGTTGTAATCTAATTTTTGAGTTGAAGTTATTCATGCACTAAAAATCTTGAGTTAAATAATTGGTGAAACTCTCATAGTATTGTTAAAAGAAGTGAGGATGTATAATTGAGTGATTTAGGAATCAAAGAATGGTTTTGCTTGAAGGTATATTACTATCTTAGGATTGAGTACCCTAGTTTAAGCTATTAAAAGTGTCTTTTGATCTGAATACTAAGGCTAAGAAGTCAAGAGATAATAATAACGAATAAGTTCATTAGTTTTTCAATACAAATACTCAAAAGACCTTTTGTGATAGACCAAGAGATAATTTATGGTCTAATTGCAAACAAGTTTCTAAAGGACCTTAAAGTAGACCAGGTTGAGTAAGTGGAGCACTTAATTTGACACAAATAGGTAATAGTAAATATCGAGATATGGATTGTGTATTTAGGTAGGGCATACTACTTAAGATCAATTTATGGTTTAGTTATTTAATCAGGATGAGCATACTCAGGAAGATAAAGTAGATAGGGAATACTTAAGTAGGTAAAATAGACATGTAATCCTTAATGGTATAGACCTATTACATATGTCAAGTAAATGAAATAAATAAAAAATGCCAAACTCTAGGTTTAATGTGTCCCAAATAGGTCTAATCTAGGAAAATAAATATTGCTATGTCTTTTGGCCAAATATGACATCAAAATTTAGGCTCAAATAGGCATGTGCTTGGACTTTACACAAAACAAGTACAAAAGCTAGACTTATAATAAAGAGGTATTTAATCTAAAAAATTTGAAACACTTTGGCATAAACTAGGCACTCTACTTTAGACATGAACTTAGTCAAATTGGCATGAGACATGAAATAAAAGGCATTTCGAGATAGACTATTTTCTCCCAAATAAAGGCACAAACAAATATTTTTTGAATTTGGGTAAAGAATTAACCTAGGTTATGAAACAAAAAAGAGAAATATTGGTGGCTAAGCCTAAATTACATAAGGCATAAATAGAAATCTATCAATGTTTGAATTTGAACTTGTCAAGGTTAATAAAAAACTCAACTTATGAACACCAAGAATTTTTATCAAACAAGCTAGATAAAGGTGAATGGAATAATGACACTAGGTAAAATATCCCAAAGGCACATGTAGATTGGTTTCAAATGTGAAACTTGGACACAAGACAAAATAAAACTATGAAAAAATTCAAGAAATGTAAAGATGTTATGATGCTCTAAAGGTATGATCGATGGTTTGTTTCAAGACTCCAAGGCACAAAACTTAAAATGATTTGGGTAGCATAATGTTACCTATTTCAATCAAGTGACACAAGTTTTTTGACTAAAAAGTTTAATACCAAGGCATGGTATCAAGCAGATAGCATAACGCCTCCTGAAACAATGGAGTGGATAACAATTTTAAGACAAAGGCATGGTGTCACCTTTAGGAAATGGATATTTATGGCTATAAAAATATACCCAATTCATTATTTTATTAAGATAAAAAAATTTAAATGGTTTGTAAAAAGAGGCATTTCCTCCCCCCTCACCCCCCAATGAAGATTTGGAAGACCTAGTGGAAAAATCTAATCTTAAATATATTTGAAACACGTAGTAGAAAAATATTACACGACAACAATGAAATTTGAGTAAACCATCAACAATAAAACCAATGAGCTATACATATATTTTACTACAACATTTTATTTTATTCTCAATATAATTGCAAAATAACTGTGAAAAAAAAATTCAACCACAATTCCACTCTCAATGCAACTTATCAACCAAGCTGCCAATCTTGAAGCCACATGCTGCAACCCAACCAAATGTAAGTATGAAAGATTGTGAAGCTTGAGGTGGGCATAAAAAAGGGTACATGGCTTGGGCATCACCTATGGACCATGAAGGATTTAAATTTTTCAACTCTTTCTTTAAATATTTTTTTAATGATAACGATTGATGGTCAACTTTCTCCTTTGGTAAATTTTTAATGATAATGTATTTTTAAAGTAGTGTGGGGTATATCACTTGTTGGTAGTGAAACTAGTTCTCTCTAATAACAAAAAAAGTAAAGATTCAATTTATATTTCTTTTTTTTGAAAACAAAAAGAAGAGTTACATAGCCTATGAGACATGGTACTATTGTGAAATGCAGCCAACGAGATCCAAAGTTGATTAAACTTGCCTTCCAACACACCTAGGAGATTAAAATATTTATTTTAGGCATGTTTTCTTTGATTGGTTATTTATGATTACACATTTGTGGTTAGATCTAAGCATAATTTAATAGTGTATTATTTGGATGAAGTTTGGTTTTTAATATGCCACCAGAATCATGGCCTCTTAGAACGTGGCATTTTTAGTGTTGTTGTTTTGGAAATAACTTCTTTCTTACCTAATATGTGTGATGCCTTCATGTAAGATTATCCTATGCAATTATCCTTTTCCTATGTATGGGGAAATATCTTATATTAAATTTGTAATCCTATGATAGGAACTAGGCAAAAGGTGCACACAAATGACACACCTACAAAACATGAAACTAATGTGAGTATGGCTCAGAGGCCAATCAATGCACCATATTTCACACTATTAACAGTCTCTCATATGCTTATACCTTGGGTGATGGAATATGTTTTATAGGGATGTTTATTGACTCTATGTAACCACGCTATCTAAAAATGATGTTATATTCAAGATATATGATGTGCCAACTCTTAATGTATAACATAGAATGTGGAATATTATTAACAAATGGGTTTATCGAAGCACATGCCAAACAATTAACACTGACCATGATTGTGTTCAGAGATTCAATGGTAGATCCAAGGAATAACAATAATATTATAATGTTTTTCAAGACCAATTTCCTTCCCAGTATATGTTAGTGTAAACATATTCACTAAATATACTCTCACTAGTGAGTATAATTGGGAATAATGTTGGGGTTTTGTAAAAGATTGGTAAGAGATTATGCCTGGAGGCATTGTGGCTTCACCCATTATGCTTCCTCTGCTCAAGATCGGTTAATGGCTAAGATTTATAGATATTGTTTTTCCTTTTTAAGTGTCTGTGGATTATATGATTGAATTAGAAATAGATGAGTATAATGTTTTTTCATGTACTATGACATAAATAAATATCGCTATTCTCTTACTAGGTTTGGAGGCTATTGTTTTTAAAATAAGTGATTTTCACATTAGTATTTTCAACCTGTGTTTTTGTTTTTCTATGTGTCAATAATCATAGCTGAAAGATTGGGTACAAAAGAGGCAATACTATCATATCTGGACTTAGGAATCTAGGCATCCAAAACTTGTCACACAATAATATTTGTTCTAATTTGAATAGTATTTTGATTTTTTGAATTGAAACTACCAATTTGAAGTGAAGCTTGGCCATAGAGTTAAATTTGAGTGAAAGTAATAAAATAATGGCATTATCACCTTAGAATGGAAAATTTCAAGGAATTTAAGCTATTTAGCAATCTCAAACTTAGAAGACTAGAAAATATGTTGTAATTTGAAGTGTTGTTTGAAGGTTGCCCTACTAGCTAGAGTGACCAACTAGAGAGAAAAAAGCAAGAATGAAAAGTAATTGTGGTCAAATGGTTCCACAAATTTTATTACTACTATCTAGTTTTTTCTATCATCTAAGTTATATCTTCATCTTTTCCCTTGTTAATACTGCATATTAAGGCCATTGACCTTGAATGTTCATTTTCTCTTTGCAATCATGCATATTTCTTCCTTTTTCTAAAAACTTAATTAAGTGTATTTGACCTATACAATTCATTTGTAAGAAGCATAAAAGGAAAACCTAGGAATTGTAAAGATAGTCAATGGTATCATTCATATCCCTAATGTAGTTAACAATGATGGTCATCTAGTTATCCACTTATGTGAACAAGTAATTCTAAACATGGTTTATTTAGTTCATTCTTGCAAAGATGCAAGTGGCCACAAAAATATGCTACAAGTCACATAGTTGTTAGTGAACATGTCCTTCCCAATGTTGTATGCATCTAAACTATGTTGTTAAAGCCCTTCAGAATGTGTATGTAATCAAATTATAATGCTATAATTTTATGTCATGCTCATGGATTTTGAATAATTTTATTGGGAATAGTCGAGCACACTTAATAACTATTTAAATCAAAGAAGAGAAAATATAATATATCCCTACCCATTAAAATGTTGGTGATTATTCACACAATCATTTTTTTATTGGCTGGCATGATTTCCTATTCAAAGTAATTGTTGAAGGCGAGAATAATAGTACCATACCCAAAGGTAGGTACTAATAACATTGCATTGAAATATCATTTTCTTACTTTTATTCAAATAACTATTATAACTTTTGAATTAAAAAATTTATCCTATTTCAATTAATTGGAAAATAAAAATTTGGTTTTAGGATATTTTATATTATGTGTTATGCATTGATTAATTATCTAATGAAAAAGTTGTCGGCATTATTATTGGAAAGACAAATTATTATTTATAATCACATTTTTTTGTTGTATTTTTGAGAATCTAAAATCCAAACAACGTCTTTGCATTCATAAAATTTAAACTCTACTCAATATTTCACATTGAGGTAGAGTTTTTATATCAATTAAAAAATTAATTTAATATTTTCTAAGTAGTGTGGGGTATAGAGGTTCTTAAAAATGTCTCCAACTTAATCTTTCATCACATGATATGGCAATGTATAATCTCAAAGACCTCATCATATACAACCTTTGCATCTATATACAAATTAAAAAGATCAAATATAACCTACCCTACCTGCATCAACCTTAGAGAGAATAATATAATTCTTCTAGAGAGGAAAAATTGATCCTAATACATAATTACCATGTGATGAAATATTAGTGCCCCTGGGTTGGCCTAATGGTGAATAAAATATGCTCCAAAAAGTGAGGTCACATGTTCAAATATTGTAGGGGTAAGGTATGCACTCTCCATATTTTAGGCATAGAAAGGTTCTTCCTACACATTGGGAGTGCAAGATGGTCCCATATACTATAAACTACCTTACAGACCATAACCAAGATACTATGTGACATAGTGGACCTTAAAAATATAGTATTATTATTATTATTATTATTATTATTATTATTATTATTATTATTATTATTATTATTATTATTATTATTATTGGTCATAACTTGTAGCTTTGGGGAAACTCCCAGTCTATTACCATAATCCATAATTATAGTAAAAAGGATTTTGTAAAAGACATGTGACCTTCTTTTGGATTCATCAATGTTTCTAATTCAGAAAAATTAGTTCACATGCCTTTTAACTTATGAAAAATTTAATTAAATTATGACATAATTTTTGTTTTATTTTTTTTATTTCAATATAAAAATGTGTACCAATGCGAAGGATAGATCCAACTATAATTACATATTATTAGTACCGAAGGGTAAACTTAATGAATCATTTTCCTTTTACTATCAATTAAAGTCATCCTTATGGACCAATTATAGTTCATTGTTTTTTACCCATGGAAAATTTTGTGGTTTTGTAATAGTCAAGTTGTGCATTTTAAAAAAATCGTGAAAAAGGGCTATTATTTAAGTTGTGATTAATCAAAATTGTTTACATCTTATTTAGGGGCAGATCAATGATGTCATAAATAGTGACTTCACACATATAAAGCTACAAGGCCAATGATCAATTAATCTATGTAGATATCTATTAGAGTATACATTATTATATAAAAATATTTTAAGGAATAAGTGACATAATGGTTGGTTATATTTCTTATAGTGATTGTCCTAAAAATTAAATATGCTCTTTATAGTACCACATGTCTTTTACTCATTAGCATAGGTTCTTTCTGTTCATTTTCATGGATTTCCCATGCTTTTCCACATATGCTTTGCTTTAACTCTCATATATTCCCTTAGCACTACTTGTCATTTATCCATTAGTCTATCCCCTTTTCTAATTGACTATACCTTTCCTTGTGTTGACCCCAATGAGCCCTGGTTCACATGAAGTCACTATTTGGTGACATTGTGGGCCTTCGAGCCTTGATGATCTCTTTATGCTATTTTTGACTATGAAAATCATGATATCTCCCTTCACCATCTAAAATTATCGAGATCATGCCACATTACATGATCTTGAGGCTCAAGCTAGTCCCTTGACATAGTCAATTTTGCATTTATGCCTAAAGGATCAGACTTTTCCTGATGAGGACACATGTGTTAATCAAGGGCTCAGATGGAATATTGAATCTATAAGATCAAACAAACAACTAAATATAAATATTTTGAATAAACTAGTCAAAGAAAATGAAGTGATTATGTGTGGACAAAGCTTAAACCATGATTAAAATATGCAAGCAACACAAGTAAAGATATTTTATTTGAAACTAGACATAATTTTCATTTGGTAGTTCCTGATTCAAACACCGACCACTCTAAAATCTTGAAGTATATGCAAATTTATCATTTTTCACCATGCATAAAACTTATAATAATGATTTTAAATCCCAGAATGTAAAATATTTTTGATGATAATATCTAGTTTCATCAAATCGAAATAACACAATCGATTACATCAAATAATTTAATCACAAAATTTCTTAGACAAAAATTTTAGACCAAACATACTAAAATAAAAGGGTATTATGATGAATCTCACTCAGTCATTTATAACTCAATAATCTAAAATGGCCTGCACCCTCCTCAAGTCTTTAATGGTTTTGATGTTTAGATGAGACAATAAATTTAAGGTTAGGGTCTGCTACCATGTACCAAGTTTTTATTGGTTTGTTATTGGGTCCACATTTACACTAGTTGATCTGATTCATGTTCTAAGATCACAAAATGTCACCACATGGCAACATCATGGGCCTTTAGGCTATGGGGTAACATTGACTACTTGGGTTTACACATTGATCCCCATCGAGTTTGGGTGTACGTGATGTCACCACATGGTGACATCATGGATCTTCGAGCTTTGGTGAGAAGAATTTCACTATTTAAAATATTATAAATGACTTGGGTAAACTTAATAGGGACACATATCTCAATCTATGCCCTAGGGAAGATTTAGGATTTGACAAATTCTCTTTAGTAAATCAACTAAGGCATAAAAGTGAAAGAGTCTCGACCAAATGAATGAAGTTTAATGTGGATAGGCCATTTCAAAAAGGGACCTTAAATTTTGATTAAGAAAACCTATCTAAAGTGTAAATCATAAAGAATATCAAAAGATTTTAAAATAAAGTTACTCCATTTTTCACAAATATTCAAAGGTCTAAGGCTAATTTTAACAAGATTTGATTAGACCATACCATGAAAATAGACTCATATGAAAGTAATTAAGCACAGAGGTGGAAAGTGTCACAAATCCAATAAAATTTAGACTTAAAGACAAGTCAATAAAAAAAATTATTTTAATTTTAATGAGGAAGCCCTTAGACCACCATATTACATGTTATTTCATGATCAAAACCCTATCTTTGGTCATTATGAACCATTGTATTATACAAAATTAAACAATTATCAAAATACTTTACCACAAACACATCTATCAAGAACCTATTCTTTACTTTCTCCTTTTTGGGAAAAAATGCAAAAAATATGGTATCCTAGAAACCACATCTTGCTATGGTGATAGCATATTTATCTTTATTTTTTATTTGACAAAAAATGATTTTGACATATGTTATTTGCATCTCTATTTAGTGAAATATTTTCCTAATGCATTTATTTCTATAGATATAAAAGCACATAGTTATTTGAAAGATAATCTAACATACAATGTCATAAAAATCATACTGACTATTACAAATTGGTAGGCATACACATTAAAAAGATGGGTTTTTGTCTATGACGAAGATGGAATTGAAGGAAACAAGTTCACCATCTAATGGATGCTCAAATTTTTTGGATGTCAACATTCGCCTATGGTCATTGATGATTCAACAAATAACCTATAATGATTGTGCTCTATCACAAGCCTTATATAACATCATTTTTTTAAATAAATACAAATCATGTACATTATGAACTATTATATGTGGCAAGAATATATTGAATCAAGGACATGTGTTATTGGTGGTTGTTCAGAATCATTGCATAAATAAAACAAACTCTCTTTACATAGAGCAAATAAAATTGCATGTGAAATAAAAATAAAGTATATGCACTATAAATAACAGACAATAGACAAGGATATAAAGCCACAATTTTACCCTTGTGGTTTTACTTCACAAACATTGTTGAATGTTTGTACTATCTCTTTAAATTGATTGAAGAACATGTTATGTAACAAAAAAAATTAGATTTTTTTACAAAAATAATATCAATAAAAATATTTAACAAAAAAAATATAGACATACCCATACATGTTTGTGGTGTTTGCAAGCAATTAAAATTCAAACATAATATGAAGTGTTTTAATTAATATGAAAAGAACACATGGAAAGAATTACTACTAAATTGCAAAGGCACTCAAAAAATGTTTTAAAATGCAACCAATCATTAAGAGATGGAAATGTTCCTATATTTTCAACACCCACTAATATTATTAAACAAGTGTTACAATTTTTAGGCATGTTAATAGATCTTGAAGAAAGGCTTGTTGTGATTAGAATTATATTTTATCAAATAATAAATATGGGATAAAAGAAGCCACAAATTAGTTTTATAGGGTCTATTATCAATGTCATGTCAAGTGTTGATAAAATTCAAAAGTGCTGCCTTAATCCATAAATGAAAAAACAAAAATTACAATAACTTCAAAGAGATAATTAGAATATAAATATGTAGATCAAGTAGGAATATTTCATTCTAAACTTATTATGGAAGCATTGCAACAACTATGTGCACAAAAATTATACATTACTCATAATTTAAAAATTAAGTCTGATTAGAAAGCCTTTATAACAATAGATATTATCAAAAATGTAAATAATAGTAACATGTCTAATTATTCTAAAATTTATGAATATAGTGAAAATAATCTATCTTCTAACATATATGGAAATAGGTTTAATGACACTTGGTGCATGGTTTTCTAAAATCAACATGTATTATTTCATTGGAGGACAAGTTAATTGCAATAGCACCAGCTGAAGAAAATCCTCCTCTTAGAATTTTTAAAGACAAATATTCAAAATAAATGAACTGTCCAACACTTCTCTTTGTAAATCTTCATGATGATGACATTGTGTTAAGATTTTTATATCAAAAAATATTACAATGGGATCTTTTGCATACTAATCATTGTTTTGCATATCATGTTAGAAATTTATTTTTCAAAATAATCATAGACCAAGTTGGAAATACAATGTGGATTTAAACTAGAAAAATTCAGTTAAAATGAAGAAAACTTTTGGCCAAAGATGTCAAATACAAGCCAAATTTGGAAAAGTTGCTCAAATAAAAAACTAGATATGTTGATTTCAAAAAAAATGTATTTCACTTGATTAAATTCAAGGTCTTAAAAAAATGTCTTTGTAATGATACACCAATTAGGGTCTCCAACATTTTTATGAACTTTCACAAGTACTGAACACTCTTGGAAACCATTAACAAATGCATTGAAACAATTTTATCGAAACCATTACAAAAAGTCAAATTCACAACTAAATGAACTGGATAAAGCAAATGACATTTCTTTTTTTGTGAGAACAGATCCAATCACTTGTATATGTTATTATAGACATTGTATAAATGTATTGAAGCAAATGTTGTGTGAAGACAAAATGATCCTAGGCAAAATCACAAATTATTTTTTTGTAATAAAATTTCAAGGTAGAGTAAATGCTCATAATCATTTGCTAGTGTCAATCGAAGATGCATTGACATATGGTAAAAAACAAAATTCAAAAATTACATTTTTTATTTACATATACATAACTTGTAATATTCATGTTCTATAAAATGACTTGGCATAATTGTATATTCATCGTCATACTAGTAGTTATAGAAAAAAGAAATAAAAATAATGTAGATACAATTTTCCACAACTATCAATGAAAAAAATGGTAATACTTTAACCATGTGAAACAATAAATGAGAATTTAATTGTAATAGAAAAATGACTTTATTTGTTGATAAGCAAAAAAATATATAATGCTTTAGATAATTTTGATACTTTTAGCCAAATATTACACATGCTTTTAAAAAGATACTAAAAAAACATGCGACAACAAACATAGATTTTATTTAGATACTACATAGCCTAGGAAATGTAATTCTAAATTATCAACATATGTTTACACAACACGTTATTCACTTAGTGTTATCATTACCATTAAATCATTACTCAAGAACATGTATCTTTATAAGTACTATCTTTATAAGTACATCTTACCTTCATGAAGGAAAGTTTATTTTGAAACCTCTAATTATATTTAGTCAAGAATAAGATGAATCCAAAAAATTTATTTGGCAATCCATTATAGACAATTTTAGTACACGACCTACAATAGTTAATCATATTTGTTTAGTTGAATTTATACCTCAGCACCAAAAAAATGGAAATCCATTCATGTGGAAAAAAATGTAATACATTTTATTAATTACAATAAACATGTTGACCCTGAAAACTATTATCGTGCATGATTATTTTTATATATTCCATTCATAAACTATGAAACAAATTTGAAGCGAATTATTTTAAACATGGAAATATGCATATAATTTGTAAAAAAAGATAACAAAACTGAATAAGGATAAGTTCAACTGTGACATCAATCCTATGTGGGTAGACATGAAGGATGCCATCTACCAAGTTGAACTTGACATTGAACACATAATTGATACAAGAATTTGTCCAAGCAAAATCAATGTTATGCAAGAAGAATACCATTTTTAGAAGGACTTGTCACTTATAAATTATATACCCAAAAACAAAATTGTAAACTATTTTAAATTAGACACCACCAATTTATTATTGATAATATCGAATACTATAAACAAATATTGATTCTAAATGATGAACACAAAGTGATTGTTAAAGATATTACTTTGAAAAAATGTATAGACAATAATAATCCATTGTATTTATTTTTAATAGGTAGTTTAGGCACTAGAAATACTTTTATATAAAAATTTATATTTGAAACCCTTGTTCACATTTATGCATAGTCTATTGACAGTAATCTATCCAAGCAAAGATGCATATAATGTAGGTGGAATAACATTGCATTTTAAATTTTTATTTCCTTTTAATAAGTCATAACTAATTTCATTTGGCAATCAACAACTTGATACAATGTCCAAATGTTATAATCAATTGCGTATAATTCTAATTGATGAAATCCCACTTGCTGGAGCAAGAATATTATACTATATTGACAAACATTTACATGACATTATGCAGTTGTCAAATATGTACTTTGGTAATTGACATGATATTTTGTGTAAACTTTTATCAACTCAGCTTGTTGACTAAATTTCACCCTAGGTCAAATTTGGTCAACCCCTTATACATTAAAACTTCCTATAGGGTCTTTCTAGGTTATAAATGGTCACATGGTCATGGTTAAGGTTACTTAATATGTTTCATCTTAGTCTATTGTGTCATTTGTCTTAATATTCTCTTATGCCATCTTTTGTGGTCACGTTAATGAACTTGTATGTTGTTTTCATAGAAGGAAAAATGTCAAAGTGTAATATAATGTACCATGTGTCATTTATATGCCAGGAGTTAATTTGAAACTAAAAAAATGTAGGTTTAATGTGGAATTGAATAATATTAAGTAGTTTCAAGCAATTTAAAGCTAAGTTGTATGATCAAGGATAACCCCTCAACATGTGATAATATTTAGTGGGATTTATACACAACCCAACAAGTATTTTCTAGGATTGAGAAGCTTAAATATGCTCAAAAATGATAGAAACTAGTCTATCTCCTTCATTGCTCTCTTAGACAAGGTCATACAGGTCAACCAATTTACTCTTGACTTATGGAAAATATAATGAGAGTTAAGATGAATTGATTTGGGATAAGTTATTAGCCTTTATGGCATTCCTTTACATGGTAGTATTTTTTCATATGGTGTACTATGCTCTATGAACTATCCTTAAGAATGCTAGTGACTTCATAACCCTTACACCTTTAGTTTTCCTATCTATTTATAGTTATCTGATGATTCCAAGTAGTGAAAATGATATTATATGGAATTTTATTCTTTTATATTTTATTTATAACCTATTTTTCATGTTATATCATAAATGAATTTGCAAGATCATCCTTCATTTTGGAGTGAGCACCATCAATGGTTTGCAAATAGTTGTTTTCAGTTGCACTATTTTGTCCTTTCACGGTGACTTTAGATCAAAGTAAATACACTTTTATTACCTCATATATAATAATGGTGATGGTTTATGAAAATTTAACATACTAATGGAGGTTTCAAATATATAAAATTGGGTGGAGTTGAAGATGGTTCATATACATAGTTAGACTTCAATATAATAACAACCTACAAGACTGTGTAGGCAGTCAGAGATAGAGTGTTGAATAAACTCTAGAAGAGTTTGGATTAAATTTATTAATTAAAATATGCCTAATAATGTAAAATAATTCATTTTATGAATGGTGTGGTCAATACATAGCCAAATCTAAATCTATGTTCATAGGGTTAAAATGGGATTCATTACCTTAATATCTTAGTAACATGGACACAGTAGTAACATGTAAAAATGATAGGAGGTGGATTTTTTCAATATAATATAATATAATATAATTTAAAGTATTTTCTAATTCCATAAATTTTTCACTAAATACACTCAGTAAGAACAATCCCATTTGAGCCTACATGAATCTATAACTTACAACCTAGGTGTGTTGATGGTGAGAATGAATGTATGGTCTCATGGCAGGAAACAAGTGAATTAAAGTTTGTAATTTCCATGATAAATTCAATATTGAACCAAGGGATTGGATCATAGTATTCAAATAAAAAAAATTCTACCTATAGGATTCTTGATTCTCTAACTGAGTACATACAAGTGACACATTTGGTATATGTGGCAGACCGGTCTAGACCAATGTGTGATTACAAGTTAAGAGAAGATAAGATGGATAATAATGTTGGATAAATTCTCACACTTCTATATCATAATTATATATTTTACTTAGATAATTATCAACACCTACAGGAGCCTTATGGATTTTGAACACACATCGATAGTTGAAGGCAATCTATAGATTACTCTAGGTATATGAAAAATGCAAGTTGGATTTATATGCAGCGGTGTAAGATTGAATGAATATGATAAAAAAATCCTCCAAATTATATATCATATTCTATGTGACTCTCAGGGATATGAAAAATAGATCAAATACTATGTCTTGAAACTTAACCTATTGTCAGTCTAAAACCCTATCTATAGTCATAAGCCTAGAGAGCTAGTCTTGTGAAATTTGTTGATTGAGGGTTCTTGAGTCATGATCAGGTTTTAAAAACTTGTGAATAAAATAAAAATTTCTCAAAATAATCATATAGTAGTCACATTTTTTCCATGTGAATAGGGGATATACCCTATATTTTTTCTCAGATAAAAGGCACTCCATAGGGGGTATAATCTATAAACCTAGCATAGGAATGTTGAATAAACAAAGGGAAGAGCCTTAAGGGTATAATGGAAACATGTGAATGGTTACTTTATATATTAATAAATTTTGAATATGAACCTATAGTAATTGGAACCTCCATAGGTGACAATATGCACAGAAGACACAATTAGGCTTATTAGGCTTATAACTAGATCTAAGCCCTACAAGTGCATAGACTAATACATATGACCATGATAACTTTATAAAACTTTTGAATACCTTGAGGGGAAAGTTTAATATGTCTTAGATCCATTTTTTGGTATATATCATCACAAAATTGGTCGATTTGGTCATAATTCCTATTAGTCCTACTCAAAATGTAAGGAGCTAAAGAGGCCAACTTTTATTGCTCACATCTATAAGGACCATGTGTATGAGACCTAAGCCACTTGAGGATATTTTAGATGGTTAATATACTCAAAATTTATTAAATTGTTTCTATGTTTGGACATCATGAATTTATGAACAATTATTAATAGTCCAAACCTCCTAAAACCCTAGTTTGGACTTGATGGAGAATAAATGAATAGAGATGCATCTAGGATGAGTCAAATGGCCATGAAATTTCTTGGTAAATTTATATAAATCCCTTAAGATCCTTAAAATACAATTTATCTATATTATCACTTGTATGGATAGGGATAATATTGAGTTTCTTGTAAGATTTGAGTTGTTTTGTAGGTGCAGAGGAAGATGGATAAGTGAGAACCATTTTTGGAGGTATTTAGAGACTTATAATAACATATTAAACTCATTTCTCACCTTTTTTATACATGAAAATAACTTTTCTATCTAATTCATCATAGGTAGTCTAAATAGACAATGAGAAGGCAAAATGACTTTCAAGGATTAGGAGTGAGAAGTGTTCTATGAGTTTCATTAGGATCTTTTGATAGACCAAAGGACAAAGGATATATTTGAGTTTCATAACACATATTCAATGAATTTATTTGAGCAACTAAAATTAATTTTGATGACAAGTGTGAGGACAGACTTAGGGGACTAGTGATGAATGATTACAGGCAGTGAATGACAGGTGAAAAGGATGAATACATCAGTTAGGGAGGTGTAGATGACCTTAAATGACCTATTATATACCTTCTCATGTCAAACCATATGTCTCAAGGCTTCCTATGGTAGTTTTAAACAATCAAGTGAACCCCTCACCATCATGAAGGTAGTTTCAAATTAAGACAATGATGAGTTATATGCCAACTTGAGGAAAGTACTTTGTTTTAGATTGACATATAGCTTCCTGAATTCTTTTCCACTTCATTCCATGGAATTTTAATTTATTCTCATAGTTTTACACTTTTTCTTGTGACATTTGAGCTTCACTTATTCTCTCTCCTCTCTTTGCTCTATATTCTCAAGCCTTTTTTGCTTTGTAATGGATCCACAATTGGTATGGTGAATCCTTTCTATTTTGACACCTTATTTCACTTTGAATAAAATTTATTTAATTTCATTCATTCTCTACAATCTCTTTCCTAAGTTTTTAAATTGGTTTAGGTGGTTGACAAGTGTTGAACATGCTCTCTTTGTTTCCATTTTCGCTCTTACATGTTTGTGTGAGTGACATCTCTTCTAATAGGTTTCATAAAGTGTATTTTTTGTTAGATTTGTCTTGAAGTGTAAGAGGGAATATTAGTGTCTTGTTTCAGACCTTATTTTCACCACCTCTATATAGGCATAACAATATACCTCTATGAGAAATATTTATATTAGAAAGACATCGAATTGAAGTCAATTTGAGTAGTCTTATTTCTTAAGTACAGATGCAAGTGTGTTATGTGGAGCTATCTTGGTGTATTAACTCATTATAATAGGTTTATTTATGTTTACTTTTTCCCTTTTAACCCCTAATAGTGATTATTCTAGTTTAGTGTGAGCCTGGAAGTAAAATCAAGGGAGCTAGCCCTTTCAAACCTAGAGATATATCTCTTGTAGTGGCTTGTCTATGAGGAGAGATAGTTCTATGCTATCCCAAAATTGATAATGTCTACATGAATTCTCTAGGGTAAAATTTTAGGCTATAATAGTTTTTGTGCTAAGGTCTACTTGAGTTCTCCATGTTCACAGGGTTAAAATAGGACTCATTGCCTTAATATCTTAGTAATATGGACATAGTAGTAACATGTAAAAATGATAGGATTTGTATTTGTTAAAGAGAATATAATGTAAATAGTTTAAAATCCCATCAATTTTTCACTGAAGGCACTCAATAAGAAGAGTCCCATTTGAGCCTACATGAATTTATAACTTGCAACCTAGGTGTGTTGATGGTGATAATGAATGTATGGTCTCATGGTAGGAAATAAGTGAATTCAAGGGTGGAAAGGAAATGATAAATTAAATATGGAACAAAAGGAGTGGATTATAGTTTTCAAACAATAAAATTTCCACCTACATAATTTTTTATTCTCCAAATGAGTAACTATAGATGACATAGTTGGTATATGTGGTAGACTGGTCTAGACCAATGTGTGATTGAAAGTTTAGAGAAGATAATATGGATAATCATGTTGGATAAATTCTCACACTTATATATAATACTTCCATGTGTTCCTTAGATAATCATCAACACCTATTATAACCTTGTGGATTTTTAACACACATTGATAGTTAAAGGTAGTCAATAAACTAATCTGGCATATGAAAAATGCAAGTTGGCTTTGTATGCAATGGTGTAAGATTTAATGACTATGATAAAACATACTCAAAATTATATATCACATTCTATGTGAATCTTAGGGATATGATAAATAAATCAAAGACTATGTCTTGAACCTTAACCTACAGTCAATCCAAAACCCTATCTACACTCATAAGCCTAGAGAGCTGGTCTTATGATATTTGTTGATTGAGGGTTCTAGATTTATGATCATATTTTTAATTTCTTAAAGAGAATAACAATGAATCAAAATAACCCTCAAATAGTCCCACTTTTTCTAGGTGAATAGGGGAGATGCCCTCTATTTTGTCTCAGGCAGAGGGTAATCCACAAGTAGTATAATCTACAGACCTAGCATATGAATGTTTAATGAATAAAGGGAAGAGACTTAAGGACATCATGGAAAGATGTGAAATGTTGTTTTAGATATTAATAAATTTTTAATAGGCACCTATAATAAATATAACCTCTATAGGTGACTTTATGCATAGAAGACACAGTTATGTCTATTAGGCCTAAGCCCTATAGGTGTCTAGACTAATCCATATGACCATGAGAAATTTTTATAAATTTTGAATACCTTTAGGGGAAAGTTTAGGATGGATTAGATCCATTTTTTCATAAATACCATAACAAAATTGGTCAATTTAGCCATATTTCCTATCAGTTTTACTCAGAATGTAAGAAGGAGCTAGAGAGGCAACTTCTTTTTCTTACATCTGTACAGACCATGGGCATGAGACCTAATCACTTGAGGGTATTTTAAAGAGGTATTATACTCCAAATTTGTGAAATTGGTTATAAGGTTGGATGCTGGGATTTTATGAACAATCATTAATAGTCTAAACCTCCTAAAACCCTAGTTTGGACCTGATGGAGAAAAAACAAATGGAGATGCATCCAAGAAGTGTAAAATGGACATGAAAATGGTTGAGACATATTTTAAAATCTATCTGGATCTTTTACATCCACTTTTGTTGTATTATCACTTATATAGATAGGGCTAATATTGAGTTTCTTACAAGATTTGAGTTATTTTACAGGTGCAAAGGAGGATGAAAAAATGAGAACCATTGTGAGAGGTAATTATAGACTTGTCCTAACTTATAAAATTAATTTTTCACATTTTTTAAACATGAAGATATATCTGCTATCTCATTCATCACAAGAAGTCTAAATAGATAGTGAGAAGGCAAAATGACTATCAAGGATTGGGAGTGAGAAGTGTCATATGAGTTTTATTAGGATATTTTGATAGACTAGAGGAAAAATGAGATATACTTGAGTTGCATAACACCTTGTCAATGCATTTATTTGATAAATTGAAATTCACTTTAATGAAAAGTGTGAGGATAAACCTAGGGGACTAGAGATGAATGATTACAGGCAGTGATTGACAGGTGACAAGGATGAATACATCAATTAGGGAGGTATAGATGACCTACACTAACCTCTTATCTAACTTGTCATGTTAGATCATATGTGTCAAGGATTCCTATGGTAGTTTTAGATAATCAATTGAACCCCTCACCATCATGAAGGTAGTTTTAGAGGATGAAAAAGAAGAGTTATATGCCAACTTGAGGAAGGTACTCTATCTCAAATTGACACATGTTTATGAAAAATTCATAACTTATTTTACACTTCATTCCATGGAATTTTACTTGATTCTAATAGTTTGACACTTCATCTTATGACCCTTGATCTTCTTTTCTTCTCTCTCCTCTCTTTTCTCTATATATTCTAGCCTTTTTAGTTTTGTAATGGATCCATAATTGTTATGGAGAAGCCCTGCTAGTTTTGACACCTAATTTTCCTTAGAATAAAGTTTTATAACATTTATTAATTATCTAAATTATCTTTCATAAGTGTGTTAAGTGGTTTAGGTGGTTGAAAAGTGATTAACATGCTCCCCTTGCTTCCATTTCTACTCTTACATGTTTGTGTGAGTGACATCTCTTCTAATAGGTTTCATAAAGTGTATTATTTTTTAAGTGTGTCTTGAAGTGTGAGAGGGACTAGTAGTGTCTTGCATTATACCTTATTTTCACCCACCTCTAGATAGTCATAACAATCTACCTCTATGAAAAATATTTATGCTAGAAGGATATAGAGTTGAAGTCAATTTGAGTAGTCTTCTTTCTTAAGTACAGATGCAAGTGTGTTATGTGGAGTTATCCTGGTGTATCACCTCATTAGCATAGTTCTTTTTATGTTTCATTTTTTTTCACCCCTAATAGTTATTAGTCTAGTGTAGTGTGATCCTAGAAGATAAATCAAGGGAGATATCCCTTTCAAACCTAGAGATATATCTCTTCTATTGGCTTGTCTATGAGGAGAGATAGTTCCATGTTATCCTAAAATTAAGAAGGTCTACTTAATTTTCTTGAGGTGAAATTTTAGGATATAACACACCCTATACATGATTTATTCATATTTGAAAATATAAAAATTAAATAATAAATAGTCTCATATATTTTTTGGTAGGAAAATGTAAAATGTTACCAACTACATCAAACTATGCACCCAAAATATGAAATATTTTTGGGGATATTGAATAGAATACGTACATGTTCACATAAATAAAATGATATAGCATATATTAATCATAATTATTTATTTCAATCACCCAATTATCCTTTATTCCCCTATTTAGTTTACTTAAATGATGATGTTGATGCACATAGTGACAAAATGTTAATGCTTGTTTCAGATAAAGAAATTGTTATTGAGGCAATGCATAAGAAAGATGATGCATATGGTAAAAGACAAGGATATGCTAAATCTATATGTATAACACAAAAAAAATGGTTTATAATTAACATGTTAGTTAAACTCTTTACTAAAAATGATGATATGCAAGATGATCTTGTCAATGGTTCAGATGGTATCTTTAAACTATACGCCTATGAAGATAACAAAGACTTTATTCGGGTCAAATTTAACAAAAATATTTTTGGACATTATCAAAGGAAAAAACATATTCACTTGTAAAAAATCCATTTTGAATCAAATTAGACCCCTATTTTTCATATTTCAAGACCATTACAAAACCTACTTACAAAAAACATTAACCATACAAAGTTAATTTCTAATACCGATGGCATGTGCACGCACAATACATAGATACCAAGGTTTAACCATAGAAGGTGTTTAAATCAAGATGATTGGATTTAATATATATGGATTAGTATATAAAACACTCTCATGTTTAAATACCATGGACTCATTATACTTGTTAATCCCACTCATTGAGGAAAACATCAAAGTCAAAAAAAAAGTTCAATTGAGATGTCTAGATTGATTGAAATTAAAAGTTGGAATTGTCATATATCTTGAAATCATACATTTTTGCATTTTATAAAGTAATATGTTCATTGAAAATTCATATTCTTTCACTTCATTTATGAGACATTATCAATGACTATGGCCTGATGAAATGTGACATATTATGCTTACAAGAAACATACACATCAAGTTCCAATACTAATAATCGTATTCCAACTTTTATGACTTGTAATTTAGTGCATAATGTTCATGGTATAATGATATGTGTAAAAAAACATGCTTCCACTTCAAATCCAATTTAATACAGTGTAGATAGAGTGGAAACATTGACATCAAACATTATGACATATAATTATGTATTTACAATTGTCAATATCTATGCATCTCCATTTGCCTTTTTTTTTGATATTATAAATGTTATAGAACAAATAATTATATATGAAAATGCAAATTCATTGATACATATTTATTTATTTTGATACTTTAATACTGACATGCCCATCTCAAAAAAATCAGCTATGCTACTTGAAAAACATATGTCAGTGTCAGGCATTTATTTCTTATTAGCAAAACATAACCAATAAATAAATAGAATCATAGATCATGAATGGTCAAACATTAAAAGTGAACATAACCAAATTATAAAAATAGACACTTATTGGACTGATCATGTTGTTATCAATCTAGTTATGAATAATAGTACCTAAATACCAATGCAAAAACTATGTATATGGTTAGAAGGTATTCTAGTTATTTATGCATAAAATATAAGCATTGTTTTAGTACATGGTATGAATGCAAAACAAACAAATCTAGAGCATTACAAATATATTGGAAAAGAAACAATGAGATTTTTTGTTGGTAGTGAAACTAGTTCTGTCTAATAATAATAAAAGTAATAACATTTCATTGAAATATCCTTTTCTTACTTTTATTCAAAGAACTATAATAAAATTTGAATTAAAAATTATATCCTATTTCAATTAATAGGAAATTAAAAATCTTATTTTATTTTAGTACACCACATTTTAGATCATGTGTGGTATGCCTTGACTAATCCTCTAATGACAAAGTTGTCGGCACTATCATTAGAAAGAATAAATTATTATCCTTAAACACTTTTTTTTTTGACTTCCTGTTTAATGATATATATCTTTTTTTTTATGTTTTTTACCTTTGTCTTTAACTACATGCTAATTTTGTGATCTGATGTTCTTGTTAGCTAATGCAATTTTACTAAATATAAATTATCATTTGGAATACTCACATAATAGATTACTACATACAATTTCATGTATTTTACATAGACAATCATGTATTTGTCATGTTATTTTTTATTTCTAAAACATTATTTTTGAGCATATCTTGGATAATAATCTCTATAACTCTTTACAGCTTTATGTTATTGCACCAACAATCTTGATTCTAAAAAAAGGTAATAACTTCAAAGATTTGAAATTACTACCTCAAATCATGGTGGATAGCATAAGTCTAGGAAAAAAAAGACATGGATTAGTTATGGGTGAATATAATAGCACGAGACAAAAAAATATAGCCACCAAGCTTAGAATTCAATATCTAAAGCAATAAAATGTTCTTGTTAGGTGTTTTATTATTTGGCATGGAATAATTGAACATAGATTTATATAAATAGATAAATGTACATGTAGTATAATATTAATAAAAAAGTACCTTCTTATATGTAAACATTGACTGAGTAACATTAAAAAATGCATTAGTGGACAAATGTATATGTGTAGTTAATGTTTTCACACTAAATATATGTGCCTAAAACTCATCATTCAAAACTATAGCATCTAGGCCCTCAAAATCACCACCATCATGATCCAAAGGTTTAATGCATATAGAAATATAGAATATACAAGGGTGTGATTATGCATGCACACTAGGTAGAGTATCCCTATGTCAATCATCTCCAACATCAGTCTCAAAAAGCTTAATTTTATGCTAAATGAGTGTGTTAATAAGTGAATGAAGCATACGTAAAGTGTCAATATTTATGACCTCCTTCACTATAAAGGGGATCTCAAGTTAAAGTGGATGTTGGGTAGAGACTCTTGTAGGCTGATTAGGTCCATGATGTGCATCTAGTTTATCTCATGAAGATCCTTTGACTTGGCCATGAAACATTGAGTAGTCAAATTAATTGGGAATCTCATTGAAAATAGACTTGCAATAAAGTTTCCTTAAAAAATATAATGGAACATTGTGGTTGTTACAAGGTGGGTGATTAAACACCATCCACTATCACTCTTAAGAAAATTTATTATCAAATTATGTGGGCATTGGTGGATTGAGAACTATTTTGTTGACAAGGAAAAAGTGAAGTGGTTGATAGATCAATGAATAAGACACAAATTTGGTATTTTATTATTTTTTGTCTTTCACTTCATGTGTTGATATATTTTTAGCATAGTAATCTCTACATCTCTCCATATAAGATGTTTATCTACCAATTTGACTCGTTATTGAGTCAACTTGGCCTAGTACTAACTCTAGGGTATTACTAAATATATACGATGGGTGTTGGTCAAAATGAGGTTCCCAATTCTCTTAATTGTCTTTTTAATTTGTATTTTTTTCTCAATTATGTGTTCAACTAAATCCTTCTAACTACCTAATGGGTCTTGTGGATTAATATGAGGGAGAGAAGCGTTATGAGGATGGTGCCTTATACTTGAACAGGTTGTATAAATTAAAAAAAAGATTTTAACAAAATAAAATACAAATAAAAATAATTACCAAAATTTTGTGTTAATGGGTTTGAATTTTGCTTGTTTACCTCCCCTTGATGGTAGTATTATCAATTTGTTGAACTAACTGGAAACATTGGTGTGTTTTTTCCTCTTGATAGTAAAATACAAATGTGGTTCCTCATTTGAGGGTAGAGAAGAGACACGAGGTAAAAAAAATGGGTTTTGTGGTATTTATACTCAACTTTTTTATTTTAATAATAACTAACATAATGCGTAATCACTATTTACACTTTATATCATGTACATAATTATTACACTTTATATACACTGTATTTATTCCTTACATTATATATCATATATGTGGTTTGTAAACTATATAGTGTGTATGTGGTTTTTAATATATATACTTTATACATAGTTATGGATTGATGATTATCGATCCTACTTTTGAATAATGTTTACATGCTACTAAAACATGTCCATGGAATTATCACTCAAATTTTTTCACTTATCCAAGAAATAAGGCAAAAATCTATTGAGGATTATCAAATAAATGATGCCTTATTTATAAGATGTCATTCCCAATAAAAAATTAAAAGGAAGTTAAGACAGTCAAATTCTAGAGGTAAATCTAAGACTACAACAAAATATAAGAGGAAATTTTGGAAATGTGGTAAAATGGGGTATTTTAAGAAAGACTTCAAATCTAAATAGGTTGAAAAGGGTAAGTCATTTGATGATTCCAGATATGCAAAAATAAATCCCTCTAGTGAATATGTAGGGGATTTATTATTGACAACTTTAAGCTCACATGTATGTGATAGTGCATGGTTGATTGACTCAAGTGCCTCTTTTCATATGACCCCTCAAATGGAGTGGTTTTATGAATATCAAAAGATCGATGGAGGTGATATCTTATTAGGAGAGAACTCGACCTAGAAGATCATAGTTTAAAGAAAATTCAAGTTGAGATTTAAATATGGAAGGGTTAAAACTCTCTCTGGTGTTATGGATGTTCCAAGTTTGAATAGAAACCTAATGTTTTTAAGTATGATGAATGATAAAGGTGTGCAGGTAATATTTAATAAAGATAGTTGTAAGAGGGTTTGTGGAGCAATGGTAATGGTATGAGGAATCCATATAAAAACATTGTTCTAGTTTGAGGCAAGCACTATAAGTTTTGAATGTAAAAACTCTATTATTCTAAAGGTGAACAATGTTAGATCAATTTCCTACATATCCTATATATAATATAATGTTTTGGCATCAAAAGATGAGACACATTGGTAAAAAGGCCTTTGAGCATTAAAATTTAAAGATATAGCTAAAGGTGTTTTTGATTTCTCATTAGACTTTGATTTTTGTGAATATTGTGTGTTTGGTAAGTAATTTAGAGTGAAGTTTACCAATAGTGTTGCAAGATCAAATTTCATTTTTCATTTAGTGCATGTTGATATGTTTAGACCTGTGAAGGTTCCATCACTAGGGAAATCTGTGTATTATGTTTCTTTTATAAATGACTACTTGAGAAAATTTTGAGTTTATTGTATCAAGGTTAAATATAATTTTTTTACTAAAGTATAAGGAGTTTAAGGCTCTTATTGAAAAATAGATAGAGAATAATATTAAGGGCTTGAGAAGTGTAAGTTTAAGGAGTGTAAGGCTCTTGTTGAAAACCTAAAAAAGAAGAAGATTATGGTATTGAAAAGTGACAATTGCATAAAATATTTCTCCAATGTTTTTGAGTAGTTCTATAAGGACTGTAGAGTAGAAAGATAAAATACAACTCTGTATACACCACAAAAGGAATGAAATTTTATAAAAAAATGAATGGGATTTTCATGGATAAGGTGACAAACATTCTTATTGATCTAGGATTAGAAAGAAAGTTTTATGCATAAATAGTCATGAATGATTGAATTATTTGATCAATAGATAACTCTTTTTAGTGTTGATCAATAACACTCTAGAAGAAGCATGGATTGGTAAGAAACCCTCTCTCAAAAATCTTAGTGTTTTAAGTTGAGATGCTTATATGTATATTGCAAAATAAAAAAAGACTAAATTGGATAGTAGATTAGTAGAGTGTATGTTTATTGGATATGGTATTGGTATGAATGGATATAAACTATGTAACCTTGAAACAAATAATATTTTTTACAGTTATAATGGTATCTTTAGAGATGTAAAAGGTGTTTCAAAATAATAAGGACAACCAAAGGATAAACTTGAACATATTTAGTTTAAAGAAAATGATGGAAAACAAGTTCCTAAATTCAAATCAACTACAGAAGATGAAGTAGAGTGGGCATTACAAGAGGAAGATTCAAAAGAATTTGAAGAGGAGGAACAAAAATATGTATAACTAGAAAATCAATACTTGAGAAGATAAGATCATGTGAGAAGATCATCTAATAGGTCTACTTCTGATTTCTATTTTGTATTTATTTTATTAGTTTTGTTTGTTACTGATAAAGACCCAAAATACTATAAATGATGATTTCACCTCAAAATAAATTAAGTCTTAGAATAGGGTTGTGGAGGAAGAAATGTAGTCCTTAGATAAAAAAGTCCAGACATGAGACTTGGTTAAAATACCTCCTAGAAAAAAAAAACCCTATTGGCTATAAATGGGTAATTTAGAAGTACAATGCAAATTGGAAACTAGAAAAGCATATAGCTCATCTAGTATCAGATGGATTCTCTCAAGCAAAGGGAATTGATTTTTGTGATATTTTTTCTCATGTTGCCTCATTTCTTAATTACATTCAATTAAATGTTTTCTAGTTATTATTGTTACTTTTGATCTAAAAATAGAATAGATGGATGCAAAGATAAATTTAATACATGGTGATCCTTCTGATCATAGGAATTTGACAATAGAGAGGAGAGGTTAGTCTTGTGTTATTCCATAAAATAATGAAATGAACACACTAACATGCTAACATCTCTAGCCTAGTTCATAAAGGGAGATTAATGAATAAAATACAATTCAAAACACAATTAAAATGTAAAAGATAAATAATATCTTACCTTCTTTGAATGCTCCAAATGATTCATTATGTGGCTTTCTTGATTTGTGCTCAAAAAGTCTTTGACAATGGAGATTGTGTAGCTCCCTCTCTCCTTAGTACCATTATAACTTGATATGGATTATTATTTCCTTATGTGGATTTCAATATTTTGGCATTAAAACATTATTGATTTGAATCTTATGAAAAAACTTATAATTATAAATCTACAATTTTCAAGCTCTCTTTTTAATAGGCAATGGCTTGTATTTATAGGCTTAGGAACTAACCCCAACTCAAGATGAGTTAAAGTATATTTTAAATATGGAATGGGTTTAAATATAATCTAAGTGAGTCAAAATAACCCCAATAGAGTTAATAGGTGTCAAACACTTATTGTTTATAATTAATAGGCATGGGTCTCCAAAAAGAGATATTTTAAGAGATTTTCAAATGCTTGACAACTCACAAAAGGTAATCATGAAAATCTTGGATATTTCATATTTTTGAATTTCATTTCTTAGTAATTCATTAATTTCACATGGATAATTCAACTAGGTATTTAAATTGGTCTATATTTTTAATTAATTCTATTTAACCATTTGTCTCTTTCAAGATTTGATTTTATGTGTGCAAGTGCCCCACTTAATAGGTCCATAGGCTAAGTTGACTATTATGATGCCACAAGATGATCATCGATGAATACATGAGAGGTTTGTGTTGCATATAATGGAATACCCAACTTAGGGATGTCTCAACATGATTATAATCCTTGATGAATGATGCACAAACAAATTTGGGACGTTCAGTGATTCCTAGGCTTAATTTGCAAAGGTTGGTACTAATCATTCTAAATTTTGGTTGAAGGCCATTGGTGGCTAATTTTAGGTGTCTACAGTTTGCCCATATTTTTGAAGTCATTACAAGTTTTAATCATAATAACATATTTTCAAATAATGAAAATGTCATGTATTCTTACAACTTCAATGATAATGGATGAATTGTAGGTTCCCCCTCAAGGGAGTAGTTATAAAAGGTCAAAAATTGATCCCTCAAAAGGAGGAAATAGTTGGACCAAAAATATGAAATTAGGTAGAACGGGCTAATTTACTCATAGGTGGTTATAATCACTAGTTTATGGAGCTACCCTAGTTGGGTAGACAAACAAGATGACTTGCCCATGGGTGATTATAACCATCAGCATAGGTGGGATAAAAAAGGTAATGATTTTACCAAAGGCTATTATAATCATTGAAGAAAGGCTTAGGGTAACAAGAGAATGATTTACCTAAAGGCAGTTATAATAATCAAAGGGAAAATAATGATTTACCCACAGGTGGTTAAAATCATTGGTGGGACAAAAACATGCCTCAGTTGGGCATATAGAGATAATGGTTTTCCTAAAGGTGGTTATAATCATTATCACAATGAAAATGTGCCCCAATTCGGTAGAATAAAGATAATAATTTACACAAAGTTGTTTCTAATCATCAACATTCAAATGGAAGGAAACACAGTGATTTTTTTAAAGGCATTTAGAATCATTAGCAATGTAAGTGGGATGGTATACAATGATTTGCCTAGAGGTGGTTATAATCATCAATATCCTGATAATGGTAAATATGATATGGAATATGATGGCAAATAGGTACAAAGGAGAAAGATGAATTTAGGTAAATAACTCATAGGGAGATGTTCATCTGAACTAGCAAGGGTTAAAATTATTTTGTGATTTAATTACTATATATGTGGGAATGATTTGGATTACATTATGAAGGTTGTTGGTGCCAAAGAGATATATCATTGTTACATTGTCATGTAGACCCTTGGAGATGATTGTTGTTATAGCATGTGATGGTAGGCATCATGATATAACACCATGATAACTTGGCCAAAATATACATATGAACTGACATGCAATCTAATAAATAATTAAAAATAATGCACTAATGATAAAAACCATTATGACAATGTTGATGCATAAATATGGATGTATTCAATAATAATGCATAATGAATCATCCAATGAATGCATAAAGACTGAATCAAGGCACAACAATAATCCAAATAAATAGGAAAATAAAGAAACAAAATACCAAGAAAATAAATTAAAAAATAAAACAAACAAATAAAAATGAAATGAAATAAAAACAAACAATGGTTAATCATAATGTTAGCACAAACAACATGACATAAACAAGACAATGAACATTACCCTTAAAATAAAGGAGATAGCATAATAAAAAAACAAGATGGGGGAATAGAAGAAAAATAAGGGGGTGGCTGATCTGTCTCTATATGCACTAGGCAAGTGGGCACTACCTACATAGTTCTATAGATTTAAGATCCAACAAAAAGGCAAAATTTAGTTCTCCTAATAAATCGGATAGAAGAAAATGATGTGAAGAAAAACATGATGGATGTTATAAAATAAAAATGGGAATGGACTTGAAAAAGGATGAGAGCATGAGATATTAGGCCACTAAGGATGGGGAAACTAAATGACAAGTGGTTTCTTGTAACTTAGTGAGGGTTCCCAGAATCCTTAAGGCAAAGAAGTGGTCAATGTTTTATATTTTCTAGTTTAATTTTCAAATATATTTAGATTTTTTATGTATCTCAACTCAATAGAGAATGATGAGATGTTAAAAAACCAAGCTCAAAAAATGGCAAGAGCATTCAAATGGAATATTTATCAACAAATGATGAGAGCGTGGCTTAGGTTGTTCACAAAATAATGAGATCATGGTTGACGTTGCTCACAAAATGGCAAGAGAATAGATTAGTTTGCTCTCAAAATGGAAAGAACATGGAAAATGGGTGAATAATATGACCTCAATATGAATCAAGTGTTGACTACATAGTCCCAAGGTGGGACCTTGAGTCACTATAGTTCCACCATATAGTGAAGGAATCTGACTAGTGCAATAGTCAATTCAAATAAAATAGACAAAGTTGACAAATGGCACAATATGACATAGGCATGGCAAGGTGGTACTTCAAGGAATGATAAACAAATGTTGCCCCTAATTTTCCCATAGGTGGTTATAATTAGAAAATAACAACATATGTCAGCTATACTAATTTTCCCATAGGTAATTATAATTAGTAGCATGATGGTGGAACACTAATTTTCCCAAAGGTAGTTATAATAAGCCACACTTGGTATAGAATGGAATAAGAAATGAAGAGTGCAACTACCAAACCATTGTCATATTGATCCAAATATATGGCCTTTATTTGGAATGCTAAAATAACTATTGAAACTTGATCTAAATCTTTATGCTAAAATCAAGTTATGAAACCAATGGAATAGAACCAAGGTTAAAAGGGTTGGGTAGGGATGGGTAAAAACAAGTCAATAAATATAAAAGGTATGGTATATGGGTATATGGTAGAACTTTATGGTACAAGGAATAAATTCAATATTATGGTACAACTAAAATGTGCCTTATGGACAATATACTAGGTCACTCAAATAAAGTAATGCTTGAGGTGTATAATGTTTATCGGATCATCAAGTGCATCCCCATCTAGTGTAGTGATACTGTATGCTCCATTACCATAGTTTACAATAATGATGAAAGGACCTATCCATTTAGGCTTGAACTTGCCTTTGTGTTTTTTCTTAACTGTGGTATTCTACTAGTTTTCTTTAAGAAAAAGATCACCAAGTTCAAATTCTCTATGTTTAACACATCAATTATAGTGGCCATGAAGTTGGTTTTGGTATGCTTGAATGTTATTGAATGTGGCCAAAAATTTATCATCAAGTAGCTCCATATCTTGCAAGTGAGGTAATTGATAGTCTTCATTATCTAGGACATGTTTTAAAGAGATGCACAAAGAAGGTAATTCGACCTCAATGGGAAGAATGGCCTCAATGCCATAAAAAGTGAATACGGAGTGGATACTATTGGGGTATAGTGATTGGTATGGTATACCTAGAGGGCATGAAATATTTGAAGGTGCCAATTATGGTTGACATCATTGGCAATATTTTAAAGATGTTGAAATTTTTTTATTAGATGCTTTTGCTTGGTCATTACCTTATGGGTAATATATGATTTAAAAATTTTGAGTAATTTTTTTATTAGCACATAGTGATTTGACATCCCTATTTTTGAATGATCAATCATTATCAGATATAATGTCAAAAGGGATACCATAACAACAAATGAGATGGTTAAAAATGAATTTGGAAATTTGCTTTCCAATCATGTAAGTGATGGGTATAGCTTCAACCCACTTAGTAAAATATTTTGTGGTGGTGAGGATATGTTTATGGCCATCAAATGAGGTGGGGTTTATCTGTGCGATTGGATTGAGGCCCTAAGTATTAAATTTACATGGTATAATCATTAGTTTCAGAGTCTTGGTTGGGGTATGAATCAGACTGGCATGCCATTAACATTTATCACACTTTTAACATATGCAACTATATCTACATCCAATATTGACCAATAGCATCCAATGTGCAAGATATTTTTGGATTGGATGGCTCCACTAGTGTGGGATCCACATACTCCATGAAATTCACATAATTATAATGTAGATTATGTCAAAGTTAAACAATAAAGCAGAATTTCATCAAAATTATGGTGGTATAAGGTTGACTCGAGTAAGGTATAACATGCGACATGGTGGATAAAGGCCTTGGATTATTTTTGGGATAGGTCTAGTGGTAGAATTTGGTCATCGAGATAGTCATAAAGTTTGAAATATCATATAGAGTTGGAACCAAAAATATCATGGATTATTGTGATGGTTGAAAGTTCATGAGCTAATGCTAGCTGATTTTTAATGAAAAACTGGTATTCTTATGTTGTATTTGTATGATGAATCAGAGAAACAATAGTGTCCATGACATATGTTATTCTATTATTATCCCTTGGTATATTTTCAAATTATACATCAATAATATATTCTTTGAGAGTGTCAACCATGGCCTTGTATGGTACCAACTTATCATCCTTGGTTTGAAAATCATTTGTAACCTAATTAATGATTAACTAAGACTCAGTATATACCTTTAGATGTTTTATGTTCCATTATACTACCTATCAAATCCCTATAAAAAGTGCTTAATACTAAACCATGTTGTTGGTATAAGGAAAGTTGATCTTGAATGATTTAGGGATTAGATCCCCCTATGGAGTAATAAATAAAAGGCATACCCTTGATCCATGTGTTATGAATGATTCATAAAAATATAGATTCTAGTGTTTCTATTCAAGATGTGTTTCAATTATGGTCATAATGGATTCATTTGGGATTTGGAATGTTAGAGGTTTTGTATTAGCAAGGGGTGCTTCAATGAGTTGATCTACAAGGACTTACCCCTTAATGGCTTTCTAATTGAAATATTCTATCATGAACTCATTGAGAAGAATGATCCATTAGGCCATACGGCCTTGTAAAGCTATTTTAGATAGTAGATACTTGAGTGGATCGAATATATAAATAACTATGGTCTTGTTATTCAACATGTGATGTCACAGGTTTTTAGCAATGAAGACCATAGCTAAAAATGCTTTTTAAATGGGCATATAATTTTGCTCATATGAAACTAGTGTATGACTTAGTTATTACATGGCATGTTCCTTTACATGATCATAATGTTGAGATATAAGTGCCCTTAGGGATTTATTTGTAGATAACAAGTATAGTAAGAACAACTTTCCTAGCATAAGAAGTAATAAAATAGGTGGATTTGCTAGATAGTCCTTCAATTGCTAAAAAGCTTTATGGAATTCATCATCCCAAGGAAATGTTACATATTTATTCATTAGATGTGTAAATGGATGAAATTTTTCTCTTAATTAAGAGATGAAGTATCAAATGTATTGTATCTTACCTTGTAAACTGCAAAGTTGCTTCAAATTAGTCAAGGGTGGCATCTTTGTAATGGCTCACACTTTGACTAGATCAACTTCAATTCCCCTATGCAACACAATGAATCCAAGTAATTTGCATAAAGTAAATACAAAAACACACTTATTAGGATTGAGATTGACTTTATATTCATGTAGACACTCAAATATTCATCATAGTGCTACTGGATGATCAACCCTAGTCTTTGATTTTCCTAGTATGTCATCGACATAGTCTTTAACAATATCATGCATCATATTATGAAATATGATGGTCATGGCTCTTTGGTAGGTGGCCCCAATATTTTTGAAACCAAATGGAAACCCTATAATATAATTTTTCCCATGGAGTGGTGAACATTTTTTTACATTAGTCTTCTGGTGTAATCTAGATCTAGTTGTATCCTGAGAATCCATCCATTAGTGAATGCATTTCATACCTAGCTATGGATTCAAAAATCATGTAGATGTTTGGTAAAGGAAAGTCATCCTTGGGGAAGGCCTTCTTTATTTATCTAAAATTAGTGCATATTTTGATTCCTTCTAAATTTTTACTAACTTGTACCTTATTAGAGATCTACTTCGATAGTCGATCAGTTGAATACATCTCACTTCCAAGAGTTTTTACAAGTCTTTCTTCACTAATACAACAATACAAGGATGCATCTTAAACAATTTTTGTTTTACTGGATTGACATCAAAATGTATCACAAGGTGGTGTACAACTAAGGTGGGTCCAAACTTGGTCTTTCAAAATAGGCCCAAGAAAATATATAAATAAATTCCCTCAAAAGGGTTGTAAATATGTCACGTTACTCCTCAATGAGGGATACACTTAATTTGATCCATTTTGGGTCATCTAGAGTCCCAATGTTAACTTTTATAGTATCCACCACAAGAAGAATTAAACCATCTTTCAGAATGGTTGGCAAAGATTTGAACTAGCATATAATAGTAGAGTCCTCTATTAGGATGGGCTCTTCAATTTCTCCTAGGCATGATGAATAAAAATATCCCAATGGTAGGGATGGCCATGTGACAAATATTGTTATAAAATATTGGATGAGTCAATCAAAAGCCTATTGCTCTTCAAGACTGAACTCAAACCAATAAGTAAGTTCATAATTGGTGGTCTCCTACCTTATGTTTAAGGAAGGTTGAACACCCTCATTTAATGGCAGCTAAAATAGGTTTTCACCACTAGAATGGCCTTTCTCTTTACTATTTCCCTATTCCAAAAGTGACTCATAGATGTTTTCACTTTGAGACATCAATGTTTTATTTAATTGTTTATGGCTAAGGGTGTTCACTCATTATCCAAAATAGGTTGTAGGATCTAGTTTGACTAAAAACCCTTGTTTGTGGTCTTCAAATGGAACATTATCCCTCATGCTAAAAAATCATAGAAGGCCTCATCATTATGAATCTTGTCGATCAACACTATTGATTCTTGTTGGCCCCAGTCTATGAGTTGAGGGTAATATAATAGAAGTGGAATATTTGAAATAACTAGTTAAACGGTAAAAATGGCATTAGTGTCAAATAAATTAGAAGTTTTTAGATCATCAAAAGGGATATGATCACACTCTATTTTGTTATCGACATTTTCATCATTAGTCATTGGCATTGGAACATGAATAAGGTATATGGGGTCACACCTAAGTGGTTTAAATCTAATGCCATATGTTCCTTTATAATGAGTGGAAGAGATTGGCTCAAGAAGACCCTGTTCATTCATCTCAAGGATTCTTCCTTCATAAGCATTGTTATGCCCTTAACCGTTGGTGTGTCTAGGGATATGTGTGGCTGACTTTTGTCTTACATACCTCTTTTATTTACTTGTTACATTTATCTTTTTTCTTAGATAGGTTAGCCTATGGAATAACCTTGGATAAGTAGACTATATATAGGAGGTAGTGGTTAGTCTTTATTCATTATGTTAAGTATTCTTCTATTAGTGCATTATTGTGGAGGTTTCCCCCTTGAAGTGGCTTTGCTATATTATCTGGTATTTTATTTTGCTATCAATTATCACTATCTAATCTCTCATATTTTATTATTTTTCATAATATAAAATCATTATATGAAAATATATAAGTAATTTAATTACAAGTTGTATCAGAGCTTTGATTTGGGCAAGCTTCTGGGAGCAGTGAAAGTGAAAAAACATAACTTGAAATCTGGGAAGAATTAATTTTTTATGTCAGCGCAGTATTGCTCAAAATGATTTTTTGAAAAAAATATTAAAAAAATATCTTTGCACACTTGTATTCATTGGATTCATCTTAGTGATATGATTGTAATGATATATTTTATTAGTATACTTTTTTGGTACCAAAATTTGTACCCTAGTGCACAAAGGTAGTCATTGGATTCATCTTGATAAGGTGATTGTAATGGTACCATTTCATGGTACACTTTTTTCAAGTTCAAAACCCTCCAAGGATTTTTTTATGTTAGGTCTTTCAAATTAGGGAAGAAAAGGGGCACCAAAAACTCCTAATACTCCTATCAATGACATGGAATCTAGAATTTTAGATCTAGCTATTTCTTAGCTTCAAGCAAACAATAAAAAACTTGGTGAGACATGATGACTTTGTTGCAGTCTAAACTGATGTTTTAGGGATTCACATAGAGATTAATAGGGTTCATAGTGAATTTTATAATATCACTATACAATTTTCTAAACTCACATCTCAATTTTAGCCTAACAACCCTCCACTTCAGCATTCAAATCCTCCTCTCAACAACTCACATACTAGTATGAAACTAATGTTACCAAAAGTTGACATGTGTAAGTTTGATGGTAAGGATCCTCTCACTTGGATTACCCAAGTTGAGAATTTATTTGAGCTGCATCAAACCCCTATTTCTTAGAGGGTGATGGTGGCATCCTTGTATCTGGAACTTAAGAAATTCATTTGGTATCATTGGTTATGTGCTCAAAAGAAAAAGAATGGTTCCTAGACTAATCCATATGACCATGATAAATTTATAAAAATTTTGAAGACCTTGAGGGGAAAGTTTAGGATTGATTAGAGACACTTATTTGTAGATACCATCACAAAATTAGTCAATTTGGCCATAAATCTTATCAGTCCTACTTAGAATGTAAGAAGCTAGAGAGGACTTCTTTTGCTCACATCTATATGGACCATGTGCATGAAACCTAAATCACTTGGGGATATTTTAAATGGGTCTTATACTCCAAATTTGTGAAATTGGTTATAAGGTTGGATGCAAGGGTTTTATGAAAAATCATTAATAGTCCAAACCTCCAAAAACCCTAGTTTGGACCTAATGAAGAAGAAAAAAATGGAGATGCATCTAAGAAGAGTAAAATGGCCATGAAAATGGTTTTAAATGTATAAAACTCTATCTTGCTCCTTTACATCTACTTTTGTCATATTTTCACTTATATAAATAAGGCTAATACTAAGTTTCTTACAAGATTTAAGTTGTTTAATAGGTGAAGAGGAAGATGAAAAAGTGAGAACCATTGTGGGAAGTCTTTAGAGACTTGTCTTAACTTATTAAACTCATTTTTCACCTTTTTTGAGCATAAAAATATCTCTACTATCTCAATCATCATAGGTAGTCTAAACAGACAGTGAAAAGGCAAAATGACTATCAAGGATTGGGAGTGAGAAGTATTATATGAGTTTCATTAGGATATTTTGATAGAATAGAGGACAAATGAGATCTACTTGAGTTACATAACACTTCTTCCATGAATTTCTTTGAGAAATTTCAAGTCACTTTAATGACAAGTGTGAGGATAAACCTGGGGGACTAGTGATGAATAACTACAAGCAATGATTGACAGGTGACAAGGATGAATGCCTTAGTTAGGGAGGTGTATATGACCTGAACTAACCTTTTAAATATAAATATAACTAAAATTTAACATCTAAATTATATAAGATACATACATGTGTGTGTGTGTGTGTGTGTGTGTGTGTGTGTGTGTGTGTGTGTGTGTGTGTGTGTGTGTGTGTGTGTAGTTAATGTATGCACACTAAATATACATGCCAAAAACTCATCATTTAAAACTATAGCATTTTGACCCTTTAAAGAACCACCATCATCATCTAAAGATTTAGTGAATATAGCACCATAAGGTCTGCAAGGGTGTGATCAGGCATACAGACTAGGTAGACCACCATCACTCTTAAAACAAACTTCTTATCAAATTATGTTGGCATTGATGGATTGAAAACTATTTTGTTGCTAATGGAAAAAGTGCATTGGTTGATAAATCAATGAATAAGACACGAATTTGGTATTTTATTATTTTGTGTCTTTCACTTCACATGTTGATAATAATTTTGGCATAGTAATCCCTACATCTCTCCCTATAAGATGTCTATCTACCAATTTGACTCATTATTGACTCAACTTGGCCTAGTACTGACTCTAGGGTATTAGTTAAATATGTACGATGGGTATTATTTTAAATAAGGTCCTTAGTTCTCCTAATTATCTCTTCAATTTTTTTTCTTGATTATGTGTGCAACTAAATCCTCCTAACTACCTAAGGGTTCTTGTGGATTTGTAGGAGGGAGAGAAGGGTTATGAGGGTGGTGCCTTACACTTGAACAAGTTGTACAAATAAAAAAAATGATTATAATAAAAAATAATGCAAATAAAAATAATTACCAAAATTTCATGTTAATGGGTTTGAATTTTGCTTGTTTACCTCCCCTCCATGGTAGTATTGTCAATTTGTTGATCTAAATGGAAATAATGGTGTGTTTTCTATTCTTGACAGTGAAATGCAAATGTGGTTCCACATTTGAGGGCAGAGAAGAGACACAAGGAAAAACAAAGTGGGTTTTATGGTATTTGGACTCATTTTTTTCTCTTTTTATAATAAATAAAATAATGCGTAAGAACTATTTACACTTTATATCATGTACATAATTATTACACTTTATATACATCATATGTGGTTATTACATTATATATTATATATGTGGTTCTTAAACTATATACTGTGTATGTGGTTCTTACTATATATACTAGGTACATAATTATGGCTTGATGATTATCAATCCTACTTTCGAATAATGTTTACATGATACTAAAACATGTCCATGGAATTATCACTCAACTCTGCACTTATCCAATAAATAAGGTATAAATTTGTTGAGGATTATCAAATAAATGATGCCTTGTTTATAAGAGGTCATTCCCAATAAAAATTTAAAAGAAAGCTAAGATAGTCAAAGTCTAGAGGTAAATCTAAGACTACAATAAAAGATAACAGGAAATGTTGGAACTATGGTAAAATGGGGTATTTTAAGAAAGACTACAAATCTAAAAATGTTGAAAAGGGTAAGTCATTTCATGATTCTAGATATGCAAAATTAAATCCCTTTAGTGGATACTTGGGGGATTTATTATTGACAACTTTAAGTTCACATGTATGTGATAGTGCATAGTCGATTGACTCAAGTGTCTCTTTTCATATGACCCCTCACATGGAGTGGTTCTATGAATATCAGAAGGTCACTGGAGGTGATGTCTTATTAGGAGATAACTCAACCTATAAGATCATAGTTCAAATAAAATTCAAGTTGAGATTTAAATATGGAAGGGTTAAAACTCTCTCAGGTGTTATGGACATTCCAAGTTTGAATAAAAACCTAATGTGTATAGGAATGATGAATGATTTGGGTGTGCAGGTAATATTTAATAAATATAGTTTCAAGATGGTTTGTGGAGCAATCATAATGGCAAGAGGAATCCTTACAAAAACATTATTTAAGTTTGAGGCAAGCACTATAAGTGTTGAATGTAATAGCTCTATTGTTCCTAAGGTGAACAATGTTAGATCAAGTTCCTACATCTCCTATAGATAATATAATGTTATGGCATCAAAGTATGAGACACATTGGTAAAAAGGCCTTCTAGCATTAAAATATAAATATATAGCTGAAGGTATTTTTTATTTTTCATTAGACTTTGATTCTTGTGAATATTGTGTGTTTGGTAAGTAATCTGGAGTGAAGTTTCATAGTAGTGTTACAAGATCAAAATTTATTTTTCATTTAGTGAATATTGATATGTTTGGACCTGTGAATGTTCCATCACTAGGGAAATCTTTGTATTATGTTTTTTTATAGATGACTATTTGATAAAATTTTGAATTTACTATTTAAATTTTAAAAAAAAAGTTTTGATAGTAAGTTTAAGGAGTTTAAGGGTCTTGTTGAAAAATAGATAGAGAATAATATTAAGGGATTGAGAAGTGTAATTCTAAGGAGTTTAAGGATCTTGTTGAAAACTTGAAAAAGAAGAAGATTAGGGTCTTGAAAAGTGACAATGGTAGATAATATTGTCCCAATGTTTTTGAGTAGTTCTGTAAGGATTTTAGAATAGAAAGATAAAATACAAATCCATATAAAACACTAAAAATTTAAGTTTTAGAAAGAATGAATGGGTCTTTGATGGATAAAGTGATAAATGTGATTGTTGGTCTGGGATTAGAAATAAATTTTTATGTGTAAGTAGTCATGAATGATTGAACTATTTGATCAATAGATCACCCTTTTTAGTGTTAGTCAATAACACTCTAGAAGAAGCATGGATTGATAAGAAACCCTCTCTCAAAACTATTAGAGTTTTTAGTTGATATGCTTATATGTATATTCCAAAATAAAAAAGGACTAAATTAGACAATAGATCACCAAAGTGTATGTTTATTAGATATGCTATTGTTATGAAAGGATATAAACTATGTAACCTTGTAATAAATAATATTATTTACAGTTATGTTATCTTCATAGAGGTAAAAGGGGCTTCAAAACAATAAGGACAACCAAAGGATATACCTATAAAAATTTAGTCTAAGGAAAATTATGGAAAACTTCCTCTTGTAATGCCTACTCTACTTCATAGAGGTAAAAGGGGCTTCAAAATAATAAGGACAACCAAAGGATATACCTGTATAAATTTAGTTTAAGGAAAATGATGGAAAATAAGTTCCTAAATTCAAATCAACTGTAGAAGATGAAGTAGAGTAGGTATTACAAGAGGAAGATTCAAAATAATTTGAGGAGGAACAAGAAGATGTAGAACTAGAAAATCTAGTCTCGAGAAGATAAGATCAGGTGAGAAGATCATATGATAGGTATAGTCCTTATTTCTATTATGTATTTATTTTATTAGTTTTATTTATTACTAATGAAGACCCAAATACTATAAATGATGATTTCAGCCCAAAATAATTAAGTCTTAGAATAAGGTTGTAGAGGAAGAAATGTAGTCCTTAGATAAAAGAATTCAGATATGAAACTTGGTAAAACTATCTCTTATAAGAAAACCTATTGGCTATAAATGGGTATTTAAGAAGTACAATGCAAATTAGAAAAAAAGAAGCATATAGCTCGTCTGATAGCAAATGGATTCTCTCAGGTAGAGGGAATTAATTTTGGTGATATTTTTTCTCATGTTACATCCTATTCTTAATTGCATTCAATTAATTCTTTTTAGTTATTGTTGTTACTTTGGTTCTAAAAAATAGAACAAATGGATATAAAGAGAAATTTAATACATGGTGATCCTTCTAATCATAGGAATTTGACAATAGAGAGGAGATTAGTCTTGTGTTAGTCCATAAAATAATGAAATGAACACACCAACATGCTAACATCTCTATCCTAGTTCATAGGGGGAGCTTAATGAACAAAATACAATTGAAAACACAACTAAAATGCAAAAGATAAATAATATCTTACCTTCTTTGAATTATCCAAATTATTCATTATTATACTTGCTCGGTTTGTGCTCAAAAAGTCTTTGACAATGGAGATTGTGTAGCTCCCTCTCTCCTTGGCACCATTATGACTTGATATGGCTTATTCTTGCCTTATGTGGCTTGGCTCAATATTTTGGAATTATAACATTATTGATATGAATCTTGTGCAAAAACTTGCATTATAGCTCTAAAATTTCCATGCTCTCTTTTCACTAGGCAATGTCTTATATATAGGCTTAGGAACTAACCCCAACTCAAGGTGAGTTAAAGTGTAGTTTAAACATGGAAAGGGTTCAAATATAATCTAAGTGAGTCAGCACAACCCCAATAGAGTTAAAATGTGTCAAACACTCATGATTTGAAATTAATAGGCATGGGTCTCCAAAAAGAGATATTTTAAGATATTTTCAAATGCTTGACAACTCACAAAATGTAATCATGAAAAGCTAGGATATTTCATATTTCTAAATTTCCTTTTTTAGTAATTCATTAATTACACATGGATAATTCAACTAGGCATTGAATTTGGTCTATATTTTTAATTAATTATAATGATCCATTTATCTCTTTCAATATTTGATTTTATGTGTGTTAGTACCCCACTTAATAGGTCCATAGGATAAGTTGATTGTTATGATGCCACAAGATGTTTAAGGATGAATCCGTGAGAGATTTTTGTTGCATATGATGGAATACCCCACTTAAGTATGCCTCAACATGATTCTAATCTTTGATGAATGATGCATAAGCAAATTTGGGATGTTTAGTGATTCTTAGGATTAATTTGCAAAGGTTGGTAGGAATCAGTCTGAAGTCTAGTCAAAGGCCACGGGTGGCTAGTTTTAGGTGTCTACAATTTTCCCCTATTTTGGAAGGCATTACAATTTGTAAGAATAGTAAAAAATTCAATGATAATGGATGAATTATAGGCATTACAACTTCAATGACAATGGATGAATTATAGGCTCTCCCTTGAGGGAGAAGTTGGCAAAGGGTAAAAAATTAGTCCTTCAAAAGGAGGAAATAGTTAGACCAAATATATGAAATGGGGTGGAAGTAACTGATTTGCCCATATGCAATTATAATCAGTGGTATATGGAGCTACTCTAGCTTGGTAGATAAAAATAATGATTTTCCCATGGGAGATTATAATCATCAGCATAGGTGGGATAAAAAGGTAATGATTTTCCCAAAAGCTATTATAATCATTGAAAAAAGGCTTATGGTAACAAGAGAATTATTTTCCTAAAGGTGGTTATAATCATCAAATGGAAAATAATTATTTGGCCATAGGTAGTTAGAATCATTGGTAGGATAAAAACATGCCCCAATTGGGTGGATAGAGATAATGATTTTCCCAAAGGTAGTTATAAGCATTATCATAATGAAACTGTGCCCTAATTGGGTAGAATAAAGATAATGATTTGCCTAAAGGAATTTATAATCATCAACCTTCAAATGCATGGAAATACAATGATTTTCCCAAAGGTAATTAAAATAATTGGCAATGCAAGTGGATGGTATACAATGATTTTCCTAGAGGTGGTTATAATCATCGGTATCTTGATAATGGAAAATATGATATGGAATATGATGGAAAATAGGTATAGAGGAGAAAGATGAATTTAGGCAACTTGCTAATAGGGAGATGCTTGCCTGAACTAGTAAGGGTTAAAATTATTTTGTGATTCAATTACTCTATATGTGAGAATTATTTAGATTAAATCAGGAATGTTGTTGGTGCCAAAGAGATATATCATTATTGCATTACCATGTATACTCTTAGAACTAATTGTTTCTATAGCACGTGATGGTAGGAATCATGATAGAACACCATAATAACTTGCTAAAATATGTATATAAATTGACACACAATCTAATAAACAATTAAAAACAATGCACCAATGATAAAAACCATGATGATAATGTCGACACATAAATATGGATGCATTCAAGAATAATGCACAATGAATCATCCAATAAATGTACATAGACTGAATCAAGGCACAACAATAAATCAAATAAATAGGAAAACAAATAAACAAAACACCAAGAAAATAAAGAACAAAACAAAACAAATAGAGAAAAATAAAATGAAACAAATATAAACAATGGTTAATCATAATGTTAACACAAACAACACAACATCAACAAGAACATGAACATTACCCTTAGAATATAGGAGATAACATACCAAACAAACAAGATGGGGGAATAAAAGAAAAGGAAAGGGGTGGTTGAACTGTCTCCAGATGCACTAGGCAAGTGGAAGCTACCTACATAGTTCTATGGATGTAAGATTTAACAAAAACTTCAAGCCAAAATTAGTTATCCCATTAAATAGGATAGAAAAAAATGATGGGAAGAAAGACATGATGGATGTTATAGAATAAAAATGGGAATGGATTCATAAAATGGTGAAAGCATGAGATATTAGGCTAATAAGGATGGGGAAACTAAATGACAAATGGTTTTTTGTGACTTAATGAGGGTTCCTAGAATCCTTAAGGTAAAGAAGTGATCAATGTTTTGGATTTTCTAAATCAGTTTTCAAATATTTTTGGATTTTTTATGTATCTCAACATGATAGAGAATGATGAGATAATAAATGGCCAAGCTCATAAAATGGTAAGAGCAATCAAATGGAAGTTTGATAAAAAAAATGATGAGAGTGTGGATTAGGTTTCTCATAAAATGGTGAGAAAGTGGTTGAGGCTGCTCATAAAATGGTGAGAGCATGGTTTAGGTTGATCTTAAAATGTAGAGAGCATGGTAAAGGGGTGACTAAGATGACCTCAATGTGAATCAAGTGCTGACTACATAGTCCCAGGGTGGAACCTTGAGTCACTATAGTTTTACCTTATAGTGAAGGAATTTGACTAGTGTAGTAGTCAATTCAAACAAAATAGACAAAGTTGGAAAATGTCATAGTACAACATAGGCATGGAAAGGTAGTACTTCAAGGCATGATATACAATTTTTGCCCCTAATTTTCCCATATGTGGTTATAATTAGCAAACAATAACATAGGTTAGTTAGACTAATTTTCCAATAGGCAGTTATAATTAGTAGCACAATAGTAGAACACTAATTTTACCAAAAGAGGTTATAGTCAGGCACACTTGATATATAATGGAATAAGGAATGAAGGATATAAATACCAAACCACCATCATACTACTCTAAATATATAACCTCTATCTATAATGTTGAAACAATTGTTGAAACTTGATCTAAATATTTGTGTTGAAAGCAGGTTATGGAACTAATTGAATGGAACTAAGGTTAAAAGGGTTAGGTATGGAGGGGTAAAAACAACTCGATTGATAGGAAAGGTATGGTAGAAGGGTATATTATAGAATGGTATGGTACAAGGAAGAAATTCAATATTATGGTACAACTAAAATGTGCCTTATGGATAATACACTAGGTCACTCAAGCAAAGTAATGCTTGAGGTGTATAATGTTCATCAAATTATCAAGTTCATCCCCATCTAGTATAATGAGCCTGTATGCTCGACCATCATAGTTTACAATAATGATGAAAGGACCTATCTAGTTGGGTTTGAACTTGCCTTTGTGTTTCTTCTCAATTGTGGTATTATGCTAGTTTTCTTTAAGAAAAAGATTACTAAGCTCAAATTATATGTGTTTAACACATCAATTGTAATGGCCATAGAGTTATTTTTCATATGCTTTAAGTTTATTGACTATGTCTAAGAATTTCTTATCAAGTAGCTCTAGCTCTTGCAAGTGAGGTAGTCGATAGTCTTCATCATCTAGGATATACTTCAAAGAGATGCATAAATAAGGTAACTCGACCTCAATGGGAAGAATGGCCTCAATGACATAAACAAGTGAATACAGATTGGCTCCTATTGGGGTATAGTGATTGGTATGGTATGCCCAGAGGGAATGGAATATTTTAAGTTTCTAATTGCATTTGACATCATTGACAATATTTTTAAAGATGGTGACAATGGTTTTTTTAGATGCTTCTACTTGGTCATTACCTTATGGGTAATATGTGGTTTAAAAATGCTGTGTAATTTTGTACTTGACACATAAAAATTTGACATCCCTATTTTTGAATGATTAGTCATTATCATATATAATGTTGAAGGGGATATCATAACAACAAATGAGATGGTTAAAACTGAATTTGGAAATTTGCTTTCCAATCACGTAAGTGATGGGTATAGTTTCAAACCACTTAAAAAATAATTCTATGGTGGTGAGGATATGTTTATGGCCATCAAATGAGGTGGGTTTTAACTTCACAATGAGATCAAGGCCCTAAGTATCAAATATCCATTGCATAAGCATTAATTTCAGAGTCTTGGTTGGGGCATGAATCAGATTGGCATGTTGTTGACATTTTTTGCACTATTTAACATATGTATCTACATCTACATCCATCATTAGCCAATAATACCTGATCCACAAGAGATTTTTGGATAGGATAGACCCACTAGTGTGGGATCCACATACTCCTTTGTGAACATCTCTTAATGCTAATGTAGATTATGCCAAAGTTAAATAATGAAGTAGAGTTCCATTAAAATTGTGGTGGTATAGGGTTAACCCAAGTAAGGTATAACATGCAACATGGTGGTTAAAGGCCTTGGTTATTTTTAGGATAGGTCTGGTGGTATAATTTGGTCATGGAGATAGGCATAAAGGTCAAAATACCATATAGAGTTGGGACCAAAAATATCATAGATGATTGTGATGGTTGAAGGTTCTTAAATTGGTGTTAGATGATTTTCAATGAGAAACTAGTATTTGTAGGTTGTATTTGTCTGATGAATAAAGGAACCAATAGTGGCCATGGAATATATTATTTTATTACTATCCCTTATTATATGTTCAAATTTTACATTAGCAATTTGTTGTTTGAGAGTGTGGACTATGGCCTTGTATGGTACCAGCTTGTCATCCTTGGTTTGAAAATGTTTTATAACCTGATTAATGATTAACTAAGACTCACCATAAACATTTAGATGTTGTATGTTCCATTTTACTACCTATTAAATCCTTGTAAAAAGTCCTTTGTACTTAGCCATGTTATTTGTATAAGGAAAGTTGATCCTAAATGACTTAGGCATTAGATCCCCCTGTGGATTAATAAGCAAAAGTCTTGCCCATGATCCATGTGTTGTGAATGATCCATCAAAATATAGCTTCTAGTGCTTCTCCTCAAGATATGTTTCAATGATAGTCATAATGGATTCATTTGGAAATTGGAATGTTAAAGGTTCTATATCAGTAAGTGGTGCTTCAACAAGCTGATCTGTAAGGACTTGTCCCTTTATGGCTTTTTCATTGACATATTCTATCTCAAACTCATTGAGAAACATGATCTATTTGGCCATGTGGCCTTGTAAATATATTTTATATAGTAGATACTTGAGTGGATTGACTTTATAAATAACCATGGTCTTGTTATTCAACATTTAATGTTGTAATTTCTAAGCAATGAAGACCATAACTAAACAGGCTTTTTCAATGGTTGTATAATTATGCTCAGATGAAACTAGTGTACAACTTAGATAGTACATGGCATGATCCTTTCCATGATCATTATGTTGAGATAGAAGTTCCCCTAGGGATTTTTCATAGCTAAAAGGTATAGTAAGAACAACTTTTCTGGCATAAGAGGCAATAAAATAGGTGGATTTATTAGATAGTCCTTATATTGCTAAGAAGATTTATGGCATTCATCATACCATTGAAATGTTACACTTTTCTTCATTAGATGTTTAAATGGATGGCATTTGTCTACCAGCTGAGAGATGAAGCATCAAATAGATTGTATCTTGCCCTACAAACTGTAAAGATGCTTCAAATTGGTTGGTGGTGGCATCTCTGTAATGGCTCATACTTTGGTTGGATTGACTTCAATATCACTATGAGATAAAATGAAGCCAAATAATTTGCCTGAAGTAAATCCAAAAACACACTTATTAGGAATTATCTTGACTTTGTATTCACATAGTCACTTAAATATTCATTGTAGTGATACTAGATGATCAACCCTGGTCTTTGATTTTCTTAGTATGTCATCGATGTAGTCTTCAACAATATCATGCATCATATTATGTAATATGATGATCATGGCACCTTGGTAGGTGACACATATATTTTTGAGACCAAATGGAAACCCTATAATAGAATGTTCTCCATGGAGTGGTGAACATTATTTTACATTAGTATTTTGATGAAATCTAGATCTAGTTATATCTAGAGAATCCATCCATTAGTGAATATATTTCGTACGCAGCTATGGAGTCAACAATCATGTCAATGTTTGGTAGAGGAAATTCATCTTTGGTGTAGGCCTTATTTATGTATCTAAAATTAGTTCATATATTGACTCCTCCTCACTTATTAATAACTTGTATCATATTAGATATCTACTCTAATAGTTGTTTGATTGAATACATCTCACTTCCAAGAGTTTTTACAACTCTTTCTTCACTAATACAACAATGCAAGGATGCATCTTACACAAATTTTATTTTAATAAATTGACATCAAGATGTACCACAAGGTGGTATATAACCAAGGTGGGGTCCAAAGTTGGCCTATTAGAATAGGCCCAAGAAAATATATTAATAAATTACCTTAGAAGGGCTATAAAGATTTCACATTCCTCTTCAGTGAGTGACACACTTAATTTGATACATTTTAGGTCATATGGAGTCTTGATGTTAACTTTTGTAGTATCCTCTATAATAAAATTTGAACCATGTTACAGAGTGATTGACAAAAATTTGAACTAGCCTGCAATGGTAGAGTCCTCTATTAGGATGGACTCTTCAATTTATCCTAGGCATGATGAATCAAAATCTCCGAATGGTAGGGATGGCCATTTGATAAATATTATTGGAAACTCTTAGATGGTAGGGATGGCCATGTGAAAGATATGATTGTGAAAACGTTCCTCATAGAGGTTTTCACTTTAAGATCTCAATGTTTTATTTAATTGTTTATGGATAAAGGTATTCACCCATTATTCAAAATATGTTTTAGGATCCAATTTGATTGAAAACCCTTGTTTATGATTTCCTAATGGAACATTGTCCCTCATGCCTAAAAAATCATAGAAGGCCTCACCATTATATAACTCATCGACCAATATTGTTGATTCTTGTTAGTCCCAGTCTATCAGTTGAGGGTAATATAATGGAGGTGGATTATGTGAAATAATTGGTTAAAGGGTAAAAATGGCATTAGTGTCAAATAAATTAGAAGTGACTAGGTCATCGAAAGGGCTATGATCACACTCTACTTTGATATCAACATCTTCATCACTAGTCATTGGTGTTAGAACATGAATAAATTATATGGGGTCACCCCCAAGTAGTTTAAATCTAATACCATATGTTCCTTTGTATCTAGTGGTAGAGATTGGCTCAAATGGACCCTGCTCATTCATATCAAGGCCTCCTCTTTCATAGGCATACTTATCCATGATTTTTATTTGAGATGGTATACTTAGAATTTAGGTAACATTCAACCATTTTGGCATTATACAACCAGGATTCATCATTTGTAAGTGGGTCTTATTCTTGGCTAGTGACCAATATGAAAATGGTAGGTGTTAGACTATGCAGTTTGGCTTTTCCCTTTTGTTTCCATTCTAAGCAAGGTGGCTTGGCTTTAGTTTTTCCATAAGACTTAGGGTTATATGGAAGCTTTACAATATGAAATGTGTCATGGGTCAAATATACTCCTAGGCCATTAGCTGAGATAATATAATGATTATACATTTTAGGAGATGGCATGTGGGAAAAGGAATCAAGGGTATCTAGGTCAATGCAATTGGCCTCCAGTGAATCAAAAATTATTTATTTTCCCTTATCCTTCTTAAGAACTAGATTCAAGCCAAAGTTTTAGTTACAACTTTGGTATTCAGCCTTTAAATGCTTGCAATATTTGTATGGCTGTAAATTTCCATGGATAGTAACCTCCATACCTAAATGGAAAAACTTGATACACTGGTACAATGTTGAAGGGGATACATGGACTCATGTATCCAAGGTCTACCCAAAATCATATTGTAAGATAAATCGAGGTCTAACACATGTCATAATGTATCATGGATCAAGGGCCCAATGATAATTGACAATCTGATGGTGCCTTGTGATTCCTATTCTTCATTGTCATAAGCCTTGATTGTGATTGTTTCTAGTTGGAGATTGAATGTCATATATCCAAAAGCTTAATAAGATTTAGAGACACAATAGTTAGATTGGATCCATAGTCTATGAGGACATGATTCAATTTTTGTCGTGTTACAACAACTTCAATGTATAATGGATTATTATGCAAAGGGCCAAGGGATGACATATCACTTTGGTTGAAGGTTAATTGTTGGCCTAGGGCTAGATGTCAAACCAAATATTAAAATTTGTCTAGGGAAATGTCATTAAGAACTTAGGATTGGCCAAGGATATCTATTAAGATATTTTTATGAATTGTAGATGTATGCAACAAATTTAAAAGGGAGATTTATGTGGGTATCTTCTATAATTATTCCATGATATCGAATGTATTTTCCGTCACATTGATAAATGGCTTGTTCCTTACTAGAATGATGGGTTGGATGGGTGAAGTGGTAGATGGTTGTGGGTTTGGTATGGTAATATTTGATCTTTGAGTTGTGATTACATAATCAAGATTAGATACAAGACTATTGTTACTAGTAAATGATGGTGGTGGGGGACTAGATAGGATAACTCTTGGTTGCTAGTACACTTTTGCATGGTCATGGGTCAATGATGAGTTATCAGTATGATGTCCAAAAATAGTAATCCCTACTTGTTATTATGCATGTATGTAGTTCCAAGTCAAAGAAAGATTATTGACATGGGTTAGTTGGTTATAATTGATTATCAATGATCTCATTTGATTGATACTTGGTCTTTGATTAATGGAGATGATGGATACGCAACTTACCTAAATATGACCTACAACCTTGTTGTAGTCATGTACAATAATGTAGTAGGTCTTTTGGTTCTTGGCATCATTCTGGCATTGGTTCCATCCATTCATTTAACATTATTATTAATACTAATTTTGTTGGTTTGATCTTGGTTGTTGATACTATTTCTTCTTTTGTGCTAGCCTTTGTTACTGCTATTATTGATTATTATGTTGTAAAAAGTGGTTTTGATAAATACCTTTGTTTTGATTGGATTTGGAAGATCCATTATTCAATATAATATCCCCATTTTCCAACATATTCTCAACCAAATCTTTAATTTTCATAAAACCACACAAATTAGTTCTATTAACTTGATGATACTCACATAATTCATTTTTTTGGTACCAATCAGGATAAGGAATTCCCTTAGGATAGTGCTTTAAAATAGTCCAGCTAATAATATTAGTGATGGTGAGATTGAAAAACATAGATTCAATGGGTTTTTCAAGGTCACTAAAGATGTGATGAGTAGGCATAATTCTCTTTATAGGAGTGGTTTACAAAGGCAAAGGTTTTTGTGTTTGTTGCATAGGTCTAGGTTGTTATACTTGATGCATTTACTAAAGAGGTTGTTGGTTAGGAGTAATTTGCATATATGATGTAGGCTGATCAGATAGTGTTTGTACCATCTGGACATGTCATGAATTGATTAATACATTCCCCAAAACATTATTTTTATAATTAAATGGCTTGGGTTTATCATAATTACTAGCTTAGGTTGGTTGTGATGCTTGTATTTGGACTTGGTTCTAGTTTTGGCCATTATTTTGGTTATGATTACGGTTTTGATTTGACATGGTTATTTTAATGATCCCTTTGTTAATAAGTACTCTTTAAATCAACAAACTTTTGTCAATGCTTTCCTTAAAAGTATGTGCATGATATAGCTCCACATGGTAAGATTATCACTATGTAAATTATTGGTAAACACAGTAGCTAGTTACTTGTCTAGTAGACGATGGGTGAATTGGATAGTAAGGGCTCTCCATCATTGAAAATAACTTGACAATATTTCATTGACATTTTATTTATCCCTCATAAAATCTACCAATGAAATATCATGCTTGATATTGTATGATAAGTATGGCACAAACTTGTTTGAAAGATCATCAAAATTAAACACTAAACTCTTAGGTAATTTCAAAAGTTACTCAAAATCTTGTCCTTATAAACTCCTTAGAGAGAATAGTAAGAGGTATATGTCATTATAGGCCACTCACTGGTTGATAAGAAACAAATAATTTGGTTAAATAGGCCTTGGGGTCTCATTTCCCCTTGTATTTGTTAAATTTTGGTGGCTCGTACCCTAAAGGAAATGGTATTTTCAAATAATCCATGTTGAATGGGTAAGAACACACATCATCTATCTTAAACTTATTGGTCTACTTTTTGGCTTAGATGAGGAAAATTGCATCCTTCATTTGTGGTAGTTCTTGGGCTAGGAAACTATAGGGAATGTTGGTCTAAGGTGGAGGCTAGGTGGTCAAAAGTGTATTACTTTGACCAGGGTATAATAGAGGCATGGTTTGTTGTGAAATGTTGGTTTGGTTAGGGAATTGACCAAGAATATGCATATGTAGATTAGGGTGCAGCTATTAGAATTACACACGTTATTATGTGATATTTTGGTAAGGATTTGGTATGTAGGCCTGGTTTTAGTAAAATTATGGCTAAGATAAAAGGATATGGCTTGGGGTGAAGTATTATGCCTATTGAGGTTGATTCAAGACTTGATGTTGACTAGTCAAACCTTATTGATTAAGGGGAACTTATGAACCAAGGCCCTATCATTAAGCTTGTGGCATGTTTGGCATTAAAGGCAATTATTGCCTAGTTAATACTTATGGAACATTAGAACCCCTTGGTTGTATAAATCCTTGATGGGAATTAGATGTATGTTGAAGGTTTGACATTTGTCACTAATCGATATTCATACATTTTTGATTAGACATTGTTTATGATTATATTAAAATATTGATCTATGATCAAAGAGGTATGTTCATCATTACCTGACAAGGTGGAACATTAGATTCCCCTTATTGAGGTAGTAGAATTTTTTTCCTTTGATGTGTGGGTATGTTGGATGGTGCCTATTATTATTATGAATATTATTAATCACCTTTTATGGTGGAGTAACATTCGTCACATTTTGTTGAGGCATGGCACTATTCATTGCTTAACTATTTAATCCTTGAGGTTGCATTCTCGAAGAAGCAGCTAGTTGAGGTTTAGAGGTAATTATTTATTGAGGTTAGGGGGTAGAAGTTCCTACCCCTTACATTTGTAAACCAATCAGGGTGTTAACTAAAGACACCTTTTGTTGTGGACTAATTATTTGTACATTTACACCACTTTGGTCTAGATTGGATGTCATTTATGCATTATCCACTATGTTTGGCTCACTATTTTATGTAGAAGAAGAAGACACTTTTTTTTATTACTGGGGCATTGAAAATGTATCCAACCAAAGTGATTTTTATGAATGGGTCTATACCATGATTTTTTTGGCCTATCAATTTAATTAAGACTCCTTTTGAAGGAGCTAACTCGATAAGAAGAGCATTTGGCATGTTCTTGTTGTTTAAGTTTCATGTTAAGTTCATATAAGTTTGGTATGCTCTCTACATCTGTATGAAGTAGTCCTCCATATGGCCTTTTTCCTATGATAAGTATATAAGAGTCTTGATATGACATTAGCACTATAGCTTGAGGGTTGATAGAATATTCATGTTCATTGCTTTGATTATAAGGCATGTTGTAAGGCACTCTTAGTAGACTTGGAAATTTTTTGTGCAGAAAGCCTACTAGAAACATAGCCCCTACCTCCATGGTTTTGATTAAGACTTCATCCTTTTTTGTAATCAATTGACAATCAAATAGATAAGGGTCATAGGATGATGACATTGTAACGTAATAGATTCTTGTTGGACTTATTCTACAACTAAAGGTATGCTATCTAGGTATTATGCCATTTTTTCTTAGTCCTATTCTAATTGTGGAGGTGTGTTGACAAAATAGTGGGCCAAAGGATCTTGGATTTGTTCACCTATTTGAGTGTTGTAAAGTGGATAAGGATTTGTCTCACAAATGACATTGTCTCCATAGGGATATTCAACAAAGTCTTCTTGTACAACCACATTACTATACCCTAGATTGTACATGACTCTACTACATGTATAATGAGACATGTTTGAATCAATGGTGTGTGTTTTTTGAAAAAAGAGTTAGAGTTATACAAACTCTAAAAAATAATGTCTAAAAAGATAAATGGTTCAAACTTGATCTAACTTGGTCAAAGGATGGATTTATATCTCCAAAAATTTATATGCTAAGACTTGGTACAAAACATTCTAACATCAAATGTCTAATGTTAAATGTCTCACACAAAAAAGGTCAAGTGAATGAAAAAAAGATAGAATGCCAAACTCTGCATTTAAAGTGTTCCAAATAGGTCTAATCTAGGAAAATAAAGGTCTCTTTGTCTTTTGGCCAAACATGGCATCAAAATCTAGGCTCAAATAGGCATATGCTAGGACTTTAGGAAAAACAAGCACAAAAGCTAGACTTAAAAAAAAGAGGTATTTAATCTAACAATTTTGAAACACTTTGGAATAGACTAGTCACTCTAATTTAGACATGAACTTAGTCAAATTGGCTTGAGACATGAAACAAAAGGCACTTGGAGATAGACTATTTTCTACCAAATAAAGGCACAAAAAAAAAGTTTTTGAATTTGGGTAAATAATTAACCTAGGTTACACAACTCAAAAGAGAAAGATTAGTGCCTAAGCCTAAATTACACAAGGCATAAACAAAAATCAATTAGTGTTTGAATTCAAACTTGTCAAGGTTAATTAAAAACTCAACTTAGGAACACCAGGGTTTTTGATCAAACAATCTAGACAAAGGTGAATGACATAATGACACTAGGTAAAATATCTGAAAGGCACATGCATATTGGTTTTAAATGTGAAACTTGGACATAAGACAAAACAAGACTATAAAATAATTTAAGTAGTGTAACAACATTATCTTGATAAAATGTATGATTGATGGTTTTTTTCAAGACTCTAAGGCACAAAAATTGAAATGATTTGGGTAGCATAACATTACTTGTTTCAATCAAGTGACACAACATTTTTGACTAAAAATTTTAAGACCAAGGCATGGTGTTAAGTGGATGGCATAACGCCTCCTCAAGCAATGGAGTGGCTAAAAAGTTTAAGACAAAGGCATGGGGTCAACTTTAGGATATGGATATTTATGGCTATGAAAATAGATTCAATTCAATACTTTATTAAGATAATAAAATGCAAGCAGTTTTTAAAAAGAGGCCTTTGCTACCCCTACTAAAGATTTGAAACACCTAGTGGAAAATTTAATCTTAAATATATTTGAAACACCTAGAGGAAAAATATTGCATGACAAAAAAAAAATTGAGGAAATGTGGAGGGAATAGTGCCCTCTATCAACAATAAAACCAATGAGCTATACATGTCTTTTACTGCAATGTTTTTGTTTTATTCTCAATACAATTGCAAAATAACTGTGAAAAAAAAATTGACCACAATCCCACTCTCAATGAAACTCATCATCCAAGCCATCAATCCTAAAGCCAAAAGGAGTTTTTCCTTGTTCAAATATCAATATTTTAATCCAAAAACACTTGAAGCTAAATTAGTTGTTTTTAATCTACAATAGTTATAATTGAGAAGTTGATTAGCATAGATTACATCAAACCATTAGGAAAGCATCTAAATACTTAAATGTATACATATTCCAACCATATTAAATTTATCATTAAATATATATTTTTATTTTTATTTAAACAATATATGTGTTATATTGCTTAAAATAATATATTATAGATTAATGTCTAGGCCCTTCAGAGCTCTCTAAACTAGATCATATGATACATCAAAGAAAGTCTCGAATATTTTAAGTATCTAGAAAAAAGGCCTCATTTGATTTTTAGAGAACACAAACAAATATTATATAAGTATCATAACATACACTTTAAGAATATGAAACCATATATATGAAAAAGATAATAAAATATCAAATAAAAAAATATTAAAAAAATTGTTAGAGATAATATCATGATCATATATATAATAATAATAATGATGATGATGATGATGATGATGATAATTATTATTATTATTATTATAATAAAAATATTAATATAATATATGTATATGTTTATTTCTATTAATATTACTAATATATTAATATTGATATATTATATAATATATTAATAGTAGTTATTTAATTTGTGTGTGTGTGTGTATTAATTTATAAATTATTATCAAATGTATTGTAATATAATATTCATTATAAAATTATAATAATGAATAAAAATTATTAAAATACATATGTATAATAAGGAAAATCATTGTTGTCATAGTAACATCTGTCAAAAGTGCAAACAGGTAGCCCACCTTATGCAAATGACAAGTGCACATTTAATACTAGATTGTTTTCATCTAAGCACATTAAGGGAACTAGTAGCTCATGAATTAATCTTTCCTAGTGCAAGCCACCTATTCCCATTAGGGAAGTAGCATGGTAATTAACCATAACTCTCAAATAATATCAAACAAGTGTCATTTCACCTTGCCAACATGTTTCAACCCTAAACAAATTATAGATAAGAGAATAAATGAAAGAATGTAGTAAGTTGATTTAATCACCACTTGTCCTAGGAAATCGACCATGTGATCCAATTAAAATGCATCATCCCTTTCCAAATTACACATGTCATTATTCATTGCCAAAAGATTAAATTTCTATTGAAAGGAAAGTTCATGGCTATTTTCTAAAGACAAAAATAAGGGTTACACAACCTATGAGACATGGTGCTATTGTGAAACATAGCCACCAAGATCCAAAGTTGATTACACTTACCTTCCAACACACCTAGGAGATTAAAATATTTATTTCAAGCATGTTTTCTATGATTATTATTTTATGATTGCACATTTGTGGTTAGATCTAAGCATAATTTAATAGAGTATTATTTGGATGAAGTTTGGTTTTTAATATGCCACCAAAATCATGGCCTCTTAAAACATGAAATTTTCAAATGGCCTCTTAGAGTTTGGGATTTTCATTGTAGTTGTTTTGTAAATAACTTCTTTCTTACCCAATCTATGTGATGTCTTCATGTAAGATTATCCTATGCAGTTATCCTTTTTCTATGTGTGGGGAAATATCTCATATTACATTTACAATCTTGTGACAAGAACTAGGTGAAAGTTGCACATGAATGACACACCTACAAAACATGAGACTAATGTGAGTATGGCTCAAAGGCCAATCAATGCACCATATTTCACACTATTAACAATCTCTCATCTGATTCTACCATGGGTGAGGGAATATGTTTTAAAGGGATGTCTTTTGACTCTGTGTAACCACACTATCTAAAAATGATGTCATATTCAAGAGATATGATGTGTCAACTCTTAATGTATAGCTTAGAAGGTAGAATATTGTTACCAAATGGGTATGTTAAAGTACATGCCAAATAATTAGCACTGACCATGATTGTGTTAAGAGATTCAACGATAGATCTAGGGAATAACAATGATATTTCAATGCTTTTCAAGACCAATTTGCTTCCCAATATATGTTAGTGTGCACATATTCACTGAATATACTCTTACTAGTGAGTATAATTAGATATAATTTTGGGGTTTTCTAAAGTTCAAGAAGATATTATGCCTGAAGTTTGAATATGTGCACACTAACATATACTGGGAAGAAAATTGGTCTTGAAAAGCATTGAAATATTATTGTTGTTCCCTAGATCTACCATTGAATCTTTGAACACAGTCATGGTCGGTGCTAATTATTTGGCATGTGCTTCAATAGACACATTTGGTAACAATATTCTACCTCCTAAGTTGTACATTAAGAGTTGACACATCATATCTCTTACATATGACATCATTTTTAGATAGTGTGGTTACACAGAGTCAAAAGACATCCCTTTAAAACATATTCCCTCACCCATGGTAGAATCAGATGAGAGATTGTTAATAGTGTGAAATATGTTGCATTGATTGGCCTTTGAGCCATACTCACATTAGTCTCATGTTTTTTAGGTGTGTCATTCATGTACAAATTTCACCTAGTTCTTGTCACAAGATTGTAAATGTAATATGAGATATTTCCCCACACATAGAAAAAGGATAACTGCATAGGATAATATTACATGAAGCCATCACACAGATTGGGTAAGAAAGAAGTTGTTTCCAAAAAAACTACAATGAAAATCCCAAGCTCTAAGAGGCCATTTGAAAATTTCATGTTTTAAGAGGCCATGATTTTGGTGGCATATTAAAAACCAAACTTCATCCAAATAATACTCTATTAAATTATGCTCAGATCTAACCACAAATGTGCAATCATAAAATAACTAATCAGAGAAAACATGCTTGAAATAAATATTTTAATCTTCTAGGTGTGTTGGAAGGTAAGTTTAATCAACTTTGGATCTTGGTGGCTATGTTTCACAATAGCACCATGTCTCATAGGTTGTGTAACCCTTATTTTCGTCTTTAGAAAATAGCCATGAACTTTCCTTTCAATAGAAATTTAATCTTTTGGAAATGAATAATGACATGTGTAATTTGGAAAGGGATGATGCATTTTAATTGGATCACATGGTCGATTTCCTAGGACAAGTGGTGATTAAATCAACTTACTACATTCTTTCATTTATTCTCTTATCTATAATTTGTTTAGGGTTGAAACATGTTGGCAAGGTGAAATGACACTTGTTTGATATTATTTGAGAGTTATGGTTAATTACCACACTACTTCCCTAATGGGAATAGGTGGCCTGCACTAGGAAATATTAATTCATGAGCTACTAGTTCCCTTAATGCGTTTAGATGAAAGCAATCTAGTATTAAATGCACACTTGTCATTTGCATAAGGTGGGCTACCTGTTTGCATTTTTGACAGATGTTACTATGACAACAATGATTTTCCTTATTATATATATGTATTGCAATAATTTGTATTGATTATTATAATTTTATAATGTATATTATATTACAATACATTTGATAATATATATATATATATAATAACTACTATTAATATATTATATAATATATAAATATTAATATATTAGTAATATTAATAGAAATAAACATATACATATATTATATTAATATTTTTATAATAATAGTAATAATTATTATTATTATTATTATTAAAATATTATATATATGATCATGATATTATCTCTAACAATTTTTTTTAATATTTTTTTTATTTGATATTTTATTATCTTTTTCATATATCTAGTTTCCTATTCTTAAAGTGTATGTTATGATACTTATATAATATTTGTTTGTGTTATCTAAAAATCAAATGAGGCCTTTTTTCTAGATACTTAAAATATTTGAGACTTTCTTTGATGTATCATATGATCTAGTTTAGAGAGCTCTGAAGGGCCTAGACATTAATCTATAATATATTATTTTAAGTTGTTGTGGCTTCACCCATTGCACTTCCTCTACTTAATTTTGGTTAATGGATGAGATTTATAGATCTTGTTTTTCCTTTTTATGTGTCTACGGATTATATGATTGAATTAGAAACATATTAGTATAATGTTTTTTCATGTACTATGACATAAATGAATATCACTATTCTCGTACTAGGTTTGGGGCTATTATTTTTAAAAGAAATGATTTTCACATTAGTATATTCAATATATGTATTTTTTTTCTATGTGTCAATAATTATAGCTAAAAGAATGGGTGCAAAAGAGACAATACTAGCATATCTAGACTCAGGAATCCAAGCATCTAAAACTTGTTACACAATAATATTTGTTTTGAAACTACCAATTTGAAGTGAAGCTTAGCCATGGAGCTAAATCTGTGTGAAATTAATAAAATAATGGCATTATCACCTTAGAATGGGGGATTTTAAGTAATTTAAGCTATTCAGCCATCTCAAACTTAGGAGACTACAAAATATGTTGTACTTTGAAGTGTTTCTTGAAGGCCGTCCTACTAGTTAGAGTGACCAACTAGAGAAAAAAGCAAGGAAAATGGTAGGTAATTATGGTCAAATGGTTCCACAAATTTATTACCACTATCTGGTTTTTTCTATCATCTAAGTTATATATTCATCTTTTCCCTTGTTAATACTACATAATAGGGGCATTGCCCTTGAATGTTCATTTCCTCATTGCAATCAAGCATATTGCTTCCTTTTTATAAAAAACTTAATTAAGTGTATTTGACCTATACAATTCATTTTCAAGAAGTATAAAAGGAAAAATTAATAATTGTAATGACAGTCGGTGGTAGCATCCATATCCTTGATGTAGTTAACAATGATGATCATCCAGTTATCCACTTGTGTGAACAATTAATTCTAAACATGGTTTATTTAGTTCAATCTTGTAGAGATGCAGGTGGCTACAACAATATGTTACAAGTCACATAGTTGTTAGATCATATGTCCTTCTTAGTGCCGTATGCATCGAAACTATGTTGTTAAAGCCCTTTATAATGTGTATGTAGTCAAATTATAATGATATAATTTTGTGTCATGCTCATATATTTTGAATCATTTTATTGGTTGTAGTCAAGCACACTTAATAACTATTTAACTCAAATGGGAAAAAATATAATATATTCCTACCCTTTAAAGTGTTGGTAATTATTCACACAATTGCTTTTTTCTATTGGTCGACAAGATTTCCTAGCCAAAGTAATTGTTGGAGGTGAGAATAATAATACCATGCCTAGAGGTAGGTACTAACAACATTGCATTGAAATATCATTTTCTTACTTTTATTCAAATAACTATAATAAAATTTGAATTGAAACTTCTATCATATTTCAATTAATGGGAAAATAATTTTTTTGTTTTAGGATATTTTAGATTATGTGTTATGCATTGATTAATTATCTAATGACAAAGTTGTTGACATTATTATTGGAAAGATAAATTATTATTCATAATCACATTTTTTTTTGTATTTTTGAGACTCTAAAATCTGAACAATGTCTTTGCATCCATAAAATTTAAACTCTACTCAAGATTTCATATTGAGGTAGAGTTTTTATCTTAATTAAAAAATAAATTAAATATTTTTAAAGTAGTGTGAGTTATAAAGGTTCTTACAAATGTATCCAACTTAATATTTCATCATGTGATATGGCAATGTATAATCTTGAAGGCCTCATCATATACAACCTTTGCATCCAGATACAAATTAAAAGATAAAATATAACCTTCCCCACTTGCATCAACCTTAGAGAGAAAAATATAATTATTTTAGAGAGGAAAAAAATATCCTAATACATAATTGCCATGTGATGAAATATGTGCACCTAAGTTGGCTTGATGGTGAATAAAATGTGTTCCCAAAAGTGAGTTCACATGTTCAAATCTTGTAGGAGTAAGGTATAAATGCCCCATATTTTAAGCACAATAAGGGGCCTCCTACACGCTGGGAGTACAAGGTGGTCCCATATACTATAAACTACCTTACAAACCATAACCAAGATGCTACGTGACATAATGGACCTTAAAAATATATTATTATTATTATTATTATTATTATTATTATTATTACTATTATTATTATTATTATTATTATTATTATTATTATTATTATTATTATTATTATTATTATTATTATTATAATTATTATTATTGGTTGTAACTTGCAGCTTTGGGGAAACTCCCAATCTATTACCATAATCCACAATTATAGTAAAAAGGCTTTTGCAAAAGACATGTGACCTCATTTTGGATTCATCGATGTTTATTATTATGAAAATTTAGTTCACACACCTTTTAACTTATGAAAAATTTAATTAAATTATGACATACTTTTTATTTTATTTTTTTATTTCAATATAAAAATGTGTACCAATGTGAGGAATTGATCCAACTATAGTAACATATTATTAGTATCGAAGGGTAAACTTAAGGAATCATTTTCCTTTAACTATTAATTAAAGTTGGCCTTATGGAAAAATTATAATTCATTGTTTTTTGCCCATGGAAAATTTTGTGTTTTTGTAATGGTCAAGTTGTAATGGTCAAGTTGTGCATTTTTTTTAAAAAAACATGAAGGGCTATTATCTATGTTGTAATTATTTAAAATTGTTTACATCTTATTTAGGGATAGAGAAATGATGTCATAAACAGTGACTTCACACATACAAAGGTATAGGGGTAATGGTCAATTAATCTATGCAAATATCTGTTAGAGCATACAATATTCTATAAAACTATTTTAGGGATTAAGTGACATAATGACAACTATAATAACATATTATTAGTATTGAAGGGTAAACTTAAGGAATCATTTTACTTTAACTATCAATTAAAGTTAGCCTTATGGACCAATTATAATTCATTGTTTTTTGCCCATGGAAAATTTTGTGTTTTTGTAATAGTCAAGTTGTGCATTTTTCTTAAAAAAAATCATGAAGGGCTATTATCTATGTTGTGATTAGTCAAAATTGTTTACATCTTATTTAGGGATAGAGAAATGATGTCATAAATAGTGACTTCACACATACAAAGGTATAGGGGAAATGGTCAATTAATCTATGCAAATATATATTAGAGCATATAATATTCTATAAAGCTATTTTAGGGATTAAGTGACATAATGACTGGTTGTATCACGTATAATGACTATCCTAAAAATTAAATATTCTATTTGTAGTGCCACATGTCTTTTACTCATTGGCATAGGTTCTTTCCATTCTTTTTCATGGCTTCCCCATGATTTGTCACCTATGCTTTACTTTAAATCTCATCTACTCCCTTAGCAACACTTGTAATTTATCCATCAATCTATCCCCTTTCGAGACCTAGTTCACATGATGTCACCATGTGGTGACATCATGGGCCTTCAAGCCTCGATGATCTCTTTATGTTATTTTTTACTAGGTACAGCATGCTATCTCCCTTCACCATCTTGACTTGCTGAGATCATGACACATTACATGATCTTGAAGCCTCAAGCTAGTCCCTTAACTTAGTCTACTTCAAATTTATGCCTAAAGGGCTAGGCTTTCCCTAATGAGGACACATGTACTAATCAATGGATGAAATGGAATATTGAATCTTCAAGATCAAACAAAAAACTAAGTATAACTCTTTTGAAGAAACTAGTTAAAGAAAATAAAGTGATTATGTGCAAAGGACAAAGCTTCAAATATGATTAAAAGATCCAAGCAACACATGGAAAGATCTTCTATTTTAAACTAGACATAATTTTCGTTTGGAAGTTCTTGATTCAAACACTGACCACTCTAAAAGCTTGAGGTATATGTGAATTTATCATTTTACACCATGCATAAAAATTATAAGAATGATTTTAAATCCTAGAATGCAAAATATTTTTGGTGAATCTTAAAATTTCTTAGATGAAAATTTTAGACCGAGCATACTAAAAAAAAAAAGGGTATTATGATGAATCTCACTTAGTCATTTGTAACTCAATCATCTAAAATGGCCAACACCATCCTCAAGTATTTAATGTTTTTGACATTTAGATGATCTATAAAATTTAATGTCAGGGTTTACTACCATGTATTGGGTTTATATTGGTTTGTTATTGGGTCCACATCTACAATAGTTGATTTCCTTTGTGTTCCAAGATCATGTGATGTCACCAAATGGTAACATCATGGGTCTTCAGGCTATGGGGGCACATTGATTGCTTGGGTTTGCACATTGATCCCCATTGAGTTTGGGTTTATGTGATGTCACCACATGGTGATATTATGGGTCTTCAAGCTTAAGTGAGAAGACTTTCACTATTTAGACTATTAAAAATGACTTGGGTAAACTTAATAGGGACATATGTCTCAATTTGGGCCATTGGGAAGACTTAGGCTTTGACAAATTTTCTTTAGTAAATCAACTAAGGCATAAAAGTGAAAGGGTCTCAACCAAGTGAGTGAAATTTGATGTGGATAGGCCAATTTAAAAAGGGGCCTTAAATTTTGATTAAGTAAACCTGTCTAAAGTCTAAAGCATAAATAATATCAAAAGATTTTAAACTAAAGTTACTCCATTTTCACAAATATTCAAAGGTCCAAGGCTATTTTTAGCAAGCTTCGAATATACAATACTATGCAAATAGACTCATATCAAAGTGATTAAGCATAGAGATGGAATGTGTCACAAATCCAATAAAAGGTAGACTTAAAGACAAGTCAAAAAAATAAAAGTATTTTAATTTTTAATGAGAAATCCCCTAGACCACCATATTACATGTTATTTCATGATCAAAGTACTGTCTTTGGCTATTATAAACCATTATATTATATAAAAGTAAACAATTATCAAAATCCTTTACCATAGACACATCTATCAATAACCTATTCTTTGCTTCCTCATTTTTTGGAAAAAAATGCAGAAAGTATGCTATCTTGGAAACCACATCTTGCTATGGTGATAACCTATTTAGATTTAATAGTCATTTGACAAAAATGATTTTGACATATGTTCTTTGCATCTTTATTTAGTGAAATATTTTCCTAATGCATTTATTTTTGTAAATATAAAAGATCATAGTTATTTGAAAGACAATATAACATACAATGACATAAAAAACATATCGACTATTGCAAATTGGTAGGCATACATTAAAAATATGGGTTTTTATCAATGATGAAGATGGAATTGAAAGAAAAAATTTCACCATCCAATGGCTTCTAATTTTTTTTGGATGTTAGCATTCACCTATGGTCATTGATGAGTCAACAATAGCCAAAACCTATAATCATTGTGCTCAATCATAAGCCTTATATAACATCATTTTTCTAAACAAATATAATTCATGTACATTAGGAACTTTTATATGTGTAAGAATATATTGAATCAAGGACATGGGTTATTGGTGGTTGTTTAGAAACATTGCATAAATAAAACAAACTCTCTTTACATAAAGTAAATAAAATTGCATGTGAAACAAAAATAAAACATATACACTATAAATTATTGACAATAGACAAGGATATAAAGCCACAATTTTACCCTTGTGGTTCTACTACATATAAATTGTTGCATTTTTGTACCATCTATTTAAATCGATTGAAGAACATGGCATACAATAAAAAAAATAGATTTTTTTTTGAAAACAATAACAATAAAAATATTTAACAAAAAACATACAAACACACCCATACATGTTTGTGGTGTTTACATGCAAATAAAATTCAAACATAATATGAAGTGTTTTAATTAGTGTGAAAAGAACACATGAAAAGAATTACTACTAAATTGCAAAGGCACTCAAAAAAATGTTTAAAATGCAGTCAATCATTAAGAGATGGAAATGTTCCTACATTTGCAACACCCACTAATATTATTAAAAAAGTGTTACAATTTTTAGGCATGTTAATAGATCTTGAAGAAAGTATTTTTGTGCTTAGAATTACATTTTCTCAAATTAAAAACTTAGGATACAAAAAGCCATAAAATTATTTTTATAAGGTGGATCATCAATGTCATGTCAAGTGTTTATAAAATTAAAAAAGTGCTACCTTGATCCATAGATGAAAAAACAATAATTAAAAAAGATTTAAAGACACAATTGGAATATAAATATGCAGATCAAGTATGACGAGTTCATTATAAACTTATTATGGAAGCATTACAATAACTATTTGCATAAAAACTGTACATTGATCATAATTTGAAAATTAAGTTTGATTGGAAATCCTTTATATCAACAAATGTTATCAAAAATGCAAAAAACAATATCGTGACTAATTAATCTATAATTTATGAATCTAGTGAAAATAATCTATCTTCTAACACATATGAAAATACGTTTAATAACACTTTGGTGCATGGTTTTATAAAATCAACATGTATTGCTGCATTGGAGGACAAGTTAATTGCAATAGCACAGCTAAAGAAAATCTTCCTCTTAGAATTTTTAAAGACAAATATTCAAAAGAAATGAACTTTCCAAAACTTCTCTTTGGAAATCTCATGATGATGACATTGTGTTAAGATTTTCATATCACAAAATATCACAATGGAATCTTTTGCATACTAATCATTATTTTGCAAATCATGTTACATATTTATTTTTCAAATCAATAAAAATAATGATAGACCAATTTGGAAATACAATGTGGATTCTAACTAGAAAAATTTAGTAAAAATGAAGAAAACTTTTGGCCAAAGATGTCAAATACAAGCCAAATTGAGAAAAGTTACTCAAATCAGAAACTAGATATGTTGATTTCAAAAAAATATGTATTTCACTTGATTACATGCAAGGTCTTAAAAATATGTCTTTGCAATGATACACCAATTAGGGCCTCCAACATTTTTATTAACTTTCATAAGTGTTAAATACTCTTGGAAACCATTAACAAATGCATTGAAATAATTGTATTGAAACCATTACAAAAAGTCAAATTCACAACTAAATGAATTGGATAAATCAAATGACATTTCTTTTTTAGTGAGAATAGATCCAATCACTTGTATATGTTATTATAGACATCGTATCAATGTATTGAAGCAAATGTTATGTGAAGAGAAAATTCTCCTAGGCAAAATGATAAATTATTTTTGTGTAACAGAATTTTAACGTAGATTAAATTCTCATAACCATTAGCTGGTGTCGATTGAAGATACAATGACATATGTTAAAAACCAAAATTCAAAATTTATAGTTTTTATATCCATATACATAACTTGTAATATTGATGTTCTAGAAAATGACTTGGCATAATTGTATATTCATCATCATACTAGTAGTTGTAGAAAAAAGAAATAAAAATAATGTAGATATAATTTTCCACAACTATCAATGAAAAAAATAGTAACACTTGAACGATGTGAAACAATAAATGAACATGTAATTAATATATCAAAACAACTTTATTTGTTGCTAAGCACAAAAAAATATAATGCTTCAGATAATTTTGATACTTTTCTTCATCATTTAAAAATAGATGAGTCTTAATACAAAACACAATTGAACAACCCATGATTTTTCTTGAATGTAATCCAACTCCAGTATGGAGCAACACTTTTATAAAAAAACATTCCATATTTGTGGTAAGCCAACACAGATGCAAAATTTATTTTAAATTTATATGTCATAGCAACATATTATAGTTCATATATTGTTAAAGGAAACCCAAATATTACACATGCTATCAAAAATATACTAAAAAAACCATGCGAGAACAAACATAGATGTGATTTAGATACTACATAGCCTAGGAAATGTAATTCCAAATTATCAACATATGTTTGCACAACAAGATATTCACTTAGTGTTATCATTACCATTAAATCATTAATCAAGAACATGTATCTTTATAAATACACCTTACCTTCATGAAGTAACATTTATTTTGAAACCTCCAATTATATTTAGTCAAGAACAAGATGAATCCAAAAAATTAATGTGCCAATCCATTATAGACTATTACAATGCATGCCATGTAGTAATTGATCATATTTGTTTAGTCAAATTTGTACCTCAACACCCAAAAAAATGGAAATCCATTCAAGTGGAAAAAATTCTAATACATTTTATTAATTAAAATAAACATGTTGACCCTAAAAACTATTATTGAGAATGATTATTGTTATATATTCCATTCATAAACTATGAAACCACTTTGAATCAAATTCTTGATCCATGGAAATATGCATATAATTTGTAAAAAAAGACAATAAAATTGAATGAGGACAAGCTCAACTATGACATCAATCTTATGTGGGGAGACATGAAGGATGCCATTTACCAAGTTGAACTTGACATTGACAACATAATTGATACAATGTTATGCAAAAGTAAAATCAATGTTATGCAAGAAGAATACTATCTATAGATGGACTTGTCACTTATAAAGTCTATACCCAAAAACAAAATTGTAAACTATTTGAAATTAGACACCACCCATTTATTATTGATAATGTCGAATGCTATAAACAAATATAGATTCTAAATGATGAATAAGAAGTGATTGTTAAAGATATTACTTTGAAAAAATGTATAGACAAGAATAAGCCATTGTATTTATTCTTAATAGGTGGTGTAGGCACTACAAATACTTTTATATCAAAATTTATATTTGAAACCCTTATTCACATTTATGCATAGTCTATTGACAACAATCTATCCAAGCAAAGCTGCATTTTATGTAGATGGAATAACATTGCATTCTAAATTTTTATTTCCTTTGAATAAGTCATAACTAATTCCATTTGGTAGTGAAAAACTTGATATAATGTCCAAATATTATAATCAAATATGTATAATGTTAATTGATGAAATCTCACTTATCAAAACAAGAACCTTATACTATATTGACAAATGTTTACATGACATTATGCAGTTACCAAATATGTACTTTGGTAATTGACATGATCTTTTGTGGAGAATTTTATCAACTAAGCACATTGACCAAATTTGACCCTAGGTAAAATTTGGTTAACCGTTTATATATTAAAAGTTCCTATATGGTCTTTCTAGGTCATAAATGGTCACATGTTCATGATTAAGGTCACTTAATATGTTTCACATTAGTATGTTGTGTCATTTGTCTTAATATTCCCCTATGTCATCTTTTTGGTCTATTTAATGAACTTTTATGTAGTTTTCATAGAAAAAAAATGTCAAACTATAATTTAACATACCAGGTTTCATTTAGATGTCAAGAGTTAGTTTGAAATTTAAGAAATGTAGGTTTAATGTAGAATTGAAGAAGATTAAATAGTTTCAAGCAATTTAAAGGCAAGTTGTATAATAAAGGACAACCCCTCGACATGTGATAAGATTTAGTGGGATATCTATAGATCCCAAAAAGTCTTTTCTAGGATTTAGAAGATTTAATAGGATCAAAAATGACAAGAACAAGTCTATCTCCTTCATCGCTCTCCTAGATAAGGTCATACAGGTCAAACAATTTACTCTTGACTTATGGATAGTAGAATGAGATTTAAGATAAATTCATTTGGGAAAAGTTATTATCCTTTATGTCCTTCCTTTTCATGTCAATAGTTGTTATTATTGTGTACTATTCTCTATGAACTATCCTTAAGAATGCTAGTGACTTCAATCTATTGTCATAACCCTTGCACCTTTAGTTTTCCTATTTGTTTACAATTGTCTAATGCTTCCAAGTAGTGAACATGATATTATAGATCATTTTATTCCTTTAAATTTTTGTATAACCTATTTTTCACATGATATCATAAGTATATATGCAATATCACCCTTTAGTTTGGAGTGAGCACCATCAATGGTCTGTAAATAGTTGTTTTCAATTGTAGTGTTTTATCCTCTCACAGTGTCCTCAGATCAAAGGTAATACACTTGTATTATGTCATCTCTAAGAATGGTGATGGTCCATGAAAATTAAATATACAAATTGAGGTTTCAAAACTTTAAAACCAAGTGGAAGTGAATATGGTTCATATACAGAGGCAGACTTCAATATAATAACAACCTATAGGACTGTGTAGGAGGTCAGAGACAAAGTGTTAAATAAAATATGTAATTATTTGGATTAAATTGAGTCCTTAAACTAGGAATAATAACATAAAGGAATTAATTATTTTAATGGTGAGGCCAATACACACAAACAAATCTAAATCCATGTTCACATGGTTAAAATGGGACTCATTACCTTAATATCTCAGTAACATGGACATAGTAGTAACATGTAAAATGATAGGAGGTGTATTTGGTAAAGATAATATAATTTAAAGAAGTTTCCAATTCCATCAAGTTTTTAATGAAGGAACTCAGTAAGCACACTCCCATTTGAGCCTACATGAATCTATAACTTGCAACATAGGTGTGTTGATGGTGATAATTAATGTATGGTCTCATGGTAGGAAATAAGTGAATTCAAGGGTGGAATGACCATGAGAAATTAAAGATATAACAAAGGGAGTGGATTATAATTTTCAAACAAGAAAATGTCCACCTAGTGGATAATAGTTTTGGCATGCCCAATGGGACATGAAGTCCATGAAGATTATTCAAGGTGGATGTTGGATTTGACAACAAGGAGTTATAATAGTCTACTTCTTATGGTATTTAGTGACTCCAAAGTTTAAATATTGGTTGTAGACTAGTGAACTCTTTCATGCCTAAGGTAAACACAAGGTATCTCACCAAAGGTATACATCAATTATATTTGAAAACACCCATCCCTATCCAAAGAGGTCCTGTCTTGCTCACAAACCCATAAAATTTTTCTTGATTCCCCCATTCTTGCAAATTCCTAAGGCCATTATGGAAAGAAACCATCATTTTGTACTCTTAAATAGCTATATCCCTCTAAGACTTTCCCAATATGAGGGCATCACCACATCTTCCCTTAAAAGAGTTCCATCATACATCGATGAGTCTTCCATCACATCTATTGAGAATATAAGGAATATTTCTAATTTCTATAATATACATCACATTAGGAAACCAAGAAAACCTAATGAGGCAAAAAGGATAATACATATAGAGCAAGATATCCTAGGTTTAAATAGGATCATTAAAATAGAAAAAAGGTAAGCCCTTCAAAAGTCACTATTAGCCTAATCAATCCTACGCCAATTATCTAGGAAATAGACCTCCTTTCTAAGGTCATCCTCAAGGTTAAGGACAACTTGTTCAATTTAAGTCATATGGTGGTTAAAATCCCAATGCTCATTCCACCTCAAGGGAGGCATACACAACAAATTTAAAAGGGAGATTTGTGTGGGCATGTTCTATAATTATTCCATAATATTTAATGTCTTTTCTTTCACATAGATAAATGGCTTATTCCTTATCATAATAGTGGGTTGGATGGGTGAAGTAGTAGATGGTTGTGAGATGGGTATGGTAATATTCGATCTCTATGTTATGATTGCACAATTGGGATTAGATATAAGACTATTGTTGCTAGTAAATGATGGTGGTGGGGGACCAGATAGGATAAGTCTTGGTTGTCAATACAATTATGCATGGTCATGGGTCAACGTTGAGTTATCAATATGAGGTCTAAAAATAGTAATCTCTACTTGTTGGTATGCATTTATGTAGTCTGATGTTAAATAAGGATCACTGGCATGGGTTGGTTGGTTAGAATTGATTAGAAATGGTCTATTTTGATTCATACTCAGTCTTTGATTGATGAAGATGTTTGAAACATGACTTCCCTCAATATGGCCTACAACCTTGTTATAGTCATATGCAACAACATGGTAGGTATGTTGGTTTTTGGCATCATTCTGGCATCGTTTCCATTCATTCATTTGACATTGTTCTTGATACTAATTTTGTTGGTTTGGTCTTGGTTGTTGATACTATTATTTCTACTGTGATAGACTTTATTACTGCTATTATTGGTTATTATGTTATGGAAAGTGGTTTTGATAAATGCCTAGGTTATGATCGGGTGTGAAAGCTCTATTATTCAATGTAATCTCCCCATTTTCCAACATATTCTCAATAAAATGTTTAAGTTTCACACAATGATGCAAATTATGTCCATTACCCTAATGATACTTTTAGAATTCATTTTATCAGTACCAATTGGGTTAAGGAATTTCCTTAGGATAGTGCTTTAGAATAGGCCAGTTGATAAGATTAGTGGTGTTGAGGTCAAAAAACACAAATTCAATGGGTTCTCCAAGGTCACTAAAGATGCAATGAGTAGGCATAGTTCTCCTTGGAGGAGGGGTTTACAAAGGCAAAGGTTTTTGCATTTATTGCATGGGTCGAGATTATTTTACTTGTTACATCTATTGAATAATTTATTAGTTAGGAGTAATTTGCATATGCGACATAGGTTGATTAGATAGTTTTTTCACCATTTGGACATGTCATGACTCAATTACTCCATTCCCCATAACATTCTTGTTGAAATTAAATGGCTTGGGTTTGTCATAATTACTGGTTTGGCCTAGTTGTGATGATTGTACTTGGATTTGGTTATGGTTTTGGCCATTAATTTGCTTTTGATTATGGTTCTAATTTGATAAGGTTATCTTAATGATCCCTTTGTTAATAAGTGCTCTTTCAATCAACAAATATTTACCAATGATTTCCTTAAAAGTGTGTACATACGAAAACTCTAAATGGTAAGATATATCACTGTGTAAAGTTTTGGTAAACACAGTGACTAGTTGCTTGTCTAATAGACTATGGGTGACTCAACTGACAAGGGCTCTCCATCACTTCAGATAAATTCAAAATATTTCACAAACTTTTTGTTTGGATTATATCAAATTTACCAATGAAATCTCATGCTCTATATTGTAGGAGAAGTGTTACACAAACTTGTCTGAAAGATCATCAAAATTAGAAACTAAATTCTTAGATAATTTTAGAAACCACTCAAAATATTGTCCTTATAAACTCCTTAGAAAAATAGTAAGAGATATATGTCATTGTAGGACACTAATTGACAAGAAATAAAGAATTTGGTTAAATAGGCCTTGGGGTCTCCTTTCCCCTTGTATTGTCAATTTTTGGTGGCTCATACCCTAGAGGAGATGGTATTTGTAAATACTCCATGTTGAATGGGTAAGAACACATGTCATATAACTTAAACTTATTAGTCTACTTTTTGGCTTAGATGAGGGCAATTGCATGCTTCATTTGTGGTAGTTCTTGGGCTAGGAAATTAGAAGGAAAATTGGTCTGAGGTGGAAGTTGGGTGGTCAAAAGTAGATTACTTTGACTAGGGTATAATGGAGGCATGTTTTGCTATGAAGTGTTAGTTTCACTAGGGAATTGGCAAGGAATATGCATATGCAGATTAGGGTATGATTGTTGGAATTATACGTGTTATTGTGTAATATTCTGGTTAGGATTTGGTATATAGGCTTGGTTTTAGGGAAATTATGCTTGAGATGGAAGGATATGGCTAGGGGTGAAGTTTTGTGCCTATTGAGGTTAATTTAGGACTTGTTGTCAACTATTAAAACCTTACCAATTAAGGGGAATTTGTGAACCAAGTCCTTGTAATTGAGCTTGCGGTATGTTTGACACGAAAAGCAATTGTTGCCTAATCGATACTTGTGGAACATTAAAACATCTTGATTTTATGAATCCTTGCTGGGAAGTAGATGTATGTTAAAGGTTTGACATTTATCATTAACTAATATTCATATGTTGTTGATTAGACATCATTTATGATTATATTGGTATATTTCTCTAAGACTGAATAAGTATGTTCATCACTACCTAGCGAGGTAGAACATTGATTTCCCCTATTGAGGTGGTAGAATGTTTTGCCTCTAATGTGTGGGTATGTTGGATGGTACTTTTTATTGTGTAATATTAGTCATCATATTTTGTTGAAGCATGACACTGGTCATTTCTTGATTATTTAATCCTCGAGGTTGTGTTCTTGAAGAAGCAGTTGGTGAGGTTTAGAGTTAATTATTTATTGAGGTTAAGGGGTATAAATTCCTAATCCTTGTGTTTGTGAATCACTTGAAATGTTAACTAAAGATATATTTTGTTGTGGACTAATTTTTTGTTCATTTAGATCACTTTGGTTTGGATTGGACATCATTTATGCATTGTTCACTATGTTTGGCTCACTATTCTATGTAGAATTAGAAGACACTTTTTCAATTGTTGGGGCATTGAACATGTCTACAACCAAAGTGTTTTATGTTAATGGGTCTTACCATGATTTTATTGGCCTATCAATTCAAGTAAGACTCCTGTTGAAGGAGTTAATTTGATAAGAGGAGAATTTGACATGTTCACGTTGTTGAAATTGCACATTAAGTTTAGATAGGTTAGGTATGTTGTCTGTATATGTATGAAGCAGTCCTCCATAAGGATTTTTTCCCATGACAAACATACAAGGGTCTTGATACGACATCAACACTATAGCTAGAGGTTTTTTATAAGAGGCATGCTCATTGCTTTGATTATAAGGTATCTTGTAGGGCACTCTTACTAGACTTAGAAATTTTTTGTGGGGAAAGTCTATTAGAAACTTAGCCCCTACCTCCATGGTTGTGAATCCACCTTCAAGTCTTTTACATGAATGTCCCTAGTCACTCCTTTCTTTATATAGTTTATAATGGCCCCTATGGTTTCAAGATATGGCTTAGCCAATGCCCCCTCTCCTTTATTTATATAGGTGATAACTCAAGATTATGGTTTATGGCTAGAGGTTTAAGATTTATAAATTTAGGGTTTAAGGTTTATGGTTGATGGCTCAAGATTGATAACTCAGGGTTTAGTGTATAGGGATTAACATTTAGGGTTCAAGTTTAAATGTTATGGCTTAGGGATTAGGATTTAGGGATTATTATTTATATTTCATACTTAAAAGTTTGGGATTTATGGCTTGTGGCTTAAGGGACCAAAAGATTAGCTTTTAGGGTTTGGGGCTTGGTGTTTGGGGTTAGGGTTTTGGGTTTATGGTTTCACACTTAGAGTTTAAGGTTTAGGGTGTAAGGTTTAGAGTTTTATTCTTGGGGGTTTGGTTGAGGTTTTGGGCTTTGGAACTTAGTGTTTAATATTTAAGGTTTGGGGATTATGGCTTAGGGTTTTTGATTTGGGGTTTAGTGTTTATGGTTTGGAGTTTATAATTTGGGGTTTGGGGTTTTAGGATTAGGGTTAAGGATTAAGGGTTTAGGGATTTAGGTTTCGTGTTCAAGGCTTTGGGGTTTTAATTTTGATTTGGGTTTAGAATTTTGGGTTTAGGAGTCAATTTTTAATGTTTATGAATTATGGTTTATGGTTTTAGGCTTGGGGTTTAGGGTTAAGGGCTTACATTTAGGTTTTAGGATTTTAAGTTTAGGGTTTGAGGTTTAAGGTTAAGGGATTACATTTAGGTTTTAGGGTTTAGGGTATAAAGTATAGGGTTTAATGTTTTAAGTTTATATGTTTATGGTCTATATTTTAAGGTTTATGGATTATTGTTTTTGGTTTAGGGTTTATGAAACAATTCAAGTAATGAAATGACATTATCATGCTCTAAAGGTATGGTCAATGGTTTTATTCAATACTCAAAGGCACAAAACTTGAAATGATTTGGGTAACGTAATGTTACCCATTTCAATCAAGTGACACACAACATTTTTGAGTAAAAAGTTTAAGACCAAGGCATGGTGTCAAGCGAATGACATAACACCTCCTCAAAAAATAGAGTGGATAAAATGTTTAAGACAAAGGCATGGTGTCAAATTTAGGATATGGATATTTATGGTTATAAAAAAAGATTCAATTCATCATTTTATTAAGATAAAAAATGCAAGAGGTCTATAAAAGGAGGCCTTTTTTCCCCCCTATGAAGATTTGAAACACCTAGTGGAAAAATCTAATCTTAAATATATTTGAAACACCTAGTGGAATAATATTTCATGACAACAATAAAATTTGTGGAAACGTGGAGGGGAAAATGCCCTCTATTAACAATAAAACCAACAAGCTATACATATCTTTTACTGCAACATTTTGTTTTATTCTCAATACAATTGCAAAATAACCATGAAAAATTAAAAAAAAACAAATTCGACCACAATCCCACTCTCAATGCAACTTATCATCCAAGCCATCAATCATGAAGCCATGTGTTTTAACCCAACCAAATGTAAGTATGAAGGATTGTGAAGCTTGAGGTGGGAATGCCTAATAATGAAGTGGGCGTAAAAATGGGTACATGGCTTGGGCATCACCTATGGACCATGGAGGATTTAAATTTGTCAACTCTCTCTTTAAGTAATTTTTTAATGATAAAAATTGATGTTCAACTCTCTCCTTTAGTAATTTTTTAATGATAATTTATTTTTAAAGTAGTGTGGGGTATATCATTTGTTGGTAGTGAAACTAGTTCTCTCTAATAACAACAAAAATAAAGATTGAATTTCTATTGAAAGGAAAGTTCATGGCTATTTTTTAAAGACAAAAATAAGGGTTACATAGCCTATGAGACATGGTGCTATTGTGAAATGCAATCACCAAGATCCAAACTTGATTAAACATGCCTTCCAACACACCTAGGAGATTAAAATATTTATTTCAAGCATGTTTTCTATGATTAGTTATTTTATGGTTACACATTTTTGGTTAGATCTAAGCATAATTTAATAGAGTATTATTTAGATGAAGTTTGGTTCATAATATGCCACCAGAGTCATGGCCTCTTAGAATGTGACATTTTCAAATGGCCTCTTAGAGTGTGGCATTTTTAGTGTTGTTGTTTTGGTAATAACTTCTTTCTTACCTAATCTATGTGATGGATTCATGTAAGAGTATCTTATGCAATTATCCTTTTCCTATGTATGGGACAATATCTCACATTAAATTTGCAATCATGTGATAGGAACTAGGAAAAAGGTGCACATGAATTACCCACCTACAAAACATGAGACTAATGTGAGTATGGCTTAGTGGCCAATCAATGCACCATATTTCACACTATTAACAATCTCTCATCTGCTTCTACTATGGGTGAGGTAATATGTTTTAGAGGGACATTTTTTGACTCTATGTAACCACACTATCTAAAAATGATGTCATATTTAAGAGATATGTTGTGCTAACTCTTAATGTACAACATAGAATGTGGAATATTATTACCAAATGGGTCTTTTGAAGCACATGCCAAACAATTATCACTGACCATGATTGTGTTTATAGATTAAATCATAGATCTAGGGAATAAAAATAATATTTTAATGCTTTTCAAGACCAATTTCCTTTCTAGTATATGTTAGTGTGCACATATTCATTGAATATACTCTCACTAGTGAGTATAATTGGGAATAATGTTGGGGTTTCATAAAACTCAGGAATAGATTATTCTTGGAGGCATTTTGGCTTCACCCATTGCACTTCCTCTACTCAAGGTCAATTAATGGATGAGATTTATAGATCTTGTTTTTCTTTTTTAAGTGTCTATGGATTATATGATTGAATTAGAAACAGATGTGTATAATGTTTTTTCATGAACTATGACCTAAATGAATATCACTATTCTCTTATTAGGTTTGGAGGCTATTGTTTCTATAATAAGCAATTTCCACATTAGTATTTTCAACCTATGTTTTTGTTTTTCTATGTGTCAATAATCATAGTTGAAATAATGGGTATAAAAGAGGCAATGCTATCATATCTGGACTCAGGAATCTAAGCATCCAAAACTTGTCACATAGTAATATTTGTTCTAATTTGAATATTGTTTTGATTTTTTGAACTAAAAATACCAATTTGAAGCAAAGCCTAGCCATAGAGTTAAATATGAGTGAAAGTAATAAAATAATGGCATTATCACCTTAGAATGGGAGCTTTCAAGGAATTTAAGCTATTTATACATCTCAAACTTAGAAGACTACAAAATATGTTGTAATTTGAAGTGTTGTTTAAATGCCGCCCTACTAGCCAGAGCGACCAACTAGAGAATAAAAAGTGAGGAGAATGGTAGTAATTGTGGTCAAATAGTTCTACAAATTTATTACTAATATTTGGTTTTTTCTATCATCTAAGTTATATATTCATGTTTTCCCTTGTTAATACTACATAATATGGGCATTGCCCTTGAATGTTCATTTCCTCTTTGCAATCATGCATATTGCTTCCTTTTTCTAAAAAACTTAATTAAGTGTATTTGACCTATATAATTCATTTAAAAGAAGCATAAAAGGAAAGCTTGGGAATTATAATGATAGTTAGTGGTAGAATTCATATCCTTGATGTAGCTAATAATGATGGTCATTCAGTTATCCACTTATGTGAAAAAGTAATTCTAAACATGGTTTATTCAATCTGTTCTTGCAGATATGCAAGTGGCCACAAAAATATGCTACAAATCACATAGTTGTTAGAGCACATGTCCTTCCCAATGTTGTATGCATCCAAACTATGTTTTTAAAGCCCTTCAGAATGTATATGCAGTCAAATTATAATGCTATAATTTTGTGTCATACTCATGGATTTTGAATCATTTTATTGGGAATATTTGAGCAAACTTAATAAATATTTAACTCAAAAAAGAGAAAATATAATATATTCCTACCCATTAAAATGTCGGTGATTATTCACACAATCATTTTTTTCTATTGGCTAGCATGATTTCCTAGTCAAAGTAATCATTGGAGGTGAGAATAATAGTACCATGCCTAAAGGCAAGTACTAGTAACCTTGCATTCAAATATCATTTTCTTACTTTTATTCAAATAACTATTATAACATTTGAATTAAAACTTCTATCCTATTTCAATTAATAGGAAAATAATTTTTTTTGTTTTAGGATGTTTTAGATTATGTGTTATGCATTGATTAATTATCTAATGACAAAGTTGTTGGCATTATTTTAAAGACAAATTATTATTCATAATCACTTTTTTTTTGTTGTTTTTAGAATCTAAAATATGAACAATGTCTTTACATCCACAAAATTTAAACTATATTCAATATTTCACATTGAGGTAGAGTTTTGATCTTAATTAAAAAATAAATTAAATGTTTTTCAAGTAGTGTGGGGTATAGAGGTTCTTAAAAATGTCTCCAAATTAATATTTCATCACATGATATGGCAATGTATAATCTCAAATGTCTCATCATATACAACCTTTACATCTAGATACAAATTAAAAAGATCAAATATAACCTGCCCTACCTGCATTAGTCTTAGAGAGAATAATATAATTCTTCTAGAGAGGAAAAATTGATCCTAATACATAACTAACATGTGATAAAACATTAGTTCACCTAAGTTGGCCTAATGGTGAATAAAATGTGCTCCAAAAAGTGAGGTCACATGTTCAAATCTTGTAGGGGTAAGGTATGCACTCCCCATATATTAAGCATAGTAAGGTACCTCCTACACACTAGGAGAACAAGGTGGTCTCATATACTATAAACTACCTTATAGACCATAACCAGGATATTACATGACATAGTGGACCTTAAAAATTTATTATTATTATTATTATTATTATTATTATTATTATTATTATTATTATTATTATTATTATTATTATTATTATTATTATTATTATTATTATTATTATTATTATTATTGGTCATAACTTACAGCTTTGGGGAAACTCCCAATGTATTACCACAATCCATAATTATAGTAAAAAGGCTTTTGCAAAAGACATGTGACCTAATTTTGGATTCATAGATGTTTCCTAAAATTTATAAGGTCTACTTGAATTCTCTAGGGTAAAATTTTAGGCTATAATTGTTTTGGATCTAAGGTCTACTTGAATTCTCCATGTTTACAGGGTTAAAATGGAACTCATTACCTTAATATCTTAGTAACATGGACATAGTAGTAACATGTAAAAATGATAGGATGTGGATTTGGTAAATATAATATAATTTAAAAGAGTTTAAAATTACATCAATTTTTCACTGAAGGCACTCAGTAAGCACAGTCCCATTTGAGCCTACATGAATATGTAACTTGCAACATAGGTGTGTTGATGATGATCATGAATGTATGATCTCATGACAGGAAATAAGTGAATTCAAGGGTGGAATGGCCATGATAAATTAAATATTGAATAGAGGGAGTGGATTATAGTTTTCAAACAAGAAAATATCCACCTACATAATTCTTGATTATCCAAATGAGTACCTACTAGTGACATAATTGGTATATGTGGTAGACTGGTCTAGACTAATGTGTTATTAAAAGTTTAGATAAGATAATATGGATAATCATGTTGGATAAATTCTCACACTTATCTATTATAATTACATATGTTCCTCAGATAAACATCAACACCTACTATAACCTTGTGGATTTTGAACACACATTGATATTTAAAGGTAGTCAATAGACTAGTCTAGGCATGTGAAAAATGTATGTTGGATTTGTATAAAGTGGTGTAAGATTGAATGACTATGATAAAAAGTACTCAAAATTATATATCACATTCCATGTAAATCTCAAGGATATGATAAATAGATCAAAGAGTATGTCCTGAACCTTAACCTACAGTTAGTCCAAAACCCTATCTACAGTCATAAGCCTAGAGAGTTAGTCTTGTGATATTTGTTGATTGAGGGTTCTATAGTTATGATATTGTTTTCAAAAACTGTGAAGAGAATCATAATGAATAAAAATAACCCTCCAATATTCCCACTTTTCTAGGTGAATATGGGAAATGCCCTCTATATTGTCTCAGACAGAGGGCAATCCACAAGCAGTATAATCTATAGACCTAGCATAAGAATGTGGAATGAATGAAGGGAAACAACTTAAAGGCATCATGGAAATATGTGAAAGGTTTTTTTATATATGAATAAAGTGTGAATAGGCACCTATAGTAATTAGAACCTCCATAGGTGACTATATGCATATAAGACACAACTAGGCCTATTAGGCCTAAGCCCTATAGGTGCTTAGACTAGTCCATATGACCATGAGAACTTTTTAAAAAATTTAAAGAACTTGAGGGGAAATTTTAGGATGGATTAGAGACATTTTTTGTAGATACCATCAAAAAAATGGTTAATTTGGCCATAATTCCTATCAATCTTACTTAGAATGTAAGGAGCTAGAGAGGCTATCTTATTTTGCTCACATATATATGGACCATGTGAATGAAACCTCAATAACTTGGGGATATTTCAAATGGGTCTTATACTCCAAATTTTTGAAATTGGTTATAAGGTTAGATTTCAAGATTTTATGAATAATCGTTAACAATCCAAACCTCCTAAAACCCTAGTTTGGACTTGATAGAGAAGAAACAAATGAAGATTCATCCAAGAAGAGTAAAATGGCCATGAAAATGGTTTAGACATATTTGGATCTATATCTGGCTCCTTTACATCTACTTTTGTTTTATTGTCACTTATATAGACAGGGATAATATTGAGTTTATTACAAGATTTAAGTTGTTTTATAGGTGTAGAGGAGGATGAACAAGTGAGAACCATTGTAGGAGGTCTTTATAGACTTTTCATAACTTATAATTATAATTTCTCAAATTTTTTAAACATGAAAATACCTCTACTATCTCATTCATCATAGGCAGTCTAAATAGGCAGTGAAAAGGCAAAATGACTATGAAGGATTGGGAGTGAGAAGTTTTATATGAGTTTCATTAGGATATATTGATATAATAGAGGAAAAATGAGATCTACTTGATTTTCATAACACCTCTTCAATTTATTTCTTTGAGAAATTGCAAGTCACTTTAATGATAGTGTGAGGACAAACCTAGGGGACTAGTGATGAATGCCTATAGGTAATGATTGACAAGTGACAAGGATGAATGCATTAGTTAGGGAGGTGTAGATGACCTGAACTAACCTCTTTTATAAATTATCATGTTATATCATATGTGTAAAGGATTCCTACGGTAGTTTTAGATAATCAATTGAACCCCTCACCATCATCAAGGTAGTTTCAGAGGATGACAATGAAGAGTTATATGCCAATTTGAGGAAGGTACTCTATTTCAGATTCACACATGTTTATGACAACTTCATAGCTTATTTTACACTTCATTCCATGGCATTGTAACTGATTCTCACAATTTGACACTTGGTCTTGTGACCCTTGAGCTTCTTTTCTTCTCTCTCCTCTCTTTGCTTTATATATTCTAGCCTTTTTGAATTTGTAATGGATCCATAATTGCTATGGAGAAGCCCTACTAGTTTTAACATCTCATTTTCCTTAGAATAAAGTTTTTAAAACTTTATTCATTTTATTCAATCTCTTTCCTAAGTGTGTTAAGTGGTTTAAGTTGTTGACAAGTGATGAACATGCAATCCTTGCTTCCATTTCTTCTCTTGCATGTTCCTGTGAGTGACATCTCTTCTAATAGGTTTCATAAAGTGTATTGTTTGTTAAGTGTGTCTTGAAGTATGAGAGGGACTAGTAGTGTCTTCTATTAGACCTTATTTTCACCCACCTATAGATAGGCATAACAATCTACCTCTATGAGAAATATTTATGATATAAGGATATAGAGTTGAAGTCAGTTTGAGTAGTCTTCTTTCTTGAATGTAGATGCAAGTGTGTTATGTGGAGTTATCTTGGTGTAACATCTCATTATCATAGTTTTTTTATGTTTCCTTTTTTTGTTTTCACCCCTAATAGTGATTAGTCTAGTGTAGTGTGATCTTAGAAGATAAATGAAGGGAGCTATCCATTTCAAACCTATAGATATATCTCTTATAGTGGCTTGTCTATGAGGAGAGATAGTTCTATGTTATCCTAAAATTAAGAAGGTATACTTGATTTATGTAGGGTGAAATTTTAGTCTATAACACACCCTATACATGATTTATTCATATTTTAACATCCAAAAATTAAAGAATAAATAGTCCCATATATTTTTGGTAGGAAAATGTAAAATGTTACCAACTACATCAAACTATGCACCAAAAAGATGAAATAGTTTTGGGGATATTGAATAGAATACATACATTTTCACATACATATAATGATATAGTGTATCTTAATCATAATTATTTATGTCCATCACCCAATTATCCTTTATTCCCCTAAATATTTTACTTAAATGATGATGTTGATGCACACAATGGTAAAATGTTAATGTTTGTTTCGGATATAGAAATTTTTATTGAGGAAATGAACAAGAAAGATGAGGCATATGGTGAAGGACAAGGATATGCTAAATATATATGTATACCATAAAAAAATTAGTTTAGAGTTAACATGTTAGTTTAACTCCTTAATGTAAATGATGATATGCAAGATGATCTTGTCAATGGTTCAGATAGCATCTTTAAACTATACACCTATAAAGATAACAAAGACATTATTTCAGTCAAATTTAACAAAAATATTGTTGGACATTATCAAATAAAAAAATATATTCACTTGTAAAAAATCCATATTGAATCAAATTAGACCCCTATTTTTCATATTTCAAGACCACTGCAAAACCTACTTACAAAAAACATTAACCATACAAAGCTAATTTATAATACTGATGGAATGTGCATGCACAATACATAGCTACCAAGTTTCAACCATGGAATGTGTTTCAATCAATATGCTTGGAGTTGATATTTATGGATTAGTATATACAATACTCTCATGTGTAAATATAATGGACTCATTATACTTGCTAAGTCTGTTCATAGAGAAAAATAGCAAAGTAAAAAAAAAGTTCAATTGAGATTTTTAGATTGAATCAGATTCAAAGTGGGAATTTTCAGATAGCTTGAAATCATACATTTTTGCATTATGTATATAAATATGTTAATTGAACATTCATATTCTTTCTCTACATTTATAAGACATTATCAATGATTATGGCTTGATGAAATGTGACATATTATGCTTACAAGAAACATACACATCAAGTAACAATACTAATAATCATATTCCAACCTTTATGACTTGTAATTTAGTGCATAATGTTCATGGTATTATGATATGTGTAAAAAAACATGCTTCCACTTCAAATCCAATTCAATACAGTGCAGATGGAGTGGAAACATTGATATCAAACATTATGATATATAATTATGAATTTACAATTGTCAATATCTATGCATTCTATTTTATTTTATTTTAGATATTATAAATGTGATAGAACAAATACTATCAAATGAAAGTGCATCAATACATATTTATGTCTTTGGATACTTTAGTATTGACATTCCCACATCAAAAAAACTAGCTATGCTACTTGAAAAACATATGTCAATGTCAAGCATTTATGTCTTGTTAGAAAAACATAGCCAATACACAAATAGAATCATAGATCATGTATGGTCAAACATTACAAGCGAACATAACCAGCTTATAAAAATAGAAACTTATTGGACTAATCATGTTGTTATCTATCTAGTTATGAAGAATAGTACCTAAATACCAATGCAAAAACTATGTATATGGTTAGAAGGTATTCTAATTATTTATGCATACAATATAAGCATTGTTTTAGTATTTTACCATTATATGTTTGAAAATATTTTTTTCCCATTTCAATACATGGTATGAATGCAAAAAAAACAAATCTAGAGAATTAAAAATATTTTGGAAAAGAAATAGTGAGATTGTTTGTTGGTAGTGAAATTAGTTTTGTCCAATAACAATAAAAACAATAGCATTTCACTGAAATATCCTTTTATTAATTTTATTCAAAGAACTATAATAAAATCTGAATTAAAACTTCTATCCTATTTCAATTAATAGGAAATTAAAAATCTTGTTTTATTTCAGTGCGTCACATTTTAGATCATTTATGTTATGCCTTGACTAATCCTCTAATGACGAAGTTGTTGGCACTATCATTATAAAGACAAAATTTTATCCATAACAACTTTTTTTTAACTTCCTATTTAATGATTTATATATATATATATATATATTTGATGTTTTTTTACCTTTGTCTTTACCTACATGCTAAGTTTGTGCTATGATGTTCTTGTTAGCTAATGAAATTTCACTAAACATAAATTATCATTTAGAATACTCATAGAATAGATTAATACATACAATTTCATGTATTTTACCTAGACACTCATGTATTTGTCATGTTATTTGTTTTTTTACTTTATATATATATATATATATATATATATATATATATATATATATATATATATATTTATATATATATATATATATATTAGCATAGCTTGGATAATAATCTATGTAACTCTTTACAGCTTTATGTTATTGCACCAACAATCTTGCTTTAAAAAATGGTAATAACTTCAAAGATTTGAAATTACTAACTCAAATCATGGTGGATAGAATAAGTCTAGGGAAAAAAAGACATGGATTAGCTATGAGTGAATATAATAGCACCAGACAAAAAAATATAGCCACCAAGCTTGGATTTCAATATTTAAAGCAATAAAATGTTCTTGTTAGGTGTTTTATTGTTTGGCATGGAATAATTGAACATATATTTATATAAATAAATACATGTACATGAAGTATAATATTAATAAAAAATTCCTTCTTATATGCAAACATTGACTGAGTAACATCAACAAATGCAATAATAGATAAATGTATATGTGTAGTTAATGTTTGCACATTAAATATGTGTGCCTAAAACTCATCATTAAAAACTATAGCATCTAGGCCCTCGAAAGCACCACCACTATCATCCAAAGGTTCAGTACATAGAGCACCATAGAATTTGCAAGAGTGTGATCAAGCATGCACACTAGGTAGAGTATCCCTATGTCCATTCTCTCCAACATCAGTCTTAGAAAGCTTAATTCTATGTTAAATATGTGTATTAATAAGCAAACAAATCATATGTAAAGTGTCAATCTTGAAGACCTCCTTAACTATAGAGGGGATCTCAGGTTCAAATAGATTTTGGGTAGATACTCTTGTAGGATAATTAGGTACATAATGTGCACTTGATTTATCCCATGTAGATCCTTTCCCTCAGCCATGAAACTTTGAGTAGTCAAATTAATTGGGAATCTCATTAAGGATAAACTCATAATAAATTTTCCTTAAAAAATAAAATGGAACATTGTGGTTATTACAAGATGGGTAATCAAACACCATCCACCATCACTCTTAAAAAAAAAAAACTCATCAAATTATGTGGGCATTGGTGGATTGAGAACTATTTTATTGATAATGGAAAAAGTGCATTGGTTGATATATGAATGAATAAGACACAAATTTGGTATTTTATTATTTTTTGTCTTTCACTTCACGTGTTGATAATTTTTAACATAATAATCCCTAAATCTCTCCCTATAAGATGTTTATCTACCAATTTGACTCGTTATTGATTCAACTTGGCTTAGTATTGACTCTACAATATTACCTATATATGTACGATGTGTGTTGGTCAAAATGAGGTCCCTCGTTCTCCTAATTGTCTCTATAATTTGTATTTTTTTCTTGATTATGTGTGAAACTAAATACTCCTAACTACCTAAGGGGTCTTGTGGATTTATAGGAGGGAGAGAAGTGTTATGAGGGTGGTACCTTGCACTTGAACAAGTTTTACAAACAAACAAAATGATTTTGACAAAAAATAATGAAAATAAAAATAATTATCAAAATTCTATGTTAATGGGATTAAATTTTTCTTGTTTACCTCCTCTCCATGGTAGTATTATTGATTTATTGAGCTAACTGGAAAGAATGGTGTGTTTTCTCCTCTTGATAGTAAAATGCAAATGTGGTTCCACATTTTAGGGTAGAAAAGGGACACAAGGCAAAAAAAAATGGGTTTTGTGGTATTCAAGCTCAATTTTTTTTTTATAATAACTAACATAATGCGTAAGCAATATTTATAATTTATATGATGTATGTAATTATTATGGTTTATATACACCGTATTTGGTTCTTATGTTATATATCATAAGCATGGTTCATAAATTATATACCGTGTATGTGGTTCTTATTATATATACTTTATACATAGTTATGGCTTGATGATTATCGATCCTACTTTTGAATAATGTTTACATGATAATAAGTCATTTCCATGGAATTATCACTCAACTATGTGCACTTATCCAAGAAATAAGGCAAAAACTTGCTAAGAATTATCAAATAAACGATGCCTTGTTTATAAGAGGTCGTTCCCACTAGAGAATTAAAAGAATGTTGAGATAGTCAAAGTCTAGAGGTAAATCTAAGACTACAATAAAATATAAGAGGAAATGTTGGAACTATGGTAAAATGGGGTATTTTAAGAAAGACTTCAAATCTAAAAAGGTTGAAAAGGGTAAGTCATTTGATGATTCCATAAATGTAAAAGTAAATCCCTCTAGTGAATACTCAGGCGATTTATTATTGACAACTTTAAGCTCACATATATGTGATAGTGCATGGTTGATTGACTCAAGTGCCTCTTTTCATATGACCCCTCACATGGAGTGGTTATGTGAATATCAAAAGATCAATGGAGGTGATGTCTTATTCGGAGACAACTCAACCTATAAGATCATAGTTCAAAGAAAATTCAAGCTAAGATTAAAATATGGAAGGGTTAAAACTCTCTCTAGTGTTATGAACATTCCAAGTTTGAGTATAAACCTAATGTTTGTAAGTATGATTAATGATAAGGGTGTGTAGGTAATATTTAATAAAGATAGTTTCAAGATGGTTTTGGAATAATGGTAATGACAAGAGGAATCCATACAAAAAACATTATTCAAGTTTGAGTTAAGAACTATAAGTGTTGAATGTAACAACTCTATTATTCCTGAGTTGAGCAATGTTAGATCAAGTTCCTTCATCTCCTATAGATAATATAATGTTGTGGCATCAAAGGATGAGACACATTGGTAAAAAGGCCATCAAGCATTAAAATTTAAAGATATAGCTGAAGATATTTTTTATTTCTCATTAGACTTTGATTTTTGTGAATATTGTGTGTTTGGTAAGTAATCTAGAGTGAAGTTTCCTAGTAGTACTTCAAGATCAAAATGTATTTTTCATTTAGTTCATATTGATACGTTTGGACATGTGAAGGTTCCATCACTAGGGAAATCTTTGTATTATGTTTCTTTTATAAATTACTACTTGAGAAAATTTTGAGTTTACTATATCAAGGTTAAATATAATTTTTTAGTAAGTTTAAGGAGTTTAAGATTCTTATTGAAAAATAGATAGAGAATAATATTAAGAGCTTGAGAATTGTAAGTTTAAGGAGTTTAAGGCTCTTGTTGAAAACCTGACAATGAAGAAGATTAAGGTCTTGAGAAGTGACAATCGTAGAAAATATTCCTCCAATGATTATAACTAGTTCTATAAGGACAGTAGAATAGAAAGATAATATACAACTTCATAGAAATAATGAATGGGATTTTCATGGACAAAGGTGATAAACATGATTATTGGTATAGGATTAGAAAGAAAGTTTTATGCATAAATAGTCATGACTGATTAAACTATTTAATCAATAGATAACCCTTTTTAGTGTCGGTCAATAACACTCTAGAAGAAGCATGTATTGGTAAGAAACCCTCTCTCAAAAATATTATATTTTTTAGTTGAGATGCTTATATGTATATTCCAAAATTAAAACAGACTAAACTAGATAGTAGATTAGGAAAGTGTATGTTTATTAGATATGGTATTGGTATGAATGGATATAAACTATGTAACCTTGAAACAAATAATATTGTTTACAGTTATAATGTTATCTTCAGAGAGGTAAAAGGTGTTTCCAAATAATAAGGAAAACCAAAGGATAAATCTAAATAAACTTAGTTTAAAGAAAATGATGGAAAACAAGTTTCTAAATTCAAATCAACTATAGAAGATGAACTAGAGCAGGCGTTATAAGAGGAAGACTCAAAATAATTTGAAGAAGAGGAATAAGAAGATGTAGAACTAGAAAATCTAGTCTCAAGAAGATAAGATCAGGTGAGAAGATCATTTGATAGGTATAGTCTTAATTTCTATTCTATATTTATTTTATTAGTTTTGTTTGTTACTGATAAAGACCCAAATACTATAAATGATGATTTCACCTCAAAATAAATTAAGTCTTAGAATAAGGTTGTGGAGGAAGAAATTTAGTCCTTAGATTAAAAATTTAGACATGAGACTTGGTTAAACTACCTCCTAGAAAAAACCTATTGGCTATAAATGGGTAATTTAGAAGTACAATGCAAATTGGAAATTAGAGAAGCATATAACTCGTTTGGTAGAAAATGGATTATCTTAAGCAGAGAGAATTGATTTTGGTGATATTTTTTCTCATGTTGCCTCCTATTCTTAATTACATTCAATTAAATGTTTTCTAGTTATTTTTACTTTTGACCTAAAAATAGAACATATGGATGTAAAGAGAAATTTAATACATGGTGATCCTTATGATCATATTAATTTTATAATAGAGAGGAGGTTAGTCTTTTGTTAGTCCATAAAAAAATGAAATGAACACACTAACATGCTAACATTTCTAGCCTAATTCATAGGGGGAGCTTAATGAATAAATAATAATTCAAAACACAACTAAAATGTAAAACATAAATAATATATTTCCTTATTTGAATGCTCCAAATGATTTGCTATGTGGCTTGCTCAGTTTGTACTCAAAAAGTCTTTGATAATGGAGATTGTGTAGTTCCCTCTCTCCTTGGCACCATTATGAATTGATATGGCTTATTCTTGCCTTATGTGTCTTGGCTCAATATTTTGGAATTATAACATTATTAATTTGGATCTTATGCAAAAACTTGCATTATAATATATAATTTCCAAACTCTCTTTTCAATAGGCAATGGCTTGTATTTATAGGCTTAGAAACTAACCCCAACTTAAGGTGAGTTAAAGTGTAGTTTAAACATGGAATGGGTTAAAAATCTAATCTAAGTGAGTCATCACAACCCCAATAGAGTTAAAAGGTACCAAACACTTATGATTTACAATTAATAGGCATGGGTCTCCAAAAAGAGATATTTTAAGATATTTTCAAATGCTTGACAACTCATAAAAGGTAACCATGAAAATCTAGGATATTTCATGTTTTTGAATTTCCTTCTTTAGTAATTTGTTAATTGCACATGGATAATTCAATTAGGCATTTAATTTGGTCTATATTTTTAGTTAATTCTATTTATCCATTTAGCTCTTTCAAGATTTGATATTATGTGTTCAAGTGCCCCACTTAATAGGTCCATACTCCAAGTTGATTGTTATGATGCCACATGATGATTAGGGATGAATCTATGAGAGGTTTTTATTGAATAAAATGGAATACCTCACTTAGGGATGTCTCAACATGATTCAAAGGCTTGATAAATGATGCAAAAGAAAATTTGGGATGTTCAGTGATTCTTAGGCTTAATTTGTAAAGGTTGGTAGTAATCAGTCTAAAGTCTGGTCGAAGGCCATTGGTGGCCAGTTTTAGGTGTCTACAGTTTTCCCCTATTTGGGAAGGCATTATAATTTATAAGCATAATAACATTTTCTCAAATAATGAAAATGTCATGTGTTCTAACAAATTTAATGATAATAGATGAATTGTTGATTCCCCCTCGAGGGAGTAGTTGGTAAAGGTCAGTAATTGATCCCTTAAAAGGAGGAAATAGTTGGACCAAAAATATGAAATCACGTGGAAGGGACTAATTCACCCATAGGCAGTTATAATCAATGGTATATGGAGCAACCCTAGTTGGGTAGACAAATATGATGATTTGCCCATGGGCGATTATAATCATCAACATAGGTGGGATAAAAAAGGTAATGATCTGCCCAAAGGCTATTATAATCATTAAATAAAGGATCAGGGTAACAATAGAATTATTTCCCTAAAGGTGGTTATAATCATCAAAGGGAAAATAGTTATTTTCACATAGGTAGTTAGAATCATTGGTAGGATAAAAACATGCCCCAGTTGGGTAGATAGAGATAATGGTTTTCCCAAAGGTGGTTATAAGCATTATCACAATGAAAACATGCCCCAATTGGGTAGAATAAAGAGAATGATCTACCCAAAGGTGGTTATAATCATCAACCTTTAACTATATGGAAACACAATGATTTTCCCAAAGGTGGTTAGAATCATTATCAATGTAAATGGGATGGTATACAATGATTTTCCTAGAGGTAGTTATAATCATCAGTATCCTGATAATGACAAATATGATATGGAATATAATGGCAACTAGGTACAAAGGAGAAAGATGAATTCAGGAAACCAACTAATAGGGAGATGCTCATCTAAACTAGCAAGGGTTTAAATTATTTTTTGATTTAATTACTATATATGTGGGAATGATTTGGATTGAATCAAGAAGGTTGTTGGTGCCAAAGAGATATATCATTATTACATTATCGTGTAGAGTCTCAGAGCTGATTGTTTTTATAACATGTGATGGTAGGCATCATGATATAATACCATGATAATTTGGCTAAAATATGCATATGAACTAACACAAAATCTAATAAATAATTGAAAACAATGCACTAATGATAAAAACCATGATGACAATGTTGATGCATAACTATGGATGTATTCAAGAATAATGCATAATGAATCATCTAATGAATGAACATAGAATGAATCAAAGAACAACAATAATCCAAATAAATACAAAAACAAACAAACAAAAAAAACCAAGAAAATAAATAACAAAACAAAACAAATAAATAAAAATAAAATGAAACAAAATAAATAATGGTTAATCATAATTTTAGCACAAACAACATGACATAAACAAGATGATGAACATTACTCTTAGAATAGAGGAAACAACATAACAAACACACAAGATAGGGGAATAGAAGAAAAAGAAGGGGGTGGTTGATCTGTCTCCATATGCACTAGGCAAGTGGGCACTACCTACATAGTTCTATGGATGTAAGATACAACAAAAACTTCAAGACAAATTTAGTTCTCCCAATAAATGGGATAGAAGAAAATGATGTGAATAAAAACATGATGGATGTTATAGAATAAAAATTGGAATGGACTTGAAAAATGGTGAGAGCATGAGATATTAGGCCAATAAGGATGGGGAAACTAAATGACAAGTGGTTTCTTGTGACTTAGTGAGGGTTCCTAGAATCCTTAAGGCAAAGAAGTGGTCAATGTTTTATATTTTCTAATTTAGTTTCCAAATATTTTTAGATTTTTTATGTATATCAACTCAACAGAGAATGATGAGATACTAAATGGCCAAGCTCACAAAATGGTGAGATCATTCAAATGGAAGATTGCTCAAAAAATGATGAGAGCATAGCTTAGGTTGTTTACAAAATAGTGAGAGCATGGTTGAGGTTTCTCACAAAATGGTAAGAGCATGGATTACTTTGCTCTAAAAATAGAAAGAGCATGGTAAGGGGGTGACTAAGATGACCTCAATGTGAATCAAGTGTTGACTACATAGTCCCAGGGTGGGAGCTCGAGTCACTATAGTTTCACCATATAGCAGGCGAATCTGACTAGTTCTATAGGAAATTTAAACAAAATAGACAAAGTTGGAAAATGACACAATATGGCATAGGCATGGAAAGGTGGTACGTCAAGGCATGATGAATGATTATTGCCCCTAATTTTCCCATAAGTGGTTATAATTAGAAAATAATAATAGGTTAGTTATACTAATTTGCCCATAAGTAGTTATAATTAGTAGCATGTTGGTGGAACACTAATTTTCCCAAAGCTAGTTATAATCAGGCACACTTGGTATAGAATGGAACAAGAAATGAAGGATGCAACTGCCAAACCACTATCATACTACTCTAAATATATGGCCTTTGTCTATAATGCTAAAACAAATATTTAAACTTGATCTAAATCTCTATGCTAAAAGTAGGTTGTGGAACCAAGGTTAAAAGGGTTGGGTAGTGATGGGTAAAAACAACTCAGTTGATAGAAAAGGTATGGTAGAAGGATATATGATAAAATTGTATGGTACAAGGAAGAAATTTGATATTATGGTAAAACTAAAATGTGCCTTATGGACAATATATTAGGTCACTCAAACAAAGTAATGCTTTAGGTGTATAATGTTCATCAAATCATCAAGTTCATCCCTATTTTGTGTAGTGATATTGTACGCTCCACTACCATAGTTTACAACAATGATGAAAGGACCCATCCATTTGGGTTTGAACTTGCCTTTGTGTTTCTTATTGACTATGGTATTCTGCTAGTTTTCTTTAAGAAAAAGATCACCAAGTTCAAATTCTCTATGTTTAACACATTGATTATAGTGTCCATGAAGTTAGTTTTGCTATGCTTGAATGTTATTGAATGTGACCAAGCATTTCTCATCAAGTAGCTCCAGATCTTCTAGGTGAGGTACTTGATACTCTTCATCATCTAGGACATGCATTAAAGAGATACACAAATAAGGTAACTCAACCTCAATGGGAAGAATGGCCTCAGTGCCATAAATAACTGAATATAGAGTGGATCCTATTGGGGTACAGTGATTGGTATGGTATGGGTAGAGGGCATGAAATATTTGAAGGTGACAATTATGGTTGACATCATTGCCAATATTTTTAAGGATGTTGATAATGGTTTTTTTAGATGATTCTGCTTGGCCATTACCTTGTGGGTAATATATGGTTTTAAAATGTTGAGTATTTTTTTACTTGACACATAGCGATTTCACATCCCTATTTTTGAATGATCAATCATTATAACATATAATGTCAAAAGGAATACCATAACAACAAATGAGATGGTTAAAAATGAATTTGTAAATTTGCTTTCCAGTCATGTAAGTGATGGGTATAGCTTTGACCCACTTAGTAAAATATTTTGTGGTTGTGAGGATATGTTTATGGCTATAGAATGAGGTGGGGTTTATCTAAAAAATGAGATTGAGGCCCCAATTATTAAATGGACATGGTATAAGCATTAGTTTCAAAGTCTTGGTAGGGGAATGAATTAGATTGGCATGTCATTGAAATTTATCACACTTTTTAACATATGCAACTACATCTACATCCATTATTGAACAATAGTATCCAATGTGCAAGAGATTTTTGAATAAGATGGCCCCACTACATACTCTTTCATGAAATTCCCATAATGCTAATGTAGATTCTGCTAAAGTTAAATAATAAAGTAGAGTTCCATCAAAATTGTGGTGGTATAGGGTTGATCTAAGTAAGGTATAACATGTGGCATGGTGGATAAAGGCCTTGGATTATTTATGGGATAGGTCTGGTGGCAAAATTTGGTCATGAAGATAGGCATAAAGTTTAGAATACCATATAGAGTTGGGACTAAAAATATCATAGATCATTGTGATGGTTGAAAGTTCATGAGCTAGTGCTAGCTAAATTTTAATAAAAAATGGTTATTCTTAGGTTTTATTTTTATGATGAATTAGAGAACCAATATTGGCCATGACATATGTTGTTTTATTACTATCCCTGGGTATATGTTTAAACTATACATCAATAATATATTGTTTGAGAGTGTTGACCATGGCCTTGTATGGTACTAGCTTGTCATCCTTGGTATGAAAATGGTTTTTAACCTGATTAATGATTAACTAAGACTCACCATAAACCTTTAAATGTTGTATATTCCATTGTACTACCTATGCCCTATAAAAAATACTTCATACTTGGCCATGTTGTTGGTACAAGGAAAGTGGATCCTGAATGACTTAGGGATTAGATCCCCTTATGGAGTGATAAACAAAAGGCCTACCCTTGATCCATGCATTATGAATGATCCATGAAAATATATATTTTAGTGTTTCTCTTCAAGAAGTGTTTCAATGATGGTCATAATGGATTCATTTGGGATTTGGAATGTAGAGTTTTTGTATCAGCAAGGGGTGCTTCAACAAGTTGATCTACAAGGACTTGCCCCTTGATGGATTTTTGATTGAAATATTTTATATTGAACTCACTGAGAAGCATGATCCATTAGGCCATACAGCCTTGTAAAGCTATTTTAGATAGTAGATACTTGAGTGGATCAACTTTATAAATAACCATGGTCTTGTTATTCAACATGTAATGTCATAGTTTTTTAGCAATGAAGACCATAGATAAAAAGGCTTTTTTAATGGGTGTATAATTGTGCTCATACACAACTAGTGTATGATGTAGATAGTACATGGCATGCTCATTTACATGATCATCATGTTGAGCTAGAACTGCCCTAAGGGTTTTGTCTGTAGATGATAGGTATAGTAAGAATAACTTTCCTAGCATGAGAGGCAATAAAATAGGTGGATTTTCTAGATAGTCCTTCAATTTATAAAAAACTTTATGGCATTTATCATCCCAATGAAATGTTACACCTTTCTTAATTATATGTGTAAATGGATGGAATTTTTTTCCAACTCTAAGATGTTCAAATGTATTATATCTTACCCTATAAACTACAAAGTTGCTTCAAATTGGTCAGTGGTGGCATCTCTGTAATGGCTCATACTTTGGTTGGATCAACTTCAATACCCCTAAGAGACATAATGAAGCTAAGTAATTTTCTTGAAGTAAAGACAAAAACACACTTATTAGGATTTATCTTGACTTTGTATTCATGTAGTCACTCAAATATTCATCATAGTGCTACTAGATGATCAGCCCTGGTCTTTAATTTTATGAATATGTCATCAAAATAGTCTTCAATAATATCATGCATCATATCATGAAATATGATGGTCATGGATGTTTTATAGGTGGCCCCAATATTTTTGAGACCAAATGGAAACCTTACAATAGAATGTTCCCCATGGAGTGGAGAACATTGTTTTACGTTGGTCTTCTGGTGCAATTTGGATCTAGTTGTATACTCAGAATCCATCCATTAATGAATATCATACCCATCTATGGAGTTGAAAATCATGTCAATGTTTGGTAAAGTAAAGTCATCCTTGGGAAAGGACTTTTTTATTTATCTAAAATTAGTGCATATCTTGATTCCTTCTAAATTTTTATTGACTTGTATCAAATTAGAGATCTACTTTGATAGTCGATTAGTTAAATACATCTCACTTCCAAAAGTTATTACAACTCTTTCTTCACTAATATAACAATATGAGGATACATCTTAAACAATTTTTATTTTACTGGATTAACATCAGGATGTACCACAAGGTGGTGTACAACTAAGGTGGGGTCCAAACTTGGCATTTTGAAATAGGCCCAAGAAAATATATAAAAAAATTCCTTCAAAAGGGATGTAAAGATGTCACATTACTCCTCAGTGATAGACACACTTAATTTGATCCATTTTGGGTCATCTAAAGTCGCAATGTTAACTTTTATAGTATCCTCCACAAGAAGATTTGAACCATCTTTCAGAATGGCTGGAAAAGATTTGAACTAGTCTATAATAATAGAGTCCTCTATTAGAATGGGCTCTTCAATTTATCCTACACATGATGAATCAAAATCTCCCAATGGTAGGGATGGCCATGTGACAAATATTATTAAAAAATACTGGATGATTCGATCAAATCCTATTGTTATTCAAGATTGAACTCAGACCTATAGGTAAGTTCATCATTAGTGGTCTCCTACCCTATATCTAAGGAAGGTTTAATACCCCATTTAATTGCCCCTAAAACAAGTTTTCACCACTAGAATGGCCTTTCTCTTTACTATTTCCTTGGTCCAAAAGTGCCTCATAGATGTTTTCACTTTGAGACCTCAATGTTTTATTTAATTGTTTATGGCTAAGGGTGTTCACCCATTATCCAAAATAGGCTATAGGATCCAGTTTGATTGAAAACCCTTGTTTGTGGTCTCCTAATGGAACATTGTCCCTCATGCCTAAAAAATTATAGAAGGCCTCATCATTGTAAAACTCATCAACCAACACTATTGATTCTTATTGGTCCTAGTCTATTAGTTGAGGGTAATATAATTGAAGTAGATTATGTGAAATAACTAGTTGAAGGGTAAAAATGGAATTAATGTCAAATAAATTGAAAGTGGCTAGGTCATCAAAAGGGATATGATCACACTCTACTTTGCTATCAACAATGTCATCACTAGTCATTGGAATTGTAACATGAATAAGGTATATGGGGTCACCCCTAGGTGGTTTAAATATAATACGATATGTTCTTTTATACCAAGTGGAAGATATTTGCTCAAGTGGACCCTGTCCATTCATCTCAAGGATTCCTACTTCATAGGCTTGCTTCTCCTTGATTTTGTTTGAGATGGTATACTTGGAATTTAGGTAACAATCATCCATTTTATCACTATACAACCAGGATTCATCATCTATAAGTGGGGCCTATTCTTGGCCAGTGGTTAGTATTATCAAAATTCTCTCTTCCCTTCTCAAAAAAATGTTTTGGGTGCTCCAATTCTTCAATTATTTAATATTATTTAGCTAAGGGACTCACAGGTTCAACAGGTTCAACAACTTCAACAGACGAGCTCTCACAAAGAAATAAGTCCCCAACACTTAGGAATTTCAAGGTTGGTTCAACGTCGAGGTTCAACCAAAAGGTCCATCAGCAAGCTTCAACAAATGGAATGAAACATTGAACCTTTGAACCCTACCTCCAAAGTTTCAAAGGTTCAACGGCATCGGCACACTTAAAGAGCTAAGTGCTTCAGCAAGTTTAAAGTTCAACAGCTTCAAAGGACTTAATGAAAAGAAGACTTCAAAGAAAGAAAGATTGAACCATTAAACCATTGAACCTTGAACCAAAAGAGTTCAAAGTTTAACTGTTTAATGAGTTCAATAAAGTTTAAAGAGTTGGTTCAATCGAATGGTTCAAATGAATGGTTCAAAGTGGTTGGTTCAAGCGGTCAATTGAATGAGAAGAACATAGTATTGAACCATTGAACTATTGAACCATTAAACCGTTGTTGCTTTAATCAGTTGGTTCAATCGAAAGGTTCAAAGGAGGCTCCCAAATCCTAAAGGACAAGTGCCCTTATGGAGGGTAGGGAACATTTGTGAAAGGATCAAAGAGAAGGTCAAAAGGGTAAGGTTTTCTTCAAAAAAATAGCAAAGGATGAATCTCTTTAGACAAATTTTTTGAAGGAATTCCTTCAGACATTTTGTTTGATGAAATTGCAAGTCAAAGAACAAAAGGATATCTTTCAGAAAGATTTTTCGTGGCAAAATTTCACAAGAGAAATCCTTCAGACATTTTGTCCAAAGGATTTGAAGAACAAGGCCATCCAAAGGACCCTTAAGGGCAAGTATCCTTGTGGGGGACTCTCAGTGACCACAAAATGGACCATTCTCAAGGCCTAAAGGGACACCTTCCCTTTAGGGGGTTCCAAAGATAGGAAGCAGAAGATTCTAGAGACAAGTTCGAAGAGAAGGTTCAACTGAAGAGGAAAGAAGTGATTAAACCAAAGAGCTGATAGGACCACCTAAACTATTGAACTATTGAACCAATGAACTCTCATGGTTCAAAGGTTCAAGGTTCAATATGGTTCAAGTGACTAGTAACCAGTGACATCTCCATGGATGTCAAATTCAAGGTAATGAAATACCTGTTTATTTTTAAATATGGTGCAGAACTTGAAGAATAAAACACAGCTAATAGCTAAAGAATGAAGCCGAAAGAGCCTGCTGAAGGTAAGAAGATAGCCTAAGAGCTCAAATTGCAATAGGAAAGAGGGAAATCTATAGGAGATACTAAAATATCTATAGGGGAGTTATTCTAGTAGGTGGAATAGTCCACCAAGTAGATATTTGAGTGCGTAAACATTAAAAGGCACGGCCTATTTTTCTCCCTTTGAATAAAAGTGAGTGGATAGCTATGTACATATTTGGAGATAGACTAGATGACCCATGCTAAGGAGAATACATTTGAGTTGATTCTATACACCAAAGTCAAGGCTAATGCCCTATTTTAGCATGGCCCCTTCACAAAACTGAAAATTCATTCAAGGCATTGAATGCAACATGGGCCATTCTATGAAACAAAGTGCCCAAGTCTTTCTTAGAGTGTTATATATTGTAATCTCTTATTTTATGCAAATGAGATATTTTTGTTATCAAAATCAAAACTCTACCCAAATTGAAAAGCATTACTGAGACTTTGAGCTCAGATTGTTAATCATATTTCATTATTTAAATGAGAAAGTAAGTGACCTTTCAGACTTTATGCTGGAATAGCTTGAGTTGTTAAGGAAATTGTTCTTATATTTGTTTCTTGAATGCATTCTTGTCCATTTAATTAAATAAGCAGAACTAGTGGAAGTAACAAGGAAGGTATCTTGAAGCTAACTGTGGAGAGACTTTGTGTTGCCACAATTGTATTTAGTGTGTTTATTTTCTATTTCTATTTAAAGGATCTTGGGATGACTTTGTGCCCCCATCATCCTTCATATTTCACTCTTTGGAAGTTGAGGTGGAGAATTTGTGCTACACCTCATTCTGCTAGTTATTGCACCCTGTTACATTGATTTACTACTTACTTTCTAGAAAGAATTCTTATTGTTTGCTGCAGACCACTTTTGAAAGAAGAGAAGTGCCTTCAGTGTTTTCACTAGAATTCTCCTATGTCTGTGAACATCATCTCTAAAAAAAGAGAGATGGATGGTGTTATCCTATCTTGAGTGTTATTTTTAGCTTATTTATAGTGTATTAGTATATATATAATACCTCATATTTATAGGGAACCTCCCCTTGATGAGAGGAGAGATTTATCCCCTTTTGATGTGGTAAACCTGCACATTTGGCTGATAATTCTCCTTATGCTGTGGTTGAAACAACCTATTTTTCCCATCAATTATTTGGTGACAAAATATTCACCCAACAAGTATGAAAATGATATTTGTTGGACTATGCAGTTTATCTATTCCCTTTCATTACCATTCTAGGTAGAGTGGTTTGGATTTAGGTTTTCTATAGGAATTAGGGTTTTGTGAAAGCTTAATAATATAGAATGTATTATGGATTAGATATACTCCTAAGCCATTATTTGATATAGTATAATTATTATACATTTTAGGATATGGCATGTGGGAAAGGAAATCAAGGGTATCTATGTCAATGCAATTGGCCTCTAGTGAATCAAAAAGTATTTCTTTTTCCTTGTCCTTCTTAAGAACTAGATTCAAGATAAAGTGGTAGTTATAGCATGAGTACTTAGCCTCTAAATGCCTTCAATGTTCTTATGATTTAAAATTTCCATGGATAGTAACCTCCATACTTGAATGGGAAAACTTGATACACTGGTGCAATGTTAAAGGGATTTCATGGATCTCATATATCCAAAGTCTACCCAAAATCATATTTTATGACAAATCGATGCCTAAGACATGTCATAGTGTATTTTGGGTCAAGGGTCCAATGATAATTGACAATTTGATGGCACCTTATGATTCCCATTCTTCACTATCATGAGCCTTTATTGTGATTATTTCTAGTTGAAGATCGAATGCCTTGTATCCAAGAAGCTTAATAAGATTTAAAAACACAATATTTATAATAGATCTATTGTCTATGAGGACATGTTCACTTTGTGTCATGTTATGACAACTTTAATGAATAATTAATTGTTATGAAAAGGGCCAAGGGATGACATATCACTTTGGTCAAAGGTTAATTATTCCACAAATTCAAAAGGGAGATTTGTGTGGGTGTCTTCTACAATTATTCAACAATATCAAACATTTTTTCCTTCACATCAATAAATGGTTTGTTTCTTGCTAGAATGGTGGGTTAGATGGGTGAAGTGGTAGATGGTTGTAGACTTGGTATGGTAATCTTTGAGTTGTGATTGCATAATCAGGATTAGATACAAGACCATTATTGCTAACAAATGGTGGTGGTGGGGCACCAGATAGGATAAGTTTTGGTTTTTGGTGTACTTATGCATGGTCATGAGTCAACGATGAATTATTAGTATGAGGTCTAAAAGTAGTAATCCCTACTTGTTGGTATGCATGTATGCAGTCCCATGTCAAAGAAGGATTATCAACATGGGTTGGTTAGTTAGAATTGATTAGAAATAGTCTCATTTGATTAATACTTGGTCTTTGATTGATGGAGATGGTGAAAATGTGAATTCCATCACTATGTCCTACAATATTGTTGTAGTCATGTGAAACAATGTGGTAGGTTTATTATTTCTTGGCATCATTTTGGCATTGGTTCCATCCATTCATTTGACATTGTTCTTGCTATTGATTTTGTTGGTTCAGTCTTGGTTGTTGATACTATTTTTCCTATTGTGATGGCCTTTGTTGCTACTATTATTGGTTATTATGTTGTGGAAAGTGGTTTTGATAAGTGCCTAGGTTTTGATTGGATGTGAAAGATCTATTATTCAATGTAATCTCCCCATTTTCCAACATATTCTCAATCAAATGTTTAATTTTCACATAACAATGCAAATTATGTCTGTTAAATTGATGATACTTGTAGAATTCATTTTTTTGGTACCAATCAGGATAAGGAATTCCCTCAAGATAGTGCTTCAGAATAGGGTAACTGATAAGATTAGTGGCGATAAACTTAAAAAACATAGATTCAATGGGTTCTCCAAGGTCACTAAAGACGTGATGAGTAGACATAGTTCTATTTGGAGGGGTTTGATAATTTGAAAATATTTCACTAGCATTTTATTTGGCTTGCATCAAATCTACCAACAAAATCTCATGCTCATTATTGTAAGAGAAGTGTTGCACAAACTTGTCTAAAAGATCATCAAAATTAAAAATTGAATTCTTAAGTAATTTTAAAAACCACTCAAAATCTTGTTCATATAAACTCCTTGGAAATAATAGTAAGAGGTATATGTTATTGTAGGCCATTGGTTGACAAGAAACAAATAATTTGGTAAAATAGGACTTGGGGTCTCCATTCCCATTATATTTTACAAATTTTGGTGGCTTGTACCTTGGAGGAAATAGTATTTAAAAAAAATCCATGTTGAATGGGTAAGAACACACGTCATCTAACTTAAACTTATTGGTTTACTTTTCATCTTGGATGAGGGCAATTTCATCCTTAATTTTTGGTAGTTATTGGGCTAGGAAACCAGAGGGAACATCGGTCTAAGGTAGAGTCTGGGTGGTTAAAAGTGGATTATTTTAACTAGGTTATAATGGAGGCATGGTTTATTGTGGAATGTTGATTTGGTTAGGGAATTGACTAGGAATATGCATACATGGATTAGGGTGTGATTGTTTAAATTAAATGTGTTGATGTGTGATATTTTGGTTATGATTTGGTATGTAGTCCTAGTTTTAGAGAAATTATGGGTGAGATGAAAGGATATGGATAGGGGTGAAGTATTGTGCCTATTGAGGTTGATTCAAGACTTGATGCCAACAATTTGAACCTTATTGATTAAGGTAAATTTGTGAACTAAGGCCTTATCATTGAGCTTGTGACACATTTAACATGAAAGGCAATTATTGCCTAATTGATACTTGTGGAACATTAGAACCTCTTGGTTAGATGAATCCAAATGTATGCTAAAGGTTTGGCATTTTTCACTAATCCATATTCATACATTATTTATTAGGCATAAATTATGATTATATTGTAATGTTGCTCTATGATTGAAGAGGTATGTTCATCACTACCTAGCGAGGTGAAACATTGGTTTCCTCTTGGTGAGGTGGTAGAATGTTTTGCCTTTGATGTGTCGGTATGTTAGATGGTGCCTATTATTGTGTAATATTAGTCATCACCTTTTATGGTGGAGTAACATTCATCACATTTTGTTGAGGCATGGCACTGGTCATTGCATGACTATTTAATCCTTGATGTTGCATTTTCAAAAAAATATCTGGTTGAGGTTTAGAGGTAATTATTTATTGAGGTTGGGAGGTATAAGTTCCTAACCATTGAATTTATGAACCACTCAGGGTGTTAAATAAAGACATTTTTTTGTGGACTAATTGTTTGTGCATTTACAACACTTTGGTCTAGATTGGATGCCTTTTGTGCATTGTCCACTATGCTTGGCTAACTATTCTACGTAAAAGCAAAAGACACTTTTTGATTGTTGGGGCATTGAACATGTCTCCAACCAAAGTGATTTAGGTGAATGGGTCTATACCCAAATTTTTTTGGCATATCAATTCAATTAAGATCCTATTGAAGGAGCTAACTTGATAATAGGAGCATTTGACATGTTCATGTTATTGAATTTATGTACTATGTTTAGATAGGTTTGGTATGTTATCTGTATCTATATGAAGTCATCCTCCATAAGTCCCTTTTCTTATGACAAGCATATGAGGGTCCCAATATGACATCAAAACTATATCTTGAGGGTTTCTACAAGAGGCATGTTTGTTGCTTTGACTATAAGGCATGTTGTAAAGCACTTTTATTAGACTTGGAAAATTTTTGTGGGGAAAGTCTACTAGAAACTTAGCCCCTGCCTCCACATTTTTTATTAAGACTTCATCCTTATTTACAAGAAAGTGATGATAAAATAGATAAGGTTCATAGGCTTATGTCATTGTAACATAATACGGTTGATATTAGACTTGATCTAGAACTAAAAGTATGATATCTAGGTATTATGTCATTTAATCTTGGTCCTAATCTAACTATAGAGGTGTGTTGACCAAATAGTGGGCCAAATGATCTTGGATTTTTTCACCTATTTGAGTTTTTTTAAGGTGGATAAGGATTTGTATAAAAAAAAACATTATCTCCATAGGGGTCTTGAAAAACTTCTTCTTGTGCAACCACATTACTATACCCTAGACTATACATGACTCCACTATGTGTAGTGTGAGACATGTTCGAACCAATGGTGCATGTTTTGGGTTATATTTTTACAAAATCTAAAAAATAATGTCTAAAAAGACAAATGGTTCAAGCTTGATCTAACTTGGTAAAAGGATGGAGTTGTATCTCCAAAAGGGTCTATGCTAAGACTTGGTACAAAACATTCTAGCATTAAATGTCTCACATAAAAAAGGTCCAATGAATGAACTAAAGACATAATTCCAAAATCTATGTTTAAAGTGTTTCAAATAGGTATAATCTAGGAAAATAAAATCCGCTTAGTATTTTGTCGAAGCATGGCATCAAAAGCTAGGCTCAGATAGGCATGTGCTAGGACTTTAGTTAAAATAAGAACAAAATCTAGACTTAAAATAAAGAGGTATTTAATCTAAAAATTTTGAAAAACTTTGGAATAGACTAGGCACTCTAATTTAGACATGAAATTAGTCAAATTGACATGAGACATGAAATAAAAGGCACTTAGAGATAGACTATTTTCTCCCAAATAAAGGCATAAACAATTAGTTTTTGAATTTGGGTAAAGAATTAGCCTAGGTTACACAACCTAAAAGAGAAAGATCGGTGCCTAAGCCTAAATTACATAAGATAAAAAAATCAATCTAAGTTTGAATTCAAACTTGTCAAGGTTAATTAAAAACTTAACTTAGGAACACTAGGGTTTTTCATCAAACAAGCTAGACAAGGGTGAACAACATAATGACACTAGGTAAAAGATCCCAAAGGAACACAAATGGTTTTAAATGTGTAACTTGGACATAAGACAAAATAAGACTATGAAATAATTCAAGCAGTATAAAAATGTCATCACACTCTAAATGTATGATTGATGGTTTGTTTCAAGACTCCAAGGCACAAAACTTGAAATGATTTGGGTAGTGTAACATTACCCATTTCAATCAAGTGACACACAACATTTTTGACTAAAAAGTTGAAGACCAAGGCATGGTGTCAAGTGGATGGCATAAAACCTCCTAAAACAATGGAGTGGTTAAAAATTTTAATACAAAGGCATGGTGTCACCTCTAGCATATAAATATTTATGGATACAAAAATAGATTCAATTCATTATTTTATTAAGATAAGAAAATGCAAGCATTCTGTAAAAAGAGGCCTTAGCTTTCCCTAATGAAGATTTGAAACTCATTCAATAGGTCCATTCCCATAGAGTAGGGATTTGGCCATCTCTTCCTGATAGAACTAGTTAATAGATATTAATTCCAAGCCTACAAAGGTGAAGTACCAAAACTTGAATAGGGATCACCCTTCCCATTACATTTATGTTATTTTCTATTTTAGGGACCAAAGATAAATGCTCAAGAAAATTCTAATACATTGATATGTCCAAATGACATAAGATGAGGAAATTTTTAGTTGTGATAGTATGTGATATTAGGACACAAGACATCTAAAATAATAGATCATGCATTTTGTTTCATTTTGACCGTGGTTGAGGTTTTAAGAAAATACTATATTTATCAATATGTTGAGTGTTGACCATTTTTTGCCCAATAGGCCCAAATCAGTCCCCTTCTTCCCTTCCTATTCAGAGCCAGTCATTTTTGGGTTGCACAAGTCCACTGAGCTTTGGTTCATCACTCAAGTTCAACGCTATTGCTGGTTCAATCAGCAGGTTCAATGCCTTGGTTCAATCGGCAAGTTCATCGGCCTTGGTTCAACAACTTCAGGTTCATCAAAAGGTTCAATGCCTTGGTTAAATTGGCAAGTTCATTAGCCTTGGTTCAATGGCTTTAGGTTCATCAAAAGGTTCAATGCAAGGTTCATCGACAGGTTCAAACAAATGGTTCATCACTTGGTTTAACCACTTGGTCCAATCGCTCGGTTCAATGGGTTTGGCACACAACATTGAACCATTGAACTGGTTAAACGAGTTGGTTCAATGGGTTGGTTCAATGGTCTCAGTGCGCAGTGTTGAACCAATTGAGCCATTGAACCATTAAACCATTTTTGGTTCAATGGGTCAGTTTAATGGCTTGGTTCAAGGGGGTGTCCCAAAGACCAAAGGCAAGTTCCCTTGTAGAGGGTAGTCTGGGGTTCAGGAGCCCTTGTGGAGGGTATGGAAAACTTTAAAGTGACCACAAAAAAGATGTTTTAACTTTTAGAATTTTGATTAAGGAAAAGTCCTAAATTCTTTTAGACTTTTTGTCTGAAGGAATTCCTTCAAACAAAAGGCCCATAGGAATTTGGGGAAGGGCTGTAGTTCAAAGCAAAAGCCGAAGCAGAATATCTGTGGACAAAAAGTTTGCAGGAAAATATCTGCGGACAAAAAGTCTATAGACAAAAAGTCTACAAAAACCCAAGAAATAATCTAGAAGAACATAGCGACCCACCGAGGACCCTGAAGGGCAGGGACCCTTGCGGGGGACTCTTAGCCAAAATAAAGGGGCACTTTACAATGGCTGAAGGGTCACCTTCCCTTTGGGAAGGTGCTAAGAATGGAGTCCATAGAAAAGGGCAAAGCAAAAGAGCCCAAAAGAAATTTCCAAGGATGGTGACATCCTGGAAGCCGTCAACTTTAAGACGGTGAATTAGTTGTTGGTTTTCAAGTGATGACGGGTGTGCAAATGTCAAATTGAAGCCAATAAAAAAAAATTTGGTTTTTAAATGCTCGAGTGACAACTAAGAAAGGAGCCCAAGGAATGCAATGACTTGCCTAGAGATAGCCCCGAGGGCTGAAGGAGCCAGAGAGAGATAAGGCAGGGAAAAGACAAAAGTCCAAGTGGCGAAGGGAGGTGCCAATTCAAGAAGTGACTCCAGCAGGTGATACAGTGTCTACAAATTAACCATTAGAAGGCACAAATAACCAACTATGCGACCCATTTTTCTTCATTTCGCATTTATGAGCAGACAAACTACATGGGTACCTTTAAGGAGTAGTCTTGGTTAATGGGGAAATGACACAACCTATGTCAAAAAATTCCTGAAATCAGAGCCAAGGCTGACACAACATCTATGTTTTAAGCAGCCTACTCTTCCCAATGACTAGAGTGCACATGGGACATTTGTAAAAGGGGTGCTAAAAGGCCTTTTTCCTTCTTCTATATATTGGGAACTTGTCATTTGAGAAACATCTTCCACATTTGTAAGGTGAAGCCCTGGGAAAATTTTCACCTAAAATCAATAAATGCATTTTTTACCTCTATCCTAGTTAGATATCTCTATGTATGTCTAAGTGTCAGTTTGTGTTTAGTCATTACTTCTTGATGCTTCCACAGGTTCAACACCAACATACCTAGTGTCTATAAGGTGCAATTTTTGTAGGTAACAAGGAGATCTATATTTCAAGTACAGAGATAGAAGAACTACTATACAGTGTGCCTTTTTATAGCACCTTTGGTGAGTCTCTATTTTTTGTGTTCCATTAAAGCCTCCCTATTAAGCTTCCTACAACCTGGCCCCTTTTGCCAATATGAAGTGTACGTATGTGTTTGTCTGATTTCAAGTGTGAGTGTGAGTGTGAGAAGGTTAAATCATTTGGTGCATCACCTCTTTTAGAGTAGTTTTGTTTTTCTATAATCTTTCTCCCTTTTCACCCCCCCATTATATACCTATATACCTATATTAACACTTACTAGAATAACTCAGATGCATCAAAGGGAGCTAGCCCTTACTTAGAGACTCTCCCCTCTAGCTTTTCCAGTCCCACAAGTGAGAGGGGAGTTTCCATTTTGATGTGTGGAAGGTAGGAGCTCGGCCTCCTGCCCTGGGTGCAATCCACTATGTCAACAGTTTTTGGCATGCCCAGTGGGACCAATAAGGATGGGTTTTGTCCAAAGAGTTGAAGAATTTTGGTGTGTTATTTGATAAACTAGCCTTTGGAGGCTTTTGCATCAACACCAATGGCAACTCTAAGTTAAATCAACTAGTTAATCAGTTCTAGTACCGTACCATCAAGAAATAATATTTTGGTATGTATAATCCCATCATTCAAAGCCATGGACCCTATTTTCCTTGGCCAACATGGCTATGATCATCACCAGCCTTATGTTAACCCTTATTAGGTCTAATATGACTGGTCCTAGCCCTATTATAATCTATATCAGCCTTATGCCCAGTCTTCTCAATATGTTACTTACCCCACTCAACCCAATCTCTTTGCCAATCAACCCATTTCTGCCTTCAAATGAGAACTGTTGGGATACAAAAAATATGTAATAGATCTTGACACTAGAAGGGGATGTGTCCAAGAAATTCCTGATCACATCATCCATCAAGTGAGGAATGCACTAGATTAGATTAAGAAGGAATGGGCTCCTATTGAAAGAGCCAATTGGCACAAGCTTACAAGTGAGATGCTGGATGTGAGTGGTTTGATTGCATCTTTAGAGGAGAAGCTGAGTATTCATGAGAGGCAGCCTTACCAAGTCTATCAACCTACATATTCGCTGCTCCAAGTATCATATCAGTCATTTACAGCCCCTGCTTATGAGCCAAGTCAAGCCTATCAAAGTCCTTTCCCCAATCATGTTGAGGAGAGTTTTGAAACAACAAATCTTGTGTTTAAGGCTAATCTTGATAGACAAATCAAATTGGCAAACCTTCAGATGCAGCAGTCTATTTTGGTAGCAAGGAAAGTGGAATCTAAATCTTCACTACCCTCTCACATTATGGCCCCATCACCCCCAAAAGAGATGCCTAGTCTGCATAGCATGAGCTGGAATAAAGTGGTTGACTCATGGAATAACAAGGAGGAGAAAGACATTGTCCAAGAGTGTGAGGTAAAAAATGATGTTAGTCCTTTTCAAGTCCATCCCACCCTTCCTCAGGAAGCTCCTTGTATTTCATGGCAATCTTCATGCAATCCCCATCTCTATGATGACTCCCATGAGCTCCAAGAGGTACAAAATGAGGATGATCTAGCCAAGCAGATTGAGGAATTAGAAAAGAAGATGAGACTGCTTGGAGAAAGATAAATGGAGTTTTCAAACCTTGTAGAAGAGTTGATGCCAAAAGACACCCCTTCCATTAATCCATAAGCTAATTTCAATATTGATGAAGTGTTGGTAAAGTGGAGGGATGAAAATTAAGAAGTCTTGGCCCAAGGTCTACCCTCTCCTATTATAGAGAAAACTCCCTCTTATGTGCCAAATCCTTTCTATCAGATGACACTTGCTCATTCTGACTCATCCGATGCATCAATCGATCCTACCCTCAATCCCATGTGCTTAGCTTTTTAGCATGCCTCTTTTTAGATAGCTCTTCTTGTACATGAGCAGACCCTCCCAAATCTTCCCTAACCTCCTCAAGTCTTTCAACTTGATCTCCTAATTTTGAGTTGGAAGAAGGAACATCATGAACTAGCTTAGGACCTTGAAGAGGATAAAGTTGCTACCTATTCACAAGAGCAAGATTCCAATCCCAAGATCATGAGTTGGAAGCAAATAGTGGAATCTTGGGGCAGAAAGGAAGAGGAAGAGAAAGGTTTTGCTCAAAACCTTGAAGAAGATGGGGCTGCTCCTACTCCCGATGATGATTGTGACTTCCACGAAAGGCTTTTTCAGGAAGATATGGATAGGCGGATTGTAGAATTGGATTCTAGAGCAAGTCTCCTCAGTGAACATGTGATGGATGTTTCAGACCAAATAACAGATACCATGTCTAAATACACTCCATCCACACACCTCCAAGAAAGTTATCAGGCCTTGCCTGATATAGATTATGCTTAATTTATGACTGACCAGGGAGACTTCATGAGTATGGATGAGGAGGAGATCACCTTAGGTGACATGGAGGAGCATGAACAATCTCTTATTCATGTTTTGAATGATTCATTTGAAGTCATTGGAGTAGGATGCATTATTCTTCAAGGAGGCTATGAGCTGGATAAGAGTAGAGAAGGCAGCATTGGGACTCAAATAATTATGTGAAGGGGCTACAAGCTTTCAAATTTACCCCTCCAAGATGTTAATGAATCTAAAGATACCTTCTTTGAAATTGTCAAGGAGGATGGTCATACCATGGAATCCGAGCATGAGGCAGAAGAGAACAAGCCAGTCAGTGATGCATATCAAGAGGCTTATGGTGATGAGCTAGCAGCCATTGATTTCTTGATGAGATACACCAGCCTGAAGAACCAACAGGAGGTGAGCTTCCAAGAATAAACAAAGTACATATATATTGGAGGCATGTTTCAATCTAATCCACTCAGATACAAGCCAACTCAGGTGGCAGGCAAGAAGAGCAGGTCACCAGCTATCCTTTTCATTCAACCACTTGTCTAGCACCATAAGTTTCCTTGCTAGGGAGGGGACTAAGAGGTTTTCCCTTTGATCTAGGAGGGAAGCAAATGTACCTGGTTATTTGTATATAGTAGTTGTTTTCAGTTTTCTTTTCTTGCTTTCCCTAAGTGCAGTTTGCATAGGTAGTGTTTTTAGCCTTGTGTGTGTTTTCCTTTGTGTGTGGGGTAAAAAGATTCATGTTTGATTCTTGGATCTTTTAGGGCTATTGCTGATCTTTGTTCAAGCTGTATCTAACTCTATGCCCAATGGACTACAAGGAAATTGGTCTTTGAGCATAACAGGCATGCTTCCCTTGGAAGTCACCAATTTGTTGACCTTTTTTTGCCCAACAGGATAAAATTAGTCCCTTTCTTCCCTTTCTATTTAGAGCTAGTCATTTTTGGGTTGCACAAGTCCACCGAGCTTTGGTTCATCACTCAATTTCAATGCTATCACTAGTTCAATCGGTAGGTTCATTGCCTTGGTTAAATCAGCAAGTTCATCAGCCTTGGTTTAGCAGCTTCAAGTTCATCAAAAGGTTTAATGCCTTGGTTCAATCAATAGGTTCATCAGCCTTGGTTCAGTAGCTTCAGGTTCATCAAAAGGTTCAATACAAGGTTCATTGGTAGATTCAAACAAATGGTTCATCACTTGGTTCAACCACTTGGTCCAATCGCTCGATTTAACATTTTCGTGCGTAGCATTGAACCATTGAACCAATTCAACAAGTTGTTTCAACGAGTTGGTTCAACAGGCTCAGGGCGTAGCATTGAACTGATTGAACCGTTGAACCATTTTTGGTTCAATGGGTCGGTTCAACGGCTTGGTTCAAGATGGCATCCCAAAGACCAAAGGCAATTGCCCTTGCAGAGGGTAGTATGGGGTTTAAGAGCCCTTGTGGAGGGCATGGAACACTTCAAAGGGACCACAAAAAAGATGTTTTAACTTTCAAAATTTTGATTAAGGCAAAGTCTTGAATTCTTTCAGACTTTTTTTTGAAGGAATTCATTCAGACAAAAGGCCCGAAAGAATTCGAGGAAGGGCCACAGTTTAAAGCAAAAGCCGAAGCAAAATATTTGCAGACAAAAAGTCCACAGGAAAATATTTACAGATAAAAAGTCCACGAGAAAATGTCTGCAGACAAAAAGTCTGCAAAAACCCAAGAAATAATTTGGAAGAACATAGCCACCCACTGAAGGACCCTGAAGGGTAGGTGCCCTTGCGGGGGACTCTCGACCAAAATAAAGGGGCACTTTCCAAAGGCCAAAGGATCACCTTCCCTTTGGGAAGGTGCTAAGAATGGAATTTGTAGAAAAGGGCAAAGCAAAAGAGCCTAAAGGAAATTACCAAGGATGGTGATGTCCTAGAAGTCATCAAATTTAAGAGGGCAAATTGGCCATTGGTTTTCAAGCGATGATGAGTGCACAAGCGTCAAATTTAAGCCAGTAAAAAATCCATTGGTTTTTAAATGCCCGAGCGATAACCAAGAAAGGAGCCCAAGGATGCAGTGACCCACCCAAAGATAGCCCCAAGGGATGAAGGAGCCAAAAAGAGACAAGGCAGGGAAAAGACAAAAGTCCAAGTGGTGAAGGGAGGTGCTGATTCAAGAAGTTACTCCAGCAAGTGATACAGTGTCTACAAATTAACCATTAGAAGGTGAAAATAGCCAACTGTGCGACCTATTTTTATTCATTTCACATTTATGAGTAGACAAACCACGTGGGTGCCTTTAAGGAGTAGTCTCAGTTAATGGGGAAATGGTGTGGCCTATGTCAAAAAATGCTTGAAGTTAGAGCCAAGGCCGACACAACATTTATGTGTTAAGCGGCCTGCTTTTCCCAATGACTAAAGCACACATGGGACATTTGTAAAAGGGGTGCCAAAAGGCCTTTTTCCTTCCTCTATATATTGGGAACTTTTCATTTGAGAAACATCTTCCACATTTGTAAGGCGAAGCCCTGGCAAATTTTCACCTGAAATCAATAAACACATTTCTTACCTCTATCCTGGTTAGATATCTCTATGTATGTCTGAGTGTCAGTTTGTGTTTAGTCATTGCTTCTTGATGCTTCCATAGGTTCAACACCAACATACCTGGTGTCTATAAGGTGCCATTTTTGTAGGTGACAAGGAGAGCTGTATTTGAAGTATAGAGACAGAAGAACTACTATATAGTGTGCCTTTTTATAGCACCTTTGGTGAGTCTCTATTTTTTATGTGTTCCATTAAAGCCTCCCTGTTAAGCTTCCTACAACCTGGACCCTTTTGCCAATATGAAGTGTATGTATGTGTTTGTCTAATTTCAAGTGTGAGTATGAGAAGGTCAAATTGCTTGGTGCATCACCTCTTTTAGAGTAGTTTTGTTTTTCTGTAATCCTTCTCCCTTTTCACCCCCCCATTATATACCTATATACATGTATTGGCACTTATTGGAACAACTCAGATGCATCAAAGGGAGCTAGCCCTTACCTAGAGACTCTCCCTTCCAGCTTCGCCAGTTCCACAGGTGAGAGGGGAGTTTCCATTTTGACGTGTGGAAGGCAGGAGCTTAGCCTCCTGCCCCGGGTGCAATCCACTGCATCAACATTGAGGTTGTCAACACTCAAATAGTCTATTTATTTAATTTTTATTTTTTTATTTATATTTATTTGTAGACATAAAATCATCTTTGGAAAATTCAACTTGAACAAAGAATAATGTAAGAATTTTCTTAAGTGACATTGGCTCAAATAGTCTTCATTGCATTCAAGTTGGGTTCCTCATAGAAGTTTAAACTAGGAGAGGGATGAGTGAAGGGAGGTTTAGAGGATTGGAAGTAAAATTATGAATGGTGGTAAGAATTATTTTGATAGTGAGGTTTAAGACATTATTGAAAAAACCTAGTTGGAGTAGGTTTCGTTAGAGGATTCACAAGAAATGATAGTGATCTCAAGTTGAAACAGTGTTGTAATTGGAAGAGATGCTCAAGAAATGTCTTCCTTGATTTTTATAATCAATTTTATTAAATTTGATATTGTTTTAGTTACAAATGGTTCACGATTAAATTTAATAAAAAAATATAATCACCTATATTGTATTTAAATGACTTAATCCAGAAAAGGTGGCTATCTTCTAGGATGTTGTAAATGTTGGAAAACAACATCTTCGATTGTTGTTCATATGTTTCAATGTCTATTAAGACTTCATTTGTTCTAGTCTCTTGTTTTCCTCTTTTCATTTTCATGGTTTCCTTGTAACATAAAAGTGAAATTACATTAGCAATGGCCAAAAGAAGGTTTTATTCGGCCAAATATCAATATTTTAATCCAATAATACTTGAAGCTAAATTGTTTTTTTTACTCTACAATAGTTATATTTGAGAAGATGGTCAGCGTAGATTACATCAAACCATTAGGAAAGCATCCTAATACTTAAAGGTGTACATATTCCAACCGTATTAAATTTCTCATTTAATATATATTTTTTATTTTCATTTAAATAATATGTGTTATATTACTTAAAATAATATATTATAGATTAATGTCTAGGCCCTTCAAAGCTCTATAAACTAGATCATATGATACAACAAAGAAAGTCTCAAATATTTTAAGTATCCAAAAAAATTCTCTCATTTGATTTTTAGAGAACACAAACAAATATTATATAAGTATCATAACATACACATTAAGAATAGTAAACAAGATATATGAAAAATATAATAAAATGTCAAATAAAAATATAATGAAGTTGCCAATAATATTGGTGAAGGTGTGGCATTTAGGCTTTGTGAAAATGTCTGATAATTATGGATACTATATGTAGGTGAAGTTAAAAAAATTGTTAGAGAAAATATCATGATCATATATATAATATTTTATATATAATAATAATTATATTTTATTATTATTATTATTATTATTTATATATATGATAAAAATATTAATAAATTATATGTATATGTTCATTGCCATTAATATTATATAAATATTACTAATATATTAATATTTATATATTGAATAATATATTAATAGTATTATGTATATACACACACACATACACACACACACACACACATATACATACATATATATATATATATATATACACACATATATATATATATATATATATATATATGTATATATATATATAATTATATACGATATATATATGTGTAATATTATATATGATGTATGTGTGTGTGTGTGTGTGTGTGTGTGTGTATATATATAATATTATCAAATGTATTGTAATGTAATATTTATTATAAAATTATAATAATGAATACAAATTATTACAACACACACACACACACACACACACACACACACACACACATATATTAGGGAAAATCATTGTCGTCATAGAAATATTTGTCAAAAGTGTAAATAGGCAGCCCACCTTATGCAAATGACATATGCCTATTTAATACTAAATTGTATTCATCTAAGTGCATTAAGGGAACTAGTAGCTCATGAGTTAATCTTCCCTAGTGCAGGCCACCTATTCCCATTAGGGAAGTAGTATGGAAATTAACCATAAATCTCTAATAACATCAAACAAGTGTCATTTCACCTTGCCAACATGATTCAAACCTGAACACATTATAGATAAGATAATAAATGAAGGAATGTAGTAAGTTGATTTAATCACCACTTGTCCTAAGAAATCACCCATGTGATCCAATTAAAATACATCGTCCCTTTCCAAATTACACTTGTCATTATTCATTGCCAAAATATTAAAATTTTATTGAAAGGAAAGTTCATGGCTATTTTCTAAAGACAAAAATAAGGGTTACACAACCTATGAGACATGGTGATATTTTGAAATTCAGCCACCAAGATCCAAAAATGATTAAACTTGCCTTCCAACACACCTAGGAGATTAAAATATTTATTTTAGGAATGTTTTATTTGATTAGTTTTTTTATGGTTGCACATTTGTGGTTAGATCTGAGCATAATTTAATAGAGTATTATTTGGATGAAGTTTGGTTTTTAATATGCCACCAGAATCATGGCCCATTATAACATGGCATTTTCAAATGGCCTCTTAGAATGTGGCATTTTCAAATGGCCTCTTAGAATGTGGCATTTTCAAATGGCCTCTTAGAGCGTAGCATTTTCAATGTAGTTTTTTTGGAAATAACTTCTTTCTTACCCAATTTTTGTGATGGATTCATGTAAGAGTATCCTATGCAGTTATCCTTTTTTATGTATGGGGAAATATATCATATTACATTTGTAATCCTATGATAGGAACTAGGTGAAAGGTGCACATGAATGAGACACCTAAAAAACATGAGACTAAGAGGCCAATGAATGCACCATATTTCACACTATTAACAATATCTCATTTGCTTTTACCATGGGTGAGGGAATATGTTTTAGAGGGACATTTCTTAACTCTATGTAGCCACACTATCTAAAAATGATGTCATTTTCAAGAGATATGATGTGCCATTACATAGAAGGTGGAATATTGTTACCAAATGGGTCTATTGAAGCATGTGATAAACAATTCTCACTGACCATGATTGTGTTTAGAGATTCAATTATATATCCAAGGAATAAAAATAATATTTCAACACTTTTCAAGACCACTTTACTTCCCAGTATATGTCAGTATGCACATATTCACTAAATATACTCTCACTAGTGAGTATAATTAGGAATAATGTTGGGGTTTCATAAATCTCAGGAAGAGATTATGCTTGGAGGCATTGTGGCTTCACCCATTACACTTCCTCTTCTTAAGGTTGGTTAATCACTGAGATTTATAGATCTTGTTTTTCCTTTTTAAGTGTCTGTGGATTATATGATTGAATTAAAAATAAATGAGTGTAATATTTTTTTGTGTATTGTGACATAAATGAATATTATTATTCTAGTACTAGGTTTTGAGGCTATTGTTTTTAAAATAAGTGATTTTCACATTAGTATTTTCAACCTATGTGTTTTTGTTTTTTTGTGTGTCAATAATCATAGCTAAAAGAATGGGTACAAAAGAGGTAATACTAGCATATCTAGAATCAAGAATCTAGGCATCTGAAACTTATCACACAACAATATTTGTTCTAATTTGAATATTATTTTGATTTTTTGAACTGAAACTACCAATTTGAAGTGAATCCTATCCATGGAGCTAAATCTAAGTGAAATTAATAAAATAAAGGCATTATTACCTTAGAATGGGAGCTTTCAAGGAATTTAAGCTATTTGGTTATCTCAAACTAAGGAGATTGAAAAATATGTTGTAATTTGAAGTGTTGTTTGAAGGCCACCCTACAAGATAGAGTGACCAACTAGAGAAAAGAAAGTGATGATAATGGTAGGTAATTTTGGTTAAATGGTTCCACAAATTTATTATCCCTATCTAGTTTTTTCTATCATTTGAGTTATATATTCATCTTTTCACTTGTTAATAATGTATAATAGGGGAATTGACATTGAATGTTCATTTCCTCTTTGAAATCATGAATATTGCTTCCTTTTTATAAAAATTTTAATTAAGTATATTTGACCTATACAATTCAGTTGCAAGAAGCATAAAAGGAAAACCTGGGAATTGTAACGTCATTCAGTGGTAGCATTCAGATCCCTGATATAGTTAACAATGATGGTCATCAAGTTATCCACTTGTGTGAAAAGGTAATTATAAACATGGTTTAATTAGTCCATTCTTGCAGAGATATAGGAGGTCATAATAATATGTGACAAGCTTCATAGTTGTTAGAGCACATGTCATTCCCAGTGTCGTATACATCCAAACTTTGTTGTTAAAGCCCTTCAAAATGTGTATGTAGTCAAATTATAATGCTATAATTTTGTGTCATGATCATGGATTTTGAATCATTTATTAGGTACAATCGAGCACACATACTAACTATTTAACAAAAATAGGATAAAATATAATATATTCCTACCTATTAAAATGTTGGTAATTATTCACACAATCACTTTTTTCTATTAGCTGGCATGATTTCCTAGCCAAAGTGATCACTAGAGGTGAGAATAATAGTACCATTCCTAAAGGCAAGTACTAATAACATTACATTTAAATATCATTTTCTTACTTTTATTCAAACAACTATAATAACATTTGAATTAAATCTTCTATCCTATTTCAATTAATAGGAAAAATTTAAAAAAAAATTAGGATATTTTAGATTATATGTGTTATGGATTGATTAATTATCTAATGATAAATTTGTTGACATTATTATTGGAAAGATAAATTATTATTCATAATCACTTTTTTTTCTATATTTTTGAGAATCTAAAATTTGAACAATGTCTCTGCATCCATAAAATTTAAGCTCTACTCAAGATTTCACATTGAGGTAGAGTTTTTATCTTAATCAAAAAGTAAATTAAATATTTTTAATTAGTGTGGGGTATAGAGGTTCTTAAAAATGTCTCCAACTTAATATTTTATCACATGATATGGCAATGTATAATCTGGAAGGCCTCATCATATACAACCTTTGCATCCAGATACAAATTAAAAAGATCAAATATAGCCTACCCTAACTACATCAGTCTTAGAGAGAATAATATAATTATTTTAGAGAGGAAAAAATGATTCTAATACATAATTACCATGTGATGAAATATTAGTAAACTTTAGTTGGTCTGATGGTGAATAAATGTTTTCCCAAAAGTGAGGTTGCATGTTTAAATCTTGTAGGAGTAACGTATGCACACCTTATATTTTAAGCATAGTAAGGTGCCTCTTACATGATGGGAGTATGAAGTAGTCCCATATACTGTAAACTAATTTACAAACCATAACCAAGATGTTATGTGACATAGTGCATCTTAAAAATCTATTATTATTATTATTATTATTATTATTATAATAATTATTATAATTATTATTATTATTATTATTATTATTATTATTATTATATTATTATTATTATTATTATTATTATTATTATTATTATTATTATTATTGGTCGTAACTTATAGCTTTGGGGAAACTCCCAATTTATTACCACAATTCATAATTATAGTAAAAGGGATTTTGAAAAAGACATGTGACCTTAATTTGGATTCATCAATGTTTCTGATTTTGAAAAATTATTTCACATGCCTTTTAACTTATGACAAATTTAATTAAATTATGACATACTTTTTGTTTTATTTTTTTATTTTAGTATAAAATGTGTACCAATGCGAAGTATTTATACAACTATAATTACATATTATTAGTACAGAAGGGTAAACTTAAAGAATCATTTTCCTTTAACTATCAATTAAAGTTAGCCTTATGGACTAATTATAATTCATTATTTTTTGCCCATGGAAAATTTTGTGGTTTTGTAATAGTCAAGCCGTTCATTTAAAAAACAAATCATGAAAAAGGGCTATTATCTATGTTGTGATTAGTCAAAAAAAATTACATATTATTTAAGGCTAGAGCAATGATGTCATAAATAGTAACTTCACACATACAAAAGTACTGGGGTAATGATAAATTAATCTATGTAGATATCTATTAGAGCATAAAATATTCTATAAAACTATTTTAGGGATTAAGTGACATAATGGCTAGTTATATCATGTATAGTGACTGTCCTAAAAATTAAATATGCTCTTTGTAGTGACAAATGTATTTTACTCATTGGCATAGGTTATTTATATTCATTTTCATGGTTTTCCCATGATTTTACACCTATTCTTTTCTTTAACTCTTGTCTATTCCCTTAGCACCACTTGTCATTTATCCATCAGTCTATCCCCTTTTTTATTTGACTATACCTTTCCTTGTGTCAACCTTGATGATCCCCGGTTCACGTGAAGTCACCATGTGGTGACATCATGGGCCTTTGATCCTCAATGATCTATTTATTCTATTTTTGACTATATAAAGCATGTTATCTCCCTTTTTCATCTTGACTTGCCGATATCATGCCACATTACATGATTTCGAGACCTCAAGATAGTCCCTTAACTTAGTCAAGTTTACATTTATGCCTAAAGGGCTAGACTTTCCTTGATGAGGACACATGTGTTAATCAAGGGCTCAAATGGAAGATTGAATCTACAAGATCAAACAAATAACTAAGTATAAATCTTCTGAAGAAACTAGTCAAAGAAAATAAAGTGATTAGGTGTGAAAGATAAAGCTTCAACTATGATTAAAATATGTAAGCAACATATGTAAAGATCTTCTATTTGGATGTCAACATTCACCTATGATCATTGATGAGTCAACAAATAGTCAAAACCTATAGTGATTTTGCTCAATTTCAATCCTTATATAACATCATTTTTTTAAAACAAATACAAAGCATGTAAATTATCAACTATTATATGTGCAAGAATATATTAAATCAAGGACATGTGTTATTGGTGGTTGTTCAAAAATATTGCATAAATAAAATAAACTCTGTTTACATAGAGTAAATAAAATTTCATGTGAAACAAAAATAAAACATATGCACTATAAATAATTGGCAATAGACAAGGATATAAAGCTATAATTTTACCCTTGTGGTTATACTACATATAAATTGCTCCATGTTTGTACCATCTCTTTAAATCAATTGAATAACAAGGTGCGTAACAAAAAAAATAGATTTTTTTTTAAAATAAAAAGAATAAAAATGTTTAACAAAAAAAATATAGACACACCCATACATGTTTGTGGTGTTTTCAAGCAATTAAAATTCAAACATAATATGAAGTGTTTTAATTAATGCAAAAAGAACACATGGAAAGAATTAATAATAAATTTCTGAGGCACTCAAAAAATGTTTAAAATGCAATCAATCATTAAGAGATGGAAATGTTCCTACATTTGCAACACTCACTAATATTATTACGAAAGTGTTACAATTTTTAGGCATGCTAATAGATCTTGAAGAAAGGATTTTTGTGCTTAGAATTATATTTTCTCAAATAATAAACCTAGGATACAACAAGCCACAAATTGGTTTGATAGGGCTGATTATCAATGTCATGTCAAGTGTTGATAATTTTCAAAAAGTGCTACCTCGATCCATAGATGAAAGAACAACAATTGCAATAGCTTTAAAGAGACAATTGGAATATAAATATGTAGATCAAGTAGGAAGAGTTCATTACAAACTTATTATGGAAGCATTACAACAACTATGTGCATAGAAATTGTACATTGCTCATAATTTGAAAATTAAGTTTGATTGGAAACCCTTTATATCAGAAGATGCTATCAAAAATGAAAATAACAATAGCATTTCTAATTAATCTAAAATTTATGAAGATAGTGAAAATAATCTATCTTATAACACATGAAAATAGGTCTAATGACAATTTGGTGCATGGCTTTCTAAAATCAACATGTATTGTTGCATTGGAGGACAAGTTAATCACAATAGTACCAACTGAAGAAAATCTTCCTCTTAGAGTTTTTAAAGATAAATATTTTTAAAAAATGAACTATCCAACACTTCTCTTTGGAAATCTTCATGATGATGACATTGTGTTAAGATTTTCATAACAAAAAATATCGCAATGGGATCTTTTGCATACTAATCATTTTTTTGCATATCATCTTACAAATTTATTTTTCATATCAATAAAAATAATCATAGACCAAGTTGGAAATACAATGTGGATCCAAAATAGAAAAAGTCAGTTAAAATGAAGAAAGCTTTTGGCTAAAGATGTCAAATACAAGCTAAATTTAGAAAAGTTGCTCAAATCAGAAACTGGATATGTTGATTTCAAAAAAAAATGTATTTCACTTGATTACATGTAAGGTCTTAAAAAATTGTCTTTGCAATGATACACCAATTAGGGCCTCTAATATTTTTATTAACTTTCACAAGTGTTGAATACTCTTGGAAACCATTAACAAATGCATTGAAACAATTGTATCGAAACCATTACAAAAAGTCAAATTCATAAATAAATGAACTAGATAAAGTAAATGACATTTCTTTTTTTGTGAGAACAGATCCAATCGCTTGTATATGTTATTATAGACATTGTATCAATGTATTAAATAAAATGTTATGTGAAGATAAAATGCTCCTAGGTAAAATCATAAATTATTTCTATGTAACAGAATTTCAACATAATGTAAATGTTCATAACTATTGGTTGGTATCGATCAAAGAAGCACTGACATATGGTAAAAACAAAAATTCAAAAATTACAGTTTTTATAAACAAATGTGTAACTTATAATATTGATGTTCTAGAAAATGACTTGGCATAATTGTATATTCATCATCATACTAGTAGTTATAGAAAAAAGAAATAAAAATAATGTAGATATAATTTTCCATAACTATCAATGAAAAAATAGTAATACTTGAACCATGTGAAATAATAAATGAACATTTAATTTTGATATCAAAGCAACTTTATTTATTTCTAAGAACAAAAAATATAATTCTTTGGACAATCTTGCTACTTTTCTTCACAATTTGCAAATAGATGAGTCTTAATACAAAACACAATTGAACAACCCATGATTTTTCTTGAATGCAATCCATCTTCAGTATAGAACAACGCTTTCATAAAAAACATATCATACTTGTGGTAAGCCAACATATATGAAAAATTTATTTTAAATGTATATGTGTTCATATATGATAAAAGGAAACCAAAAAATTACACATGCTTTGAAAAGATACTCAAAAAACATGCGATAACAAACATAGATGTTATTTAGACACTACATAGCCTAGGAAATATAATTCTAAATTATCAACATATGTTTTCACAACAAGCTATTCACTTAGTGTAATCATTACCGTTAAATCATTACTCAAGAACATGTATCTTTATAAATACATCTTACCTTCATGAAGGAACATTTATTTTGAAACCTCTAATTATATTTAGTCAAGAATAAGATAAATCTAAAAATTTTATGGGCCAATCCATTATAGACTATTACATTGCATGACCTATAGTAATTGATCATATATGTTTAGTCAAATTTGTACCTTGACACCAAAAAAATGGAAATCCATTCAAGTGGAAAAAATGTAAACATTTTATTAATTAAAATAAACATGTTGACCCTAAAAACTATTACCTTGAATTATTATTGTTATATATTCCATTCATAAACTATGAAACCACCTTGAAGCAAGTTCTTGAAACTAGGAAATATGCATATAATTTGTAAAAAAAGATAATAAAACTGATTGAGGACAAGTTCAACTATGACATCAATCCTATGTGGGGAGATATGAAGGATGCCATTTACTAAGTTAAACTTGACATTGAAAACATAATTGATACAAGATTTTGTTCAAGTAAAATCAATGTTATGCAAGAAGAATACCATCTATACATGGACTTGTCACTTTTAAATTCTATACCCAAAAACAAAATTGTAAACTATTTTAAATTAGACACCACCCATTTATTATTGATAATGTCGAATACTATAAACAAATATAAGTTCTAAATGATGAACAAGAAGTGATGTTAAAAATATTACTTTGAAAAAATGTATAGACAAGAATAAGCCATTGTATTTATTCTTAATAGGTGGTGTATGCACTAGAAATACTTTTATAACAAAATTTATATTTAAAACCATTGTTCTCATTTATACACAGTCTATTGATAGCAATCAGTCCAAGCCAAAAGGACGTATTCTTGCATATATAGGAAAAGTTGCATATAATGTAGGTGGAATGACATTGCATTCCAAATTTTTATTTCCTTTTAATAAGTCATAACTAATTTCATTTGGTAGTGAACAACTTGATACATTGTCCAAATGTTATAATCAATTGTGTATATTGATAATTGATGAAATCTCACTTGTCAGAGCAAGAAACTTATACTATATTGACAAACATTTATAAGACATTATGTTTTTACCAAATATGTACTTTGGTAATTGACATGACCTTTTGTGGAGACTTTTATCATCTTACCCTATTGACCAAATTTGACCCTAAGTCAAATTTGGTCAACCCCTTACATATTCAAACTTGATATAGGGTCTTTCTAGGTCATAAATGGTCACATGGTCATGATTAAGGTCACTTAATATGTTTCACCTTAGTCTGTTGAGTCATTTATCTTAATATTCCATTATGTCATCTTTTTGGTCTTTCTAATGAGATTGTATGTAGTTTTAATAGGACAAATGTCAAAGTGTACTATAACATACCATGTGTCATTTAGATGTTAGGAGTCAGTTTGAAACTGAAGAAATGTTGGTTTAATGTGGAATTAAAGAATATTAAGTAGTTTTAAGCAATTTAAAGTCAATTTGTAAGATCAAGGACAACTCATTATCATGTGGGAATATTTATTGGGACTTATACAAGACCTCACAAGTTTTTTCCAAGATAGAGAAGCTTCAACATGCTCAAAAATGACAAAATCTAGTCTATCTCCTTCATCGCTCTCCTAAACAAGGTCATACAGGTCAAGCAATTTACTCTTGACCTATGGACAAGTAGAATGAGATTTAAGTTTATTTAATTTGGGATAATTTAGTATAGTTTATAGCCTTCCTTTCCATGTCAATAGTTGTTTGTATGGTGTACTATGCTCTATGAACTATCCTTAAGAATGCTACTAACTGCAATCTGCCTTCATAAACCTTTCACCTTCAATTTTACTATTTATTTATAGTTGTCTAATGATTATGATTAGTGGAAAATATATTATATAGAATTTTATTCCTTTCCATGTTTTTTATAACCTATTTTCGTGTGAGATCATAAACAGATATGCAAGATCATCCTTCAATTTTGAGTGAGCACCATCAATGGTCCATAAATAGTTGTTTTCAATTGTAGTGTTTTGTCCTCTCATTGTGGCTTTAGATTAAAGGTAATACACTTATATTAACTCATTTATATGCATGGTGATGTTATATGAAAAATCAATAGACCAATGGAGGTTTCAAAGCTTTGAAACTAGGTGGAGTTGAAGATGGTTTATATACACAATCAGACTTCAATATAATAACAACCTACAGGATTGTGTAGAAGGTCAGATACAAAGTGTTGAATAAACTCTATAAGTGTTTGTATTAAATTGATTCCTTCAACTAGGCATAATGAAATAAATAAGTTCATTGTATGAATGGTGAGTCCAATACACATAACCAAATCTAAATCCATGTTCACATTGTTAAAATGGGACTCATTACGTTAATATCTCAGTAACATGGACATAATAGTAACATGTAAAAATGATATGAGGTGGATTTGGTAAATATAATATAATGTAAAGGAGTTTCAAATTCCATAAATTTTTCACTAAAGTCACTTAGTAAGCACAGTCCCATTTGAGCCTTTATGAATATATAACTTACAACCTAGGTGTGTTGTTGGTGAGAATGAATGTATGGTCTGATGGTAGGAAACAAGTGAATTTAAGGGTGGAATGGCCATGAGAATTTAAATATGGATCCAAGGGATTTGTATAATAGTTTTCAAACAAGAAAATGTCCACCTATAGGATTCTTTATTTTCCAAATGAGTACCTACAGGTGACACACTTGATATATGTGGCAGACTGATCTAGACCAATATGTGATTGCAAGTTCAGAGAAGATAAGATGGATAATCATGTTGGATACATTATAAAAAATTTAAATAATAATTTCATATTTTCATAATATAATCATCAACACCTATACTTGTATTAACACCTATAGGAACCTTATGGATTTTGAACACACACCGATAATTGAAGGAAGTCTACAAACTAGTCTAGGCATATGAAAAATGCAAGTTGGCTTTGTATGCAGTGGTGTAAGATTGAATGACTATGATAAGACATCCTCAAAATTATATATAAAATTCCATGTGACTCTCAAGGATATGATAAATATATCAAAGATAATGTCTTTAACCTTAACCTATAGTCAATCCAAAACCCTATCTACAGTCATAAGTCATGAGAGCTAGTCTTGTGAAATTTATTGGTTGAGGCTTCTAAAGTCATGATCATGTTTTTAAATTTTTTTAAGATAATAATAATGATAAAATATAACCCTAAAATATTCCCACTTTATCTAGGTTAATAGAGGATATGATCTCTATTTTGTCCCAAATAGAGCACACTCCAAAGGTAGTACAATGTGCAAACCTAGCATAAGAATGATGAATGAATGAAGGGAAGAGCCTTAAGGACATCATGTAAAGATGTTAAAGGTTTTTTTATGACTCTCAATATATTAATAAAGTGTGAATAGGCACCTATAGTCATTGTAACCTCCACAGGTGACTATATGCATAATAGACACAGCTAGGCCTATTAGGCTTATAAACAAGCCTAACCCCTATAGGTGCCTAGACTAATCCATATGACCATGAGAAATTTATAAATAATTTTAATACCTTAAGGGGAAAGTTTAATATGGATTAGATCCATGTTTTTGTATATAACATCACAAAATTGGTCAATTTGGCCATAATTCCTATCAATCCTACTCAGAATGTAAGGAGCTAGAGAGGCCAACTTCTTTTGCTAACATCTGTACAAACCATACGAATGAGACATAAAGCACTTGAGGAGAGTTTAAATAATTAATATACTCCAAATTTGTTAAAGTTTTTCTAAATTTGGATGTCATGAATTTATAAATAATTGTTAACAGTCTAAACCTCATAAAACCTTGGTTTGGGCCTAATGGATCAAAAATGAATGGTGATGCATCTAGGATGAGTCAAATGGCCATGAAAGTTATAGGGACATGTATATAAATCCCTTATTCTCCTTGACATCCACTTTTTCCATATTTTTACTTTTATGGATAGGGATAATACTGAGTTTTTTGTAGGATTTGATTTGTTTTATAGGTGTAAAGGAGGATGGATAAGTGAGAACCATTTTTGGAGGTCTTTAAATACTTATCCTAACTTATAATATTCATTTATCACCTTATTTTTACTTTAAAATAACTTTTCTATCTCATTCATCACAAGAAGTCTAAACAGACAGTGAGAAGGCAAAATGTTTATCGAAGATTGGGAGTGAGAAGTGTTCTATGAGTTTCATTAGAATATTTTGATAGACCAAAGGACAAGGGATATATATTTGAGTCGAATAAAACATATTAAATTCATTTATTTTAGAAACTACAAGTCATTTTGATGACAAGTGTGAGGACAAACCTAGGGGACTAGTGATGAATGATTGTATGTAGTGAATGACAGGTAACAAGGATGAATGCATTAGTTAGGGAGGTGTATATGACCTTAAATGACATATTATCTACCTTATCATGTTATATAATATGTTTCAATCCTTCCTATGGTATTTTGAGACAATCAAGTGAACCTCTCACCATCATGAAGGTAGTTTCAAAGCAAGACAATGAAGAGTTCTACACCAACTTGAGGAAAGTGTTTTGTTTTAGATTGACACATATTTATGATTGCTTCCTAACTTATTTTCAACTTCACTCCATGTTATTGGAACTGATTATCATAGTTTGACACTTGTTCTTGTGACCCTTGAGCTTCACTTATTCTCTCTCCTCTCTTTACTCTATATATTCAAGCCTTTTTGGATTTGTATTGGATCTATAATTGGTATGGTGAATACCTTTGGTTTTGACACCTCGTTTGACTTTTAATAAAGTTTTTTGAAGTTTATTCATTATTTAAAATCTCTTTCCTAAGTGTGTTAAGTGGTTTATGTGGTTGACAAGTGATTAACATGATTTCCTTGCTTTCATTTTTTCTCTTGCATGTTTATGTGAGTGACATCTCTTCTAACAGGTTTCATAAAGTGTATTGTTTATTAAGTGTGTCTTGAAGCATAAGAGGGAATATTAGTGTCTTGTATCAGACCTTATTTTAATTACCTCTATATAGGCATATCAATCTACCTCTATGGAAAATATTTATGCTAAAATGACATAGAGTTGAAGTTAGTTTGAGTAGTCTTCTTTCTTAAGTGTAGATGCAAGTGTGTTATGTGGAGTTATCTTGGTGTATCACCTCATTATAATAGGTTTATATATGTTTACTTTTCACCTTTTCATCCCAAATAGTGATTAGTCTAGTTTAGTGTGATCCTAGAAGATAAATCAAGGGATATGTCCCTTTCAAACCTAGAGATCTATCTCTTGTAGTGGCTTGTCTATGAGGATGGATAGTTCTATGTTATCCTAAAATTGATAAGGTCTAATTAAATTATCTAGGGTAAAATTTTAGGGTATAATAGTTTTGGCATGCCTAGTGGGACATGAATTCCTTGAAGGTTGCTCAAGATAGATGTTGAATTTGACAATAAAGAGCTATAACAGTCCACTTCTTATAGTATTTGGCGACTCCAAAGTTTCAATCTTGGTTGCAGACTAGTGCACTCTTTTATGTTTAAGGTAAACATAATGTCTCTCACCAAAGGCATAAATTTTTAATTTCAATAGCTTCCTCCTTATTTTTACAAATCAATTATATTTTAAAACACCCATCCCTATCTAAATAGGTCCTATCTTGCTCACAGACCCATAAATTGTTTTTTGATTCCCCCATTCCTTCAAAGTCCTAATGCCATCATGGTAGGAAACCATCATTTTATATCCATCAATAGATATATCTCTCTAAGACTTGTCTAATATTATAACATCCCCATAGTTACCCTTAAAAGAGTTCGACCATACATCTATGAGTCTTCCATCACATCTATTGAGTATATAAGGAATATTTCTAATTTTTGTAATATCCATCACATAATTGAGGAAAACATTAGAATTAGATTGTTGTTTATCTCCTTTAAAGGGAAAGCTCTTGACTGGTATGGAACATTGGCACTTGAATCAATCATAACTTGGGATGAGTTGGGAGATACATTGATAAGAAGATTTTAAGACAAGAGTGACAACTTGTCACTAATAAAGTAGTTGACTGGCATTAGGAGAGAACCTCAAAAGGTCATTCAAGACTTCAACATAATATTTTAGATGACATGGGATAGAATACCAATCTTGGTAAGACCAATAGCTCACCATGATTTCCTTTACTATCTTAAATCATTTGATAGTGACATTTTAATGATGATACAATCTATGGGAGGTGACACTCTTCCTAATGCCTATGAGGTAACCATTAGGACATAGAATTATTTGATTTAGGTTATAGATATTACCCCAAATCCCATGCCTCTATTTTTTTACTTGAAAACTTCTACAACTATTTTTACCCCTATTCTTTCACCTAAACACAAGTTTGTTTTCCTTAGTCAACCAAGCTAACCTAATGAGGCAAAAAGGATAAGAGTTATGAATCAATAGATCCTAGGTATAAATATGATCATTTAACAACAATAAGTTAAGCCCTTCTAAATTCACTATCATTCTAATTAATCCTACCCCAATTATCAAGGCAATATACCTCCTTTCCAAGGTCATCTTCAAGGTTAAGGACAACTTTTTCAATTTAAGTCATATGGTGGTTACAATACCAATGCTCATTATACCTTAAGGGCACTAGTGCATAATAAAAATAACCTTGACCAAGAGCACAATAGTTAACCTTAATTAGATTAACCTTATGATCCAGCTCCCTATGTTAATGAATCCTTCAACCAAGCCTTCATGGTAAATTTGGGAACTATGCCAGCTATGACTCAAGATGAAGTAACAAATAGAGGATTGAATAATGGTAAGGGTGATCAAGTGTAGTCAATCATCAAGGGAAGTCAAGAATGGATACAAGTTTTATTTTTATAAACATAAGGATTAAGAGGAAGGTAATTGAGGAACTTCAATGGGATGCTAATGGCTCTCTAATGAATGTTTAAACAAGTACAAGACTAGGTATGTCTAATGTCACTACAAATACATAAGTATGTTAAAGAGATCAAAATGTTATAAGTGCTTTCATACCTTAGAATTCTCAAGGTGTAGGCATCATGATTCCTACTAGTGGACAAGAAAATGTTAGTGGTCCTTTCACTAACATTGTAGATAAAATTAAGAAGTGACATTTGAATGTATTTATGTGGGATACATTGGAAATACCTAGACAAGAATACATACTTTAAGATGAGTTGTCAAAGCTTAGTTTGATAACCAAATAGCCTAGCTAAAGAGAGACAGCCTTGACAAACACCATGAATCCAAGTGAAGGATGATCAAGAAAATTTGAAAAGGTAGACAAACCTCCTTCATTCTATTTATCCATCATTATTGGATATTATTTGGTACATAATTATCTCATTGATAGTGGAGATAGCATTTTCATCATGCCCAAGCAAGTAGCTGAAAAACTGAACTTAAAGTATGAGCCTCATGCCAAAGGAGTGTTACAATTGGATGGGTCAGTTGCCAAGACCATTAGCATAATCAAAGGTTTGTAATTTATTATCAATTATTTTTCTACCTTCACCATTTATCAAGATGTTATAGTGGAAGATGTACCTCCTCATTTTTCACTTTGTTTGTCAAGAGATTTCACTAATAAATTTGGAGGTTATCTAAATTTAGATTGGTCCTACATGGGTTTTAGGACTATATATGGTGAAAAAGTGACAATCAAGTCTAAAACTCTTTATATTTTTCATGTTGAACCTTATGTGCCTTATACTTCTAATATGAATTACAATGTGATTAAAGAAGATGATCATCCTAGTGATCAAGAGCCTCTAACTCTCTTTGATGGCATATCTAATTTGTATCTTGATAAGTGGGGAGTTAAACAAGGTGGATTTGAAGAAACTGGTCTTATAAATTACATACTCCATTAGGATTATGATGTAACCTTTGAGGCATATCATGATAACATCCTAGAACAAGTTGCATTAGGAAACTATCTTGTACACATGAGTGATGGTGTGAGTATCCCATCTATGTCAAAATGTGATAGTCCTAATAAACATCCCATTCTACCTACAAAAGAAGAAAACATTCCTAAACCTAAACATCAAGAGGAAGTAGATAACATATGGTAACAATTCAATTCCATTGTGTAATAATTTGAGGAGTTGAGGAGGCCTTTAGTTGTTTAAAATGAGTATAGACCTACTTAGTTCAGCCATGTTTCTAATGAGTACAAGGAAGAGATTGATCTCAATATCAAGAAAGAAGTAATCTTGGAAGTTTAATATGTGTTTGATGAGCATGAAGAAGAATTTTAGACCTCAACTGAGCAAAAAACAACTATGGTGAACCAATAATTGCTTGGCAAATCTAAACACATTTGATGACTCTCAATAAAAGACATTCCATAGTTCAAATGTACCTAAAGTTAAGAAGGTTTTGATGATCTCCAATGATCATATTGAATATTTTCAAGTGAGAAAGATAGTCTAAACAAGATGTTAGCTCAAACAAGACTTTTTAAGGGATAGGTGGAGTGTTCTTGAGAACTCCATCTGACAAACTTGTAGTCAATAGAAGACCTAACCATGATAAGTCACTTGATTATCTCCACTATCAAATTTTGATTGACAAGTATGAAACATATGAGGATATTTTTATTGGAGAAGTAGTGATGAAAGAGGTATTATCTTTGACCTTGGTTGAAGAAATGAAGTGTGGTTCTTCATCCCATGATTTTTGAGGTATTGTACATACTAGGATAGGTGTGTTTTCTTTTAGTTGTTTTGTGTTTTCCCTAAGTGTTCATTAGAACATAAGTGTGAGATTTGTTTCTTGTGTTGTTGCTTGTTCCTTATTGTGTGTGATATATTTGGTGTCCTTTTATAGGCTTATTAGTGTCAATAGTAGTTTGTAAGTGATTCCATATCCAAATGGATAGGATAAGGCAACTAATCTTTGGCATAGCAGGCTTGCTACCCCTAGGAAATCACAAAAATATTAACCAAATTTGATCCTAGGTCAAATTTGGTCAACCCTCTATATACTCAAACTTATTATAGAGTATTAGATCATAAATGGTCACATGTTAATCTTTAAGGTCACTTAATATGTTTCACCTTAGTCTTTTGTGTCATTTACCTTAATATCCCCTTATGTCATATTTGTGGTCTTTTTAATGAACTTGTCCATAGTTTCCATAAAAGGAAAAATGTCAACATGTAATATAATGTACCATGTGTCAGTTAGATGTTAGGATTCAATTTAAAACTAAATAAATGTAGGTTCAACATGGAATTCAAGAAGATTATGTAGTTTCAACAAGTTTAAAGGAAAGTTATACGATCAAGGGCAACCACTTGGCACATGAGAAGCTTCATGGGGATATATAAATGCCCCCACAAGTATTTTATAGTATCGATAAGATTTAAAAAGCTTAAAATGATAGAAATCAATCTATCTCCTTCATCACTCTCCTAAACAAGGTCATACTGGTCAACTGATTTACTCTTGCTATGAATAATAAGAGGAGAGTTGAGTTGAATGCATTTGGGAGAAGTCATTATCCTTTATGGCATTCCTTTCCATGAAAATAGTTTATAATTTGGTGTATTATACTCTATTAACTATCCTTAAGAATGCTTTTTACTTCAATCTGCCTGCATAACTCTTGCACCTTTAGTTTTCCTATCGATTTGTAGTTTTCTGATGCTTCCAAGTAGTGAACATGATCTTGCAGATCATTTTATTCCTTTCCATGTTGCTTGTAACCTATTTTTAATGTGAGAGAATAAATATATAGGTAGGATCATCCTTGATTTTGGAGTGAGCACCATCAATGGTCTATAGAGAGTTGTTTTCAATTATAGTGTTTTGTCCTCTCATAGTGGCTTAAGATCAAAGGTAACACCCTTGTCTTACCTCCTATCTAAACATGGTGATGGTCAATGTAAATTCAATAGACCAATGAAGGTTTCAAAGCTTAAAATACAAGTGGATTTTAAGATGGTTATACACAGTCAGACTTCAATATAATAACAACCTACATGACTATGTAGGAGGTCTGAGATAGAGCATTGAATAGACTTTAAAAGAGTTTAGATTCAATTGAGGCCTTTAACTAGGCTTGAGAACATAAATGGAGTCATTTTATGAATGGTGAGGCCAATACACACAACCAAATATAAATCCATGTTTACAGGGTTAAAATGGGACTCATTACCTTAATATCTCCAAAAAGGGATTTTACCCTGGATAACACTATCTTGTAATGAGAATCTATGAGGTCTGAGTAAGTTTTGTGTCTCCATTATTATAGCATGTGAATAGTAATAACATGCAAATATGATACTAGGTGTATTTGGTAAAGAGAATATAATGTAAAGGAGTTTAAAATTCCATCAATTTTTCACTAAAGGCACTCAATAAGCACAGTCCCATTTGAGCCTACATGAATCTATAACTTGCAACCTAGGTGTGTTGATGGTGAGAATGATTGTATGGTTTAATGGTAGAAAACAAGTGAATTTAAGGGTTTAATTTCCATGATATATTAAATATGAAACCAAGGGAGTGGATCACAGTGTTCAAACAAGAAAATGTCCACCTATAGGATTCTTGATTCTTCAAATGAGTACCTACACGTGAAACTATCAGTATATATGGTAGACCAGTCTAGACTAATGTGTGATTATAAGTTTAGAGAAGATAAGATAGATAATAATTTTATATGAATTATCACACTTGTATATCATACTTTCATATGGTCCTTAGATAAGCATCAACACCTATAAAAACCTTGTGGGTTCTGAACACACACTACATTTAAAGGTAGTCTACAGACTAGTCTAGGCATATGAAAAATGTAAGTTGGATTGGTATGCATTGGTGTAATATTGAATGACTATGATAAAACATTATCACAATTATATATCAAATTCCATGTGACTCTCAAGGATAGGAGAAATAGAGCAAGGAATAGGTCTTTTCCTTTAACCTGTAGTCGATCCAAAACCCTGTTTATATTCATAAGCTTATATAGTTAGTCTTGTGAATTTGTTTAATTGAGGGTTCTAGAGTCATGATAAAGTTTTTAAACTTTGTAAATAGAATCACATTGAATCAAAATAACCCTCCATATTCACTCTTTGTCTAGGTGAAAAGGGTATATTACCTCTAATTTTTCTTAGATAGAGGACACTCCACAAGCAGTATAATCTATAGACCTAGCATATGAATGTTGAATGAACAAATGGAAGAGCCTCAAGGACATCATGTAAATATTTTAAAGGTTTTTTTATATATTAATAAAGTGTGAATAGGCACCTATAATAATTACAACCTCCACAAGTGACTATATGCATATAAGATACAGGTAGGCCTAGAACTAAGCCTAAGCCCTACAGGTGCCTAGACTAATCCTTTTGACCATTATAACTTTATTAAAAAAAATTAAGACACTGAGGGGAAATTTTATGATGGATTAGAGCCATATTTTTATAGATACCATTACAAAATTGGTCAATTTGGCCATAATCCCTATCAGTCCTACTCAAAATGTAAGAAGGAGCTAGAGAGGCCAACTTATTTTGATTGCATCTATATGGGCCATGTGCATGAGACCTAAATAAATTTGGCATATTTTAAATGGGTCTTATAATTTAAACTTATGAAATTGGTTATAAGGTTAGACATAAGGGTTTTATGAATAATCGTTAATAGTCCAAACCTTCTAAAACCCTAGATTGGACCCAATGGAGAAGAAATAAATGGATATGCATCCAAGAAGAGTAAAATGGCCATGAAAATGGTTAGGACATGTTTTAAACTCTATTTGGATCCTTTACATCTACTTTTTCCATATTGTCACTTATACAAATAGGGCTAATACTGAGTTTCTTATAAGATTTGAGTTGTTTTACAAGTGAAGAGGAAGATAAACAAGTGAGAACCATTGTGGGAAGTCTTTAGATACTTGTACTAACTTATAAAAATCATTTCTCACCTTTGTTGAAAATTAAAATACCTTTGCTATCTCATTCATCATAGGCAATCTAAATAGATACTGAAAAGGCAAAATGATTATCAAGGATTGGGAGTGAGAAGTTTTATATGAGTTTCATTAGGATATTTTGATAGACTAGAGGAAAAATGGTTAAATAAAACCTATTCAATGCATTTATTTGAGAAATTTCAAGTCACTTTAATGACAAGTGTGAGGATAAACCTGGGGGACTACTAATGAATGACTACAAGTAGTGATTGATAGGTGACAAGGATGAATGCATAAATTAGGGAGGTGTAGATGACCTTCAATAACCTATTCTCTACCTTCTCATGTCAGATAATATGTGTCAAGGCTTCCTATGGTAGTTTTAAACAATCAAGTGAACCCCTCACCATCATGAAGGTAGTTTTAGAGCAAGACAATGAAGAGTTCTATGCCAACTTGAGGAAGGTACTCTATTTTAGATTGATACATGTTTATGAAAACTTATTTAATTATTTTAAACTTAATTACATGTCATTTCAAATGATTCTCATAGTTTGATACTTGGTCTTGTGACCCATGAGCTTATTTTATTCTCTCTCTTCTCTTTACTCTATATATTATAGCCTTTTTGGATTTGTAATGGATCCACAATTATTATGGAGAAACCTTACTAGTTTTGACACCTAATTTTCCTTAGAATAAAGTTTCATAAATTTGATTCATTCTCTAAAATATCTTTCCTAAGTGTTTTAAGTGGTTTAGGTGGTTGACAAGTGATGAACATGCTCCCCTTGCTTCCATTTTTGCTCTTGCATCTTTGTGTGAGTGACATCTCTTCTAATAGGTTTCATAAAGTGTATTATTTATTAAGTGTGTATTGAAGTGTGAGATGAACTAGTAGTGTCTTATATCAAAACTTATTTTCACCCACCTCTAGAAAGGCATAACAATCTACCTCAATGAGAAATATTTATGCTAGAAGAACATAGAGTTGAAGTCAGTTTGAGTAGTCTTCTTTCTTAAGTGCAGATGCAAGTGTGTTATGTAGAGTTATCTTGGTGTATCACCTCATTAGAATAGTTTTTTTTTATGTTTCATTTTTCCCTTTTCACCCCCAATAGTGATTAGTCTAGTGTAGTTTGATCCTATAAGATAAATCAAGAGAGCTATCCCTTTCAAACCTAGAGATCTATCTCTTGTAGTGGCTTGTCTATGAGGAGAGATAGTTTCATGTTATCCTAAAATTGAGAAGGTATAATTGATTTATATAGGGTGAAATTGTATGATATAACACACCCTATACATGATTTATTCATATTTGTACATCTAAAAATTAAATAAGAAATAGTCTAATATATTTTTTGGTAGGAAAATGTAAAATGTTACCAACCTCATCAAACTATGTACCAAAAGGATGAAATATTTTTAGGGATATTGAATAAAATACGTACATATCAACATACATAAAATGATATAGTGTATCTTAATCATAATTATTTATGTCCAACACCCAATTATCCTTTATTCCCCTATATATTTTACTTAAATGATGATGTTGATGCACATAATGACAAAATGTTAATGTTTGTTTCGAATAAAAAATTGTTATTGAGGCAATGGACAAGAATGATGATGCATATGGTGAAGGACAAATATATGTTAAATATATATGTCTACCATAAAAAATTGGTTTATATTTAACATGTTAATTTAACTCTTTACTACAAATGATGATATGCAATAGATATTATTAATGGTTCATATGGTATCTTTAAAATGTACACCTTTGAAGATAACAAAGACATTATTTGGGTCAAATTTAACAAAAATAACGTTGGTTATCAAAGATAAAAACATATTCACGTGTACAAAATCCATATTGAACCAAATTAGACCCCTATTTTTCATATTTCAAGACCACTGCAAAACCTACCTACAAAAACCATTAACCATACAAAGCCAATTTCTAATACCGATGGCATGTGCAAACATAATACATAGATACCAGGGTTTAACCATGGTAGGTGTTTAACTCAAGCCACTTGGATTTAATATATATGGATTAGTATAGACAACATCTCATGTGTAAATACCATGGACTCTTTATACTTATTAAGCCCACTCTTAGATAAAAACATCAAAGTCAAAAAAAAATTCAATTGAGATGTCTAGATTGAATCAAATTCAAAGTGGGAATTGACATATAGCTTGAGATCATACATTTTTACATTGTCTATATAAATATGTTCATTGAAAATTCATAGTCTTTCTCTGCACTTAGAAGACATTGTCAATGACTATGCCTTGATGAAATGTGACATATTATGCTTGCAAGAAACATACTCATCAAGTACCAATACTAATAATCATATTTAAAATTTTATGACTTTTAATTTAGTGCATAATGTTCATGGTATTATGATATGTGTAAAAAAACATGCTTCCACTTCAAATCCAATTCAATATAGTTCATATGGATTGGAAGCATTGACATCAAACATTTTGATATATAATTATGAATTTACAATTGTCAATATCTATGCATCTCCATTTGATTTTATTTTAGATATTATAAATGTTATAGAAAAAATACTATCAAATAAAAATGCATCGATACATATTTACGTATTTGGATAATTTAATATTGACATGTCTACCTCAAAAAACTAAACTATGCTACTTGAAAAACATATGTCAATGTTAGGCATTTATTTCTTGTTAGCAAAACATAACCAATACACAAGTAGAATCATAGATCATGTATGGTCAAACATTACAAGAGAACATAACCAGATTATAACAATAGACACTTATTGGATTGATCATGTTGTTATCTATCTAGTTATGAATAATAGTACCTAAATACCAATGCAAAAACTATGTATATGGTTAGAAGATATTCTAAATGTTTATGCATATAATATAAGCATTGTTTTAGTATTTTACCATTATATGTTTGAAATTAATTTTTTTCCATTTATGTACATGGTATAAATGCAAAACAAATAAATCTAGGGCATCAAAAATCTATTGGAAAAGAAACAACGAGATCATTTGTTGGTACTGAAACTAGTTCTGTCCAATAACAACAAAAACAATAACATTTCATTAAAATATCCTTTTCTTACATGTATTCAAATAATTATAATAGAATTT